>WBNO01029816.1:0-59600 GCA_013400575.1 Peucedramus taeniatus
TCTTTCAAACCAAGACACAGACCATTTCCTCTCATTCCTCTCTGAACTACAAATTTCAAAACTAAGTGAAAAGTATTCTGAAGGCAAAATGTTTCTCCAGGAGTTTGTTGCTGCAGCTGAGATTTGAGGAGCGCTGTTTTGGCTTTGGTGTTTGTGTTGGGTAAATTAACTGTTATATCTGAGATTTCAGAGTTCACACTGCTGCTTTCTCTGTCTTTCATATTGATTATGCTAACTGGAATATTCTGTGTATACAGAGAGATTGCAGTGTAATTAAATACATGATTTATAATTGCATTTTAAGCTCTGGTACGGTTTAGGAGAAGCTGTTTCTATTCGAGCCTCCAAGCTGTAAATTCTCAGCTGACTTCTGCTAATACTTAAAGCTGTAACACAGCTTAGAAAGAAATGAGAATGGACACACTTGGAGGTGTTAATTATAACCATGCCTGGGTTTCCTTGGAATTATATCTCTTCATCAAACATTGATATCTTTCCTTGAAGACAGAAATCCCCACATTATTGATGTTCTCATTCTCTCATGTGCAGAGAGAAGAAAAATTGTAATGGAATGGTAACTTAAACAACAGCAACAACAAAACAATAATAATAATAATTAAAAAAAATAAAAAAATTATCTGGAAGTAATACTTCTCTCTTCCATTGGAAGGACTCTGGGAAAGTAACAATGATGCCAGCTTTCCAGCTGAGGGGGGACTCTTCAAGAGAATTTGTCTCTTTTTCCACTAAATAATTTACACATGATGCTGATGCCTTAAGTTTTAGCTTTCATATTTTCCAGACTCTGTACTGCATTAGTATATAACTCTGAACTTCATATAAAGTGTTAGCAACTTCTCCTCACAGTTTAGTCAGACAAAACAATCCTTTTCCAGCCTGAGAACCAAGGGCATCGTTGAAGCTTCAGGCCCAAAAAATATAAACAGGGAATTGAGGAGAGCAAACTGGGAAGATGGGACCTCATAACCTGAAGCTGTAATTGGGCAATTAACCCAATATGTAAATGGACCAAAACTTATAAAAGTGTGAAAATTCTGACTCGGGGTCCATCTTGGGTGGAGCCTTGGCCAGGCTCTTGTGCTGCCCAAGGTGTGTCCTTTAAAGGCCCTTTAATAAATCCCTGCTTTATTCCTTTAACACTGCCTAGCCTCTGTTCTAGGCAGCCTCTCCAGGCACCAATGCAGAGCCAGTTTATTTGCAGCCATATAACAGAATCTTATCAAAGCTCTATTGATGTGGCTCCTTTGTTAAAACCAGGAATAGCCTCTTATTCCAAATAATCAGGTCTCTCACACATTTACTAATAAGTGACATTAACATTAATTGGCAAAGTGATTGCAGAAATAGAGTGTTGTATTCAGGAGCAAATTTAATGAGCTTCTAGAGGATCAAAGACTCTTGGAAGTTCAGAAATTGCCCATTTCTGAAGTTCAAACTCAGCTACTGGTGTTTGGAACATTGCACTACAGGAGAAAAGGGTGTGTGTTCAATAACAGCCCAGCAAGGGAAATAAAAGTGAACAAATATCTCAAAATGTGTCTTTTTCTTTTTTTTTTTTTTTAATTTATTTTTCAGTTCAATCACCAGGTGTAAAGCCAAATAATTGTGTTAAGTTTGAAGTGAAATGTTGATTACAGAAATCCACAATGAAGAAATAGACCTGACAAGCAGCCAAAAAAAAAAATCATTAAACAAGGAGTGATGGCTTGGTAGGGTAGGTAGGTAAACTTTAAAAAGTTTTCCCAGTGGCAAATCTCAAAATCCTTTTTGTTTAGATGTTGCAGAAATATGGTCTGAGCTCCCAAATGGGCAGATACCTGCTTCACCAAAGAGGCACAGAACAGCTGCTGAATGAACACAAGTATTACTTGATTGCTTAAAATTAAAAGCAAAATTAAGAGCTGTGAGCCTTTACAAACATGAAATGTAGCTCTGTCTCATTCACTCACCCTCTGGCTGAGGAAGGAAATCTGATGGAGCACAAGAGGGTGAGATTAATGCCTCCAATCTGCAGTGCCAGTGAGAAAGGCTCCAGAAAAAAAGCTTGGAGGGTTGGCAGAAAACTTCAAGTGCCTTGATTGTATTTTGTTCCTAAGCTGTTGGCAGTGACACCATGAAATTGTTATGAAGTTTGCCATGAGTGTCCCCACACACAGCCACACATTTGTGTGAGTTTCTTCCAAAAAACCTCTGGAGGCCAGGAGGAGAATTATTGCTCTTTCAAAGAGTAACTGCTTTCATGGCTTGCATAGTCAAGAGGTGGAAATAAACCAGTATTTTATGAGTCCTAGAATAAATTGCTTCAATTTATTTCCTCCCTGAGCATTTGACCAAAGAATGGTGCTAAGTGAGAGCTAATGAATTCACCAGGGAATGAAAACAAAGTAAATACATTTTGTGAAGGATCAATTAGGGGCTACAGTCTCTATCTCTGTGCCCATTTTCCTCACTTTCTCACTCATTTGTGGATTTTATCTCTCTGCAGAGCAAATAAGGTTGGATCACTGCTCCTGAAACTGGTACATGCTTGGCTAATGAGTGGAGCAGGGGAATTATGCACTGTAGTGTCTGTCACTCTTGCAAATTTTTCCCCAGATCTATTGGCATGGATCTGAGCAAGCACATGCATTAATCTATGCCCACTTCACTGAATAATTCCTGTAATTAACTGTGATGTGCCTGTCAAAATAAAGGTGGCAAAGTCATTGAATTTAATAAATGAGGCTTGAGTGGTGCTCTATACCAGAGGTAAAGTTCCCTTCACCAAACTTCAGCTTTTAAGCATCAGTTGAAATCCAAACTGTCCAGGTTCCCTCAGCAGCAGCTGGGAAAGGGATAGGAGAGCCTCCAGAGAGGGCTGATGATGAATAACAGTTGGACCTGATGATCTCAGAGGTCTTTTCCACCCTGAATAAGTCTATGATTCCAGAAAATGGCTTCTTACATTATCTAAGATCTTCTCTCCCTCCCTGCTCCTTCCAGTTTATGTTTGGTCCTTGATTTCAATGTCTTCTCTGCCACAGGAAAAAAGTGCCCACGTTAATTCCTAAATATTTTGATGACCCTTTTCTGTCAACACTTCTCTAGAGGGAGCAGAAAGCATTGGGAATTCAGCAGCAGAACAGCATGATTACAATTCTGCTTTTTCTTCAGGGTTCTTAATATCAGTATTGTCTTGTATGCATACATATTTAAATGCTACATGCTTCTTTTTAGCAATAGACTGCTGGTGGTTTGAAGTGCCCATAAAACTGCTGGAAAGTGGCAGTGCCAATTAATCTGTTGACAGATTTGTTGTTTAAATATTAATGGGACGTTAAGCAAATGTTGGCTGCTGCACTGAGATCCCTCAGAGTGCCTTCCTCCAAAGAGCTGAGCATTTCCACACACTAAAAATGTCCTGGACACTGCAGGATGGGAAGGTTAGCATAAATCTTCTGTCCCTTTCCCCCCACAGCTCCTAAACACACCATAAATACCATCTACCCCTGTGAAAAAAAAAAAAAAAAGAAGAAGGTTTATAAAAGTCTTAAACTCCTTATAGCAATAAACAATAAAATTGTGAGTTTGTAGAGGGTATAACAGGGGAGGGTTTAGCTCCTGACTGCCTCACCTTGGCAGTGGAATGAGAAGTGAAAGTGGGGTGCTGAATTTCTCTGTCTGCTCAGCTGGTGATGTGGGAAACCTTGGAAAAGCCTCTGGAGAAGAAGGAAATTATGGTGCAGGATGAAGATGAGCTTGTGCTGTATCACCCATGAGTGCTGTGCCAGGGTGAATTTGGTTTCCTTGGGGCTCTTGGGTGCAGAGAGTTAGAAACAGGAGATTGGTGGAAAGCAGGTCTGGCTCAGTCCTGTCCATGAAAAAAGCAGAGGGTACAACAAAAGGACATTGATTTCTTCGGTTTTGATTTCCCTGGCCAAATATGGGGACCTTAAAGAAGCCCTGGAGCACCCAGAGACTGACAGACCAAGTGAACTTGGACATCAGATTGATGCAGCAGCAGCTGCAGTAAACAGCAGCAGCAGCAGACAGTAAAGGTGCTTCCTGCTCTGCAATTTCAGACTACTTTTCCCATTCTCTTTTTCCATCAAACTCATTTGTGGTTCTAAACAGTTTCTTGCTGTCATTTCATCCTTTTACATCTTTTATTCCAATGAGTTTCATATCTCTGAACCCATCCATCACATTTCAATTCAGTCTTGCATTGCTGCTGGAAGACTCCCAATTTAATTTCTATTATTTTAACACATTATATAATAATATGAACATAATTTGTTGACTGTTTAAAACTGCACATTTTTTTTATTTAATGAAGTTTAAGATAAAGACTTTGAAAATTTTGAAGAATCTTTACTGCAACATTATTGCCCAGAAACCAGAATAATAAAAATTTATTGATTTTGCTACAGGTTCAGTCCTAAATATTGGTCACTCATCTGGGTTGCACATTGTAGTTCTTTTATTACAGCTTTAACAAAATAAGGAAGGAAAAATAGTTTTTTTTAATAGTAATTGAAAATTATGACTCAGGAAAAACAGATTGATAGTAAGAGGTCTGCTCTGGATTTTGAATTTTTCAGAGTTTATAAGGGTTTTTCACAGGGGATGTGAATTCTCCCTGTCTGGAATATTGTTTACAGAAATCAGTATGGACAAAAGTTCAGTATGGCTCCACAGTTCATTTCTTGCAGCTGCTCCTCTTTCCTGAGTTGAGCTGTAACAAAGATTACCCATTTTATTTCAGTAAAAGGCACAGTACAACCATGGCTGGAAGAGAAGAGGTGGTTACAGCTTGAAATGAAATCTCAGATCTCTCAAATCACAGCCAGATGAGAGCATTTAGGTCTCCTGGGTCCCTCTTGTTTCCATTGTACAGACATTCCTCTTCATCTGAAAATTCCATTTGTTTTGCTTCCTTTCAAAATAAATCGTGAGATCTGGTTTTTGACTTGAGATTAAATGAAAAAGGAGTAGATAGCCAGTGAGAAAAGGCTCACTAAGACAAGAAAATGTATAGGTGTCTGTGGAATAAAAGCTAATTTACCTCAAAAAAAATCCAAAATAAGATATTGATTACAGGTTTTATTATGAGGGTGCTGTTGAGTCAGGGACAGCTTCAGTAAATAATACCAAAGATCAAAAATTTTCAAGCTTTGGTTTCACAGAAGAGGGTGATAATTAGAGTCTGGGGCAGTTTAAATAGATTAATAACTTCTCTTAGAGAAATATGATGTGTTCGTCTCTAGGCAGACAAGATTTTGATATTAAAAAAAATTAGATGACATAAAACCTCATGTAATTTCCTTTTTCTTTAAATTTCCTTTATGTGCTTACCCATATTTTTATTTTTTATTAGTTTCATTTGTTTTTTGCTGTGCTCTGATTTTCTGTTGCACAGAGAAGTGTTATAACAGTGGCAGCTTTGACAAACCCACTGTGGGGTCTTTTGTTGTCAAGCTGTGGATTCCTGATGCCTCTGGTTATCCCTCCTGCCTCTGATCCCTTTGTCTCATGTCCTTTCAGTTTGTAGGGGAGCTTGCAAACCAGAACAAATGCAAGGTAAAATCAAACCCCATATTTTCTCTATTAATATAAATATGATCAGCATGATCCCATAAAGACTGTGCTTGGTTGACTGTAAGTTAATATTTCAGGCTCCACACAGCTCTCTCATGCCCTTTCAGATGTTTTTGGGGATGTCTCATGGCCTCCAGGTGCTTCTGCAGAAGGTTTGGCATCACCAGGAGGTTTTCTGTCCCAGCCAAGTGTGTCCCACACCAAAGTGCCTCAAATGGCACAAAGGGTTGGAGTGCAGTGGTGAGAGTGAAGACACAGGAGATCATAATCAGCATACTCAGGATGCTTCCACCTTATTAACACAGTGCAGAGGTAATTTTCAGGCTGCTACAGCCCTGGGTTTACCAGGTAAGCACGTGGTACCTGCCTGGTGAATGCAGCACATTAACAGGAGAGGAATTAATAAAGATTCCTAAAGGAGGGTGCTGTGTTTAAAGGGTGCTGGGGACTCTGCACTGCTGGGTGTTGGCACACAACTGTCTGCTGCTGCCTGAACATCAGTACATTGCATTTTTATTCACCTGAGTAATGAATGTGCAAATGAGAAGTCTGGTACTGAGCTGGTTTGATGACCCTGGAAAGAAAGAGAAGCAAACAGTGGGAGGAGAGAAGCAGCAATGGCTGCATAGACAAAAAAATCCCTGTGATTCTCACCAGTGAGGTGGAGAAGAACTCAAATCCTTACCCAGTCATCCCATCAGGGTGGAGACAGCTCTTCACAGAAACAGGGAATGGTTTGGGTTGGAAGGGACCTCAAAGATCATCCAGTTCCAACCCCCTGCCATGGGCAGGGACACTTTCCATTATTCCAGGTTGCTCCAAGCCCCATCCAACCTGACCTTGAACACTTCCAGGGATGGGGCAACCACAGCTTCTCTGGGCAACCTGTGCCAGGGCCTCCCCACCCTCACAGTGAATATTCTTTTTCTAATAAGCAATCTAGATCTCTTTTCTTCCAGTTTAAAGCCATTTCCCCTTGTCCTGTCCCTACATGCTCCTGTAAACAGTCTCTGTTTTCTTCTGAAAAGAAGTTCTGGATCTCAGTCTAAATCTGCTCTTGGATTTGAGAGTCTTGCTGTTCATGTTCTGAGCTGAAAAGGTTCCCCTAATCCTTGGGCCATGGGTGGTAAGTGCACAACCTGCAAAATATGTTAACATGCACTGAACTTCGTGTTATACCCTCACTAAACTGTTTTTTGTACATTTAACAAAGCTGTTTTTCCATTCTCTGATAACTTTCCTTATTCCACCAGTACAGAATTCTCACTATTTCTCACAAGGGAGAACTTGGCCAGCAAATTTTGTAGCTTCTGTGGAAAAAAAATGTTCTATCACATTTTAATAGCTTCATCCAAAAAGAATTCCTTAATAGTCAGGGGTTTCCTGCCAGGAAAGGAAAAAAAAGAACCTTATTACTTTGGTGCTTTTAATTTTTTAAAATTAATTTTCCAAGGCATTTCTCTTGACCTTCTTTCACCAGGCATATCTTACTTCCTTCTTCTTCTGCAGAGACACTAAAAGCAGCCACATGAGTGTTATAGTGAAATATTATTTCCTCAGTGTGGAATATAGTTTTTGAAATAGTTTTGAAATATTTTTTCCTCAGTGTGGAATTCCCCTATTATTTCTTTCCATATGTATTTTTGATGTTTTGTATTGCCAAGAGCAGTTAACAAATATGAGGCAAGGATAATGGATTGCATCTTTTGCAAACAGGGATTTATGGTCTGGGCTTTGACTTTTGCCAGCTCAATGGACCTCAACATGATTTTCACTGTTGCTCCTGGTAGTGGCACCCCATGGTTGGAAACCATCACCACTGGGAGAAAACAGACTCTTTAAACCAGAAAGTTTTGGATTAATGAGAATTTTGAACCTCTCATAAGTCAAACCACTGAAACAGGTGAATCTTTCTCCAGAGCAAACACCTGAAAAAGCAGAGTGTGGTGCTACTTGTAGCTAATCATCAAACAATGGCAAATACAGATGGTGATTTCCCTGCAGGAAAACAGAACAGACGGTGCAAACTGACTTTTAGAGCCAAAGCTACAGATAAATGTCAAGCAGGAAGCAGTTGGGTTAAGAACAGAACTTAGTTAATGTTAGGTCCTAAGAGCATGAAGAAAAGGACAGGTTTTTCAGACTCATTTTATCCTGCAGCAACAGAAACATCTTAACCAGGTATATCTGCAAGGTTTTGGGAGGTCTGGCTTTATAGGATTTGCAAAGTGGGTTCCTTGTGCTGGGCTGGTGAAACGAGGGTTTGCTGTCTGTGCCTGGCCCAGGGGGATCTGCAGGGCTGCTCATTATTATCCATTTTAGGATCTAAGACTGCACCTGCAGAATTTTTAGAGGGATACAACTTAACTCATAATGCCAGGACTTGAGCAAGGGTAGGTGTCATGACCTGGATAAAAACGAATAATCTGATTTGCAAGCTGGAAGAACAGTAAAATCTGTGTTAAACAGCAGCATCTGGTGGTCTTATTTCTGGCTTTTCCTGGTTTGGAAACTGCTTTTTGAAACCCATCAGCTGTTCTAGAAATGGAATAAAGGTAGCAGCCCAGACACTGGGTGAAGGGCTGGACTCATCCTTGCCACCACCTTTACCCTTCAGAGTGACAGAGAAGCTGCATCATCTCAGAGTCTGATGTAATTCAAACATGGGAGGAGTTATCTAAATCTCCATTTTGACTGACAGTAAACCACTCCACAGATGTCAAGACCCCTCCATCTCATTCTTCTGATCTCTGAAATGGCCAGACATTTTTGCCCACAGAGAGGGAAAACACCTCAGCAATGTATATAAACACCCAGTGTGGGGGCATAAAGAAGATGTAGTCAGACTTTTCTCAGTGGTGTCCAGTGACCATGGTGAGAATAAATAGGCATGAAGAGAAATACAGGAAATTCCTATAAATATAAGAAAAAATGTTATTCACAGGGAATGTGAGGCAAACACTGATTGTGGTTACCCTGGTCAAAGCCAGCTGGTATTGTCTAAAGCACAGTGACATTTATTGCATTTTTTCTGCTTTTATCCTCCTGCAGCCCAGAGAGTCTCAGCTTCATCACCAGAAGTGTTGGAGCCCACCCTAATAACAACAACCTCATTTAATGCTTGATATGGTGCTCAGGGAGCCCTAGAAGCATGAGATTGTTTATTTACAAATGTGCTTTTATAGCAAAAGTTGAGTTTACTGAGCACTGAACAGCAACAAGGACAGCATAAAGATGATGATCACTCTAATATTATACATTAGCTCATCAGGATGAATGTTATTTTGACAAATACTGGACAATTTAATGGGCATTATACTGTTTTGATTGGAAATGATTATCTGGATTTTTCAGCTGAGTGAAACCTCTGCTCATGATAAAAGATGCTTGGCAATAAATATACCATCCCTGAATAAATCAACTGCTGTGCTGTTGAGAGTGATCCTGGATGGGTAGGAGATGAAGTAGGTGGTTCTTCCACTTTTGGGAACCCGGAGTTCTGTGCCTGCATTTGTTTTCTCAGATTTAGCAGTCCTAGATATAATACTGTAACATGCTGGAAGTGTTCCCAAAAACATGTAGCTGTGTTGCTTAGGGACATGGTTTTGTGGTGGGCTTGGCAGTGCTGGGTAAATGGTTGGATTCAATCTTAGGGGTCTTTTCCAACCTTTTCTGTGATTCTGTGCCATCTGTTTAGGTTAATTTGTTTTTATTTGCCTGTCTCTGGAGGAAGATGAACTGTCAGATCAGCAATATCCAAATGTCTCATGGCATTTTTCTCCCTTCCTTTTGCAAGTTGGATGGAAGACACAGCAGTGCTAAGGCTGAAGGATCCTGAAAGTCTGTTCAGTACACCAAGGACAACTTCACACAGTCAGAAGGAACAACTGAAGTTTCCTAATTTGATTTCCCATAGCAGAGAAACCAGGAGTTTTCTTGGAGTTCATGATAATTTGAACAATACCTTAAAATTTAAGGAAACCCCTCCCCCCTGCTCAGTAATGGAGAATCTACTGTGACTTTAATAAGTTTTGGTGCTTCAGTACCCTTGCAATTAAAAGTCTTAACTTCATTTCCCTCTGTACTTGCCAACATTAACCTCTGCTTTGTTTGACAGACACTTTTCCAACATAGAGGAAACCAAATTATTCTTTGGGTGCCTGGTACAAGCACTTTTAAATTTATACTCAGAGTTTTGCTAAACTGAAAGCACCTGTTATGCAATGTATTTTCCCTTTATAGAAATTTATAATCTCATTATGGCTCCTTTAACTTTCTTTGGGCTGAACTAAAGAGATCAAGCTCTATCTGTTTTTCATGCAAAGATTCATTTTATGCCATTATATCATATTTTTAACTTTGTATGATTTGCAGTGCTCCTTCTTGCACTAGGGGCTATTGGAACTAAACGAAAGGGAAATAATCTTAACACACAACCCTAATCTGTTCTGATTTGCACAATCAAAGTCCTTATTAGCCTTTACAGCTACAGCATGGAGAAATATATTGCAGAGAATTGCAAGTTAGACTAAGCATCGCTTATTCCACTGGAAATTAATGACTTTAGTGGCACCACATGTAGCATAAGAAACTATCCTGTAAAACAGTAGCTCAACATTTTTGAGCTATGGGGAAGGTCTTCAAACAGTCGTAGTGGAAGTCAATGCAGTGGGTCAAAATTATTCTGGCTGAAGAAATATTACCTTTGTTTTGTGTTAATATAAGGAATAATAGTATAAACAGGCTTTTATTTGGTTGGTGACCCAGCAGATGTCATGAAGGGCAGTGCAGTGGCATTTAAAAAAAAAACCCTGTAATACTCAATCTTGCCCAGCCTTGACTGGTTAAAGCTGCAGAATACCCTTCTCATGATAACTCCTCCCAGCAATTTGAGGAGTTTTCATTCCTCTTATTTGTTTTTGGTGCCTAATTGCAGGGGTTTGTTATTCTTTTGACAAATGACTCCCTGGTTTTTCAAAATAATTCTCCTTTTCTCTGCACACTGGCAATGAGAAGAGTTTTCAGCCTCTTCAGTGTCTCTAGTCTGACAATCCTGTGTTTTTTTTCTTGTGGTATCCCAAATTTCTTCATGGTGTTATACCACGGTATCAAATTTATGTCTATATTTTTACTGTCAGCTAAAATAAAATACTTCAGCCTATTCTGGAATCTTTTGTCTTGATTCTAACTTGAGGGACAATGGAAAATATTGGCAGAGAAGCTGTGGCTGCCCCATCCCTGCAAGTGTCCAAGGCCAGGTTGGATGGGGCTTGGGGAAGGTGTCCCTGCCCATGGCAGGGGGCTGGAACTGGGTGGTCTTTAAGGTCCCTTTCATTCTGTGATTCTGTGCTTCTGCATTTGCTTTTCCAGAGGGATTTGAAATGAGATTAGACAACATTTTATCAGCTCATTAAGGTTTCACAACTGCAACTGGCAAATGCCATGAACATGGAGCGATGACAGCATCTACAACCCAAAAAGCAGTGCAAACAAGAGGCTCTAACAGTCCTGACATGGCAGGATTGCATTTTACACAGGAGCATTGGCACAGCAGCAGCAACCAGCACAAATCACTGCACAGCCAGGCAGAGCATGTAACAACCCCACAGCTCTCCAGGCTCATTTCTGCACATTAAACTCACCACTCTCTGTCACAAACACATGAATAATGCATTGGTTCAGCAACAAAGTTGGCAAGCTGAGGCTCATCAGGACTGGATTTCTTTCTTCCCTCCTTCACAGAGATCAGAAGCATCAAAGGAAGTTTTGTGGGAGGTACTGATAGAAATAGTGGGCAGAAATGATTTGCTCTGGCCAAATTGCTGCCAGGATCTGGTGTGAAAAACCCAGGGGCATGATAAGCCACCCAGGGAATTGAGATATCCAAAGGAACATGGTTCTCTGGATGGGATCCCTTCTAGAAAAGACCTTTACCTCTTTGCTTCTTAATCAAGGCTAACCCCTGTAAAATTTGTATGATCTGAATTCATGTCTTTCCCTTTCTGTGTCTTCCAGACTATGAGAGAAAAGGAAGGCACTAAGAAAATGCACAGGATCAGCTGTTCTGTATTATTCTGTGATGGATGTTTGGACTGTTTTTGAGGACATTAAATGTTTTTGGACATGTAGAGAGAATGACCCATTTCTGTGCTGTCTATCCTGTACTCCTTTTCAGTATGGGGACTTTTTATGGGGCATTATTTCTTATTTGTTTGTGGGTTTTCTAAATTATTTTTCCCCAGTACCAAGCCTAAATTCCCTTTTTTCAGTCCAAACCCTTGTTTATCCCCTAAGTCAGAATGCTGAGTGATACATTCTGCCTCTTTCATTTCTCCTTCTTTTACAGAAAGGTCAGTTTCTGTTTTCCTCCTGTGCATGTCAGGTTTCCTAAACCACTGATCACTATTGATAGAGCAGAAATATAATATATCCTTTTTCCCCCTCTTCTCCTTCCTTTGTCCTCCCCAGTATTCTGATGCTCTTAAATCTTACACTAAATAGTAAGAAATTTTGGTAGACTTTCCACCTTGTTTTATTGGTCCAGGCTTGCAGGTGAAATATGGAGCTGAATCCCACCCTTGGACAGCAAAAGTCTTTAAAATTCACATATGGAATATACTTTGGATGTAAAATGTCAGAGTTTTTTTGAAAACTGACGATTTTGACAATATTTTCTTCTCAAAGTATGAAAAATTGATCATCCTAGAAATAATTCAGCAGCTCAATTTCTGATTTTAGAGAAGCTTGAGCATTGCTATTCCTGGTTTTAATTTTCTTACCAGTCCTGTGTGACTCCTCCTGTAACTCGAAGGCTTTAGCAGAATGCATGGAACTATTTCCTGAGCAGCCTGAGACCTACCTGGGACTTGGGTTCCTGACCTAAATGTGGCCTCCTGATTGCATTACATGAACTGGAATCAATCATCCAGATAAACTGCTCACAGATTTCTGATAAATAAATATTGCTCAGTTCTGCAATTCCCAGTACAACTGGGGACAACTGGTCACTGAGAGATCAAATTGTCAAAGATAACCAGACTAACTCCTAGTTACCAGTACAGTTAGAGTGCCAAGTGCCTGTTTAGAATAGGCAATGGATGCTAATTTATTTTACATTTTTAATTTAAGAAACATAACGAAACCCTAATTTTAAAAGACAGTCTTTCTCTGCTTATACATATATATTGAATTTCAGTAGTGAAATGAGCTAGAAATATTTCAATGCATCAAAACAAAATGAAATGCCTTGATTGAGCTGAAACAATTAAGGAATGTTTCAGGCAATTAAATTTTGTGAGAAATGTCAAAATTTGGCTTTGTTTCATTTCAGTAAAACAAATCTCTTCAGAAGATGTCATAATTTCCACAAAATGGAATTCTCAAGTTTCTATGAGCTTCACATTTATTGTTATTGGGTTTCAGACTCCTGTGAAAACGACTTGACATGTTTTTCCAACACAGTAACTGTGAAATAAACAATTTTCTTTCAAGTTGTGATTAGGCTGGCTTGTGCTTGAACTTGTCTGATGGCTATTTCCCTTTCTCCTCTTTATTTTTAATTATATTTATTGTTGTTTTTTAAATTAGCCTTTGAGCTTGGAACATCTGCTCTCCTTGGGTGTGCACAGACAATTTGTGGGTCCCCACCAATGCCAAATGGAGACTCCAGGAGTGTCTTAGGTTGGAAATGGGGGTGTGTATCCTATTTGCCATCTGTCAGAGGTGGGGCAGTTATCTTCTGTTCATTGGGCAGTTTTCTTTATCCCTTCCACAACCAACCCTCCCTCCAGGGAGATCTCTTCTGTTCATGGGCCATTGAGTGTCCCTGCATGGCTGATAAAATTCCATCATCCCACTGGGAGAAGCTCTGCCGAGGGGGAGGAGCCAAGCATTCCATCCTGGATATAATCTGAGACTTGGAACACCAGAGCAGCCTTTTCCCACTGGATTCCCAGAGGAGCAGTTCTCTTCTCCACTGGATTCCCAGAGAAGACCAGGCCCATCTACAGCACCACTGGACCTTCAGAGGAAAATTCCAGCCTTCTACAGGATCCCTGCTCCAACAGAACCACACCTGGCACTGCAGGAGGAGCAGCCACCATTTAATGGGACTGCACCAACACCTTGACCCACAGGGTGTCAGGTTGTGTTCTGACTCTGTCAGTAGTTTTTCTTTTTGTACTATTGCATTTGTATTTTTATTTTTCCTCGTAAAGAACTGTTATTCCTATTCCTATATCTTTGCTTGAGAGCTCCTAAATTTCAAAATTACAATGATTCTGGGGGAGGGGGTTTACATTTTCCATTTCAAGGGAGGCTCCTGCCTTCCTTAGCAGACACCTGTCTTTTCAAACCAAGACACAGGAAATATGGAAATTACACAGCCATGAATGAAGAAAGGTGTTGTGATTCAGACAGTGAGGAAGGGATGTGAAAGCCTTGAAATGTGGATACTCATCCTGACTTCACCATTGCTCCCATTTGGGACAAGCCACTGTCCCTTTTAATCACTTTTGGCCTGTGGTTTCTCAGCATCTCTCTGCTCTTTAATTGTAAATCCAAACTGAAGAGACTCTTTCTCTTGCAAAAAATATACAACTCCCAATGCTATTTTTTTTCAATCTGAATCTCATACAGAAAATAAATTTCCTTGTGTCTTTACATTCTACTGAATGTCAATAATATGGTACATTACAGAAATCTCATAACTGTATTTTATAACTGAGCTAGTATTTATTAAACAAAAGCAAAGTTTGAATCTTCTGATAGCTGTTAATCTTTGTTCCTCCTGTGAGCAAAAAGTTCTTTACACAAGGATAAAGAAATTTTTACCACTAAGTGTTAATCACTTACTCTGTAAGAAAACAATCACCTCTGGATTTTCAATAAACTGCCTCAAGGTTAGAAGCAAAATTAAGTTCAGGGTATGCTGGAAAAGAAATTCCCCATGTCCCTTAATGTCAAACAGAACAAGGCAGAGCAGTCTCCTGAAGAAAATGTAATAAACTTAATGCTTGGATAAATATTTGTAGCAGTTTCTGAAGAAGAAGTAAGATTCTAAGGAACTGCTAGTAAATGCTGTTGCACAAGTATTTTGCAGGTGGAAAGAGTAGGATGTTTTGTGGGGAATTTGTTTCAAAAATAGGTAATTGAGATAAATATCCTTGAACTGAAATTGCTACTAAAATCTTGTTCTCCAGAAATGTGTTTAAGCATATGCTTTGCTCTGAGCACACAAACACTGGCACTGAAGTCACCAAAAACAACCTGAAGGCCACGCCAAACTGAGCTGAATTGAGTTTCTTTCTGTTTTATAACCTGGTTATTAAGCAGTTAACACTGCTATTGCTGTAGCTTCTCTTTTGCCAAGATGGACTAATAAACATGACATTTTTAATGTATAATTTGCATAATGCTTCTGTTAATTTGTTATTTTCATTACGGTAACAGAATGAAAACGACATATTACACCCATAAAAAATATACAGCAGTGCTAATCCCTGTAGTCATTACACTGTTAACTGAATTGCATCTTTTGCCTGGTCATTATTGTTATTTATAAAGCTTCTTGATAAGGGCTGAGTGCAAGGCAATGGGAAAGTCTCCTGATTTATCAAGGAAAGAATAAAATACTAAAATGAAGGAGAAAGCCAAGAGGGAGAGGAATTGGGACCCAAACCACAAATTGACAAATGTGCTTTGGTGCAGAGCTAGAAATGAACCTGTCTAGAAGTGAGATTTTTTTTGGTAACAACTGTTTGCTCTCTGGATCTGCCTCTACTAAATTTAACCCTTCACTGTCTCAGGTGCCTCACATGCATATGGCAAAGCATAAACCTTTGTCCCACGACATGCCAGGGCACTGTGAGCATTTACAGGGAGAAAGGATCCATTTTTATGCACAGAGAACTGTGGAGGAAGCTGGCATAAAGCCATTTGGTGTTGTCCTACAAGTATCTAAGATGCTCAGAGAGCTTGAACACTTTGCTGTGGAGATGGGCTGAGAGCTGGGGATGTTCAGCCTGGAGAAGAGAAGGGCTCCAGGGAATCCTCATAGCACCTTCCAGTGCCCAAAGGGGGCTTTATAGGATGGTTGGAGAGAGACAATTTCCAAGGGCAGGCAGTGGTAGAACATGAATAATCACTGCCTGCATTCAGTGGACAGAAACTGAGGCACAATAAAACCTAAAACTAAGTAGAACACACAGCAAGTAAAAATGGCAAAGGCTTTAGTGAGTGGCAGTTGGTCCTCAGGAAATCCTCAGGAATATTAAAAGAAAAGTTAATTGAAGGATGGGGTCACTTGCCGTGATGTTAAGCAAGAGGATCCATTGCCATGATTTAAAATGAAAAACTGATAGGAGAGGTATGATCTAGCAGAGGAAAAGTATTATAATACTACAAAAGACATTACAGCAGCATTCCAATATCTGAAGGGGGCTTCCATGAAGGCTGGAGAGGGTCTTTTCCCAATGGCATGGAGGGAGAGGTCAAGGGAAAACACCTTAACAGGAAGGAGGACAGGTTTAGATTAGATACTCAGAAAAAAATTCTTTATTATGAGGGTGGTGAGGCCCTGGCACAGGTTGCCCAGAGAAGCTGTGGCTGTCCCATCCCTGGAAGTGTTCAAGGCCAGGCTGGATGAGGCTTGGAGCAACCTGGGATAGTGGAAGGTGTCCCTGTCCATGGCAGGAGGTTTGGAACTAAATGATGTTGAAGGCCCCTTCGTTGAAGGCCCATTCCATGATCCTATGGTACAGTCCAGAAGTTGAAAGAAGGGAGGGAATTGTTGTTCTCCTGCTCTTACGCTCCTCATGAACACATCATGAGGCAAGTAGTGTTAATGCAACAAAGGAGTTTTGGATTAGACACTGGCAAAGAAAGTTCTGACACTGAAAGTTAAAAAATGCTGGAGCAAATTGCCTAAGTTAAATGTGGACTCTGTCCCACAAGGATTTATAAATGTGATGGGTGAACATCTGGGAGAAACGACCTAGGGACAGGAAACTAGTCTGGCACATGAGTTCTTGATGTCCTGCCCCAATTTTTAATAATTAAGTGTGAAATTATCACTACCAATGCCTAGGCAGACAGATAGAGGAGGCTACAAGTGACCCTCTTCTTCCTGACTCCCTTTCTACCTTCTTATGATTCCTTAGTGCCAAATTTTCACCATTAAAAGATTTTCTATTTGCTCTTTTGTAATGCACACCACTCTTTCTCCCTCCCTTTTTTCCTTTGTAATTCATCCATCACCACTCTATCTATCTAAATGTTCCTCATCTACAAACATCATGCACGATTAGATATCCCTTATAAACTCCTCTGGCTCCTCTCTGCCCTGCCCAGACTCACACAGTGCCTTCTGAATAGTGCCATCAGTTACCAAATATTCACAGCAGTGCTGCTGTCTGAGGTAACAATTTTATTTTCTCCTGCACAGCATCACAGCTGACTTACAGCCCTTTCTCAGAAGGAAAGCAAAGCTGAGCCATTCTCTCATCTCATTCTCAAATGTAAAGTAGTTAAGAGTTATAGGAAGCTCTTTCTTTATTGCTTTTGTGCTCCTGTCCCTTTAGCCACCTACACAGCTGCCAGATGATTTAACACTCTGACAGACAAGGGGAGATAAATCTTGCTGCAGAGATGTGAGAGGCAGCCTCCTGCTGCCAGAGACTGTCAGAATTCCAGGGCAGGAGGATGCAGAAGGATGCAGATGTCTGGATTTTGGTCACTGAGCTCAGCCTGACGTGTGACTGAAGTGGCCACAAAAGTGCAGTGACATACAAAACCTGGCTTGGCTGGATGTGTCTTGTGGCCTGATGGTGCTGCTCAGCTGAGGAGCAGTAGCTCCCAGTAAGGGAGTTTAGCTGAGTGTCATCTCTGCTTGTAACCTGATGAGGTCAGGGCACAGGCAGCTGTGATAATGATCCCCTGGATTTTTCACGTGGTGGTAACACCACAAATTTCTTCAGCAAAAATATATCAGAGATCTCAGAGACAGGAAGATTTGAGATAATGTTTGAGGAGATAGAGATTGCAGGAAGGACGTTTTGTAGTGTATTGTGATGGATAATGTCAGTTTTATATGTCTGAGTTTATGTTTCTTGAAAATAGGATGTCAGATGGGCTGTCAGGAACCAGAAGAGCCTTTTCTTTCCTTTGGACTCCTCCTGAACCCATTCTTGACACGCAGCAGTTGAACACACAGTGGAACAGATTTGCAAATCTCAGCACAGAATTGAAGACCTGTGGAAGTGCAGACCCCACAGACACCAAGAGATGACCAGGAGGCTGGGGCAGGTCTCAGAGAGGACAAGAACTTGCTGAAGGGGAGAGATGAGTGGGCAGGGTTTACTGCTGCTCAGAAATCCACTGAGTTAATTAAAGGGCAGGCAAGGATGCAGTGGGCAAATGAGAGCTGGGTGGAAATGTTTAAAAGGATTTTCTGTCTGACAAAGATAAAATGCTCTTCCACAATAGTCCTGCCACTACTCAGGGTAGAACCCTATTACTGTGGAGGTAGCTGGGCAATTTGTGGACATGTGCAAGGAACTGAGTCACCTCAGCATAACAAATTATTTCTCATTAGCTGAACACTGCTAATGACTGAATGAATGAGCCAAACGTGTAGTGAGTGCAAAGTTTTGATTCAAACAGCTTCCAAATATTTCCCTCACTTCTTAGAGTTAGGCAGGAGAAACATCTTTTCATTTGATGATATTGGCTTAGAAGATTGCTCTTCTCCAGAAACCTTTGGGATTGGCTTTAAACAGTACAGATGAAACTGCATCAGCAGTGCTCCCTGGATCCCACAGTCTTGACCTGGGCTGTGGGAGTTATAGAGCACATGGCATGAACTGGGGGATGTATGGCACTCTGGATTACCCTGATGGCTTGTAGTCCTGTTAACCTATTGCCTTTGCTTTTCCTTAGGTTGATGGATCTTTAGAAGGGTAAAATCTCTTCCTTTGAACTGCTGGCAGTGTTCTTCCCAACATTGCCCAGAATATTGTTAACCATCATGGCTACAAGGGCACATTCCTATCAGGATTGTGGTCAGTTTGTTGTTTGCCAGCATCCCCAGGTCATTCTAGACAGAGCTTTTGAGAGGATGACACCCAGCCTGTACTGGGGTTAATCTTCTCCATGTACAAAATATTCCTTATTTCTGTTGATCCATTCCCACAGATTGCCAAGGTTCCCCTCACTGGCAGCACCCCCATCTGGGGTAACAGCCTCTCCTCCAGCTCTGTATTATCTCCAAACTTGCTGTGGGGCCATCCTGCCCCACCATCCATGCCATTAACAGGGTTCTTAAAGTCTATTGTCCCAGTATTGATCCTTGGCAGACAATCCTCTGGACTGGCTTCCAGCTGGATTCCACAACACTGATCACAACCTTTGTGCCCTGCATTTTCACTTGCTTTTCAGTCGACCACAGTGTCCACTTATGTAGTCCATACTTCACCCCTTTGTCCAGGAGGATTTTATGAGAGACAGTGTTAATTACTGTTTACAGTAATTAGGTAATTTTCCCTGTCTTGTACACTTAAAAATCCAATACTGATAGTTCCCAAATATTGCATCTGCAGAAAGGGTGAACTTGCTTTACCTGCACAGTGCCAACAAAAGTACATTTGTATAGGTGCCATGACCACTGTGAATTGTGGTTTTGGGTGTGTGAATCTATACACAAATGCTAGTTACATCCACAGCTGCTGTGATTCTTTTGCTTAGTGCAAGTGACCTCCCATGCTGACATGGTTAAACATGTGCATTTTTTTTAGATGTGTTCACACTGCAAAATGCCTGAACTGGCCCTCATGAAACCAGATTAAGTTCCCAAAAAAAACTTTACATGACACTGCCCAGCCTGGTGTCAGCAAACCCTTGTGAAGAACAATGACAATGGCATTTTTTCCTGCCACCAGCACTGGAGCTGACCAGCAAGGCAATGCTGTCTGCATGACAAAGTGCTACTAAATGCACCACTGTGCTCCTACTGACCTCCCAGTAAAGCCATTATGCAAGGAGGAGGCAACATCCTCCTCTTCAGAGCTGGCTTAATATAATTATTTTGAGAATTAAAAGAAATAAAGTTTCCAAGATAATTTTTGGGAGGAATTGAGGAAGAAGGGACATGACAGGCTCAGCACATAACTGGGAAAGTCTGGAAGATGTTTGAGGTTGATTAGGAATCAGATCTAAAGCAATTCTGAAAAGGAAAAATGCCAGCTTAGCTGTGTCAGGTATCCCAGAACCACCTCCCCTCTGAGTAACTTGATATATGTACTCTCCTTTAATTGGTTTATATGGCCTTTGCTCCTTCCTTTCCTAAGCTGAGGTTCATGTCTTGCAAAAGCTGGTTGTGTTTCCTTTGCTCATTACATCGACTACTGAGTTGGAAGAATTAATTAGTTGATTACGATAAAATCTAATTACTGTTTGCAGTTGGATTAATTAACCAAATTCTGTGAGATCCCTTCTACTCCCTAGCTGTTCCAGTGTAAGCAAGAAGATACATCCTAAGGGGTAATGACTTGGTAAATACTTAATAAGCAGCATCTGCAATAGACATATTTGCAAAACTCAAACATTGAAATTCAGCCCGTGGATGTACTTTGAAAGCTTGTCATTGAGTAGGACAAAGGGAGGGATGGAAGTAAATATTCACACAATGAAAATGCAAGACTGATGTGAAAGACCCTGTGGTTGAGGCCTAGTTTTGTTGAGGGAAAGGAGACCTGCTCTGAAGAATATGTTCGGGCAAAATCCCAGAACAACCAAAAAAATGAGACAGGAAGCAGTGTGGTGCCATTGCTGCCCACTGGGCTGGCACAGAGACTCTGCAGGTCTGACATGAACAGAAAGAGAGGCTCTGTAGATGCCTGGAACAAACTTCATCAAAAATGTATTCACACTTTTATCAGTCTCTATCAGCCATGGCATTGTCAATCCATCTTCTGTGCTGGTGGGTTGGGCTGGGAAACGTGGTTGTGGGGATGGGAATGTGCTCTTTTCTCACAGCCCCTCCTGCATGGTGTTGACCCTCAGGAAAAGAGTTTTGTCCTTTTGCTGTATGGTCTTGCATGCCCTCAGGGGTCAGGGTTAGTTTTGGGGTAGGTTTAGAGATGTCCCCTGCCTCTTTTCAGATATTTTCAGTGTACAGCTCTTCAGTGAGCTCACTGCTTTTGAACTGATGGAGATAAAAGTGTGTGTCTGGCTGGAAATTCATCTCAAGTAGGTCAGATATGAGATGATGGGCACTCTGGAGAGAGCTGTCCCTCTGCATTGACTACAAAAGGACTTCAGCTCACATACAGAACATCTGATTTAACAGAATCACAGAGTGGTTTGGGTTGGAAAGGACCTTAAAGATCATCTTCTGTTTCATCTGTTCCATCCTGGTGTCTGCAGAAGGCATGTAGCTGTATGCAAGCTGGATACTAAGAGTGTTAATAGGCCAAGGAAAGAAAAACAAGAAATAGGATGCTTGAACATCTTCACCCAAGTCCAGTTTTAGTCATGGCTCATAATCAGAAGACTGATTATGTTTTCAAATAGCACAAAATATAAATATATTTGGAGGAATATTAATGTTGGTCATGCCAGGCCTAATGGCTTTTGTGTATTTGTGGTGTGTGAACATGGTATGTGGCAAATTGGTCAACACACTGCAAGACATAGAGCAGTACATAAACCTCTTCTACACCAGCAAATGAACCAGCACAAGGAAATGCTCTCAGATACTGGCACTTGCTTTGGCTGGGCTATGGAGTCATCTCTCAAAGAGTTTCTAATGCAGTTTTGATGGCCAATGATCATCTGGACCAGGCAGCCAGAGGTGGCCATCACAGAGTCACAGAATGGCTTGGATTGAAAGGGACCTTCAAGGCCATCAAGTTCCAACTCTTCTGCCTTGGGCAGGGACATCTTCCACCAGGCCAGGATGTTCAGGGCTCCATCCAGCCTGGCCTTGGACACTTCCAGAGATAAGGCAGCCACAGCTTCTCTGGAAGTCCTGTGCCAGGGCCTCACCATCCTCTGAGTAATGAGTTTCTTTGTAATATTTAATCTAAGGCTAACTTCATGTAAGTTTGAAGTCATTACCCCCAGTTCTGTCACTCCAGGCCCTCGTAAAAGTCCCTCTCAGTCTTTCTTGTAGGCTCCTTCAGTTACTGTAAGGCCAAAATTTAATCACAGCAAAGCCTTCTCATCTCTAGGGTGAACCACCTTATTTTCTCAGCCTTTCCTTGTAGGAGATGTGCTCCATCCCTCTGATCATCTTGGTTGCCTCCTCTGGACTCACTCCCAACAGGTCCATGTCCTCCCTGTGTTGGAGATTCCAGAGCTGGAGGCAGCTCTGCAGATGGGAACTTGCCAGAATGGAGATAAATCTATTCCAATTCAAAGCACTAATTGTCCATGTTGGGAATAGCTGAATGGTTCTTTCACTGTGAAGTTCTTTTTATAAAGTCAACCCAAACAATTTCAGCTCAGGAGCACAAAAATTCAAGGCTGTGCTACAGATGTCTGGCAAGTTGACTTCCTGTCTGGTTGATTTTCTTTATTGTCCAATTGCAATCTGTGAGAAAACCTCCCAGCAGCACATTGTGGATAAACATGTTGTGAATTGGATAATGCTACAGATTATAGGATGTGCAGTAAAGTGAAGGGACAGCACAGACAACATCTGGAAGTAAACATGAAGGATTTTGTTGTGTTAGGTGATGGCTGTGAGTCACCATGCAGCTGCATGCAAAATGCAGGGAAGAGGCAATAGCTTTGGGACAAGATGGATGCAAATATATGCCAGGAAGTAGGAAAGCGTGAGAGGAACTGTAGAATGGTGCTTTGTGAGGTTAATCTAAATCCTACACCAAATCCAATATAAATATAAAGGTTATTGTCTTTTACAGATATGTGATCTGAGACTGTGAGAGGTCAGGGATTAGTTCAAAATCACCCAATGAGTCAGTAGATGGACTGAGAGTGACTAGAAGTGAAACTATTGTCCCAATGGAGAAAAAAAAGAAAATTCCAGCCTTCAGTGGAACCAAGACTTTTTCCTTGATACCTCTCCTAGCTTCCACTCCTATATCCTCCTTGTCAGACATTTCCTAAATTGCTCAATTTGGAAAAATCCTACTGGGAGCATTGACACAATTCATCATTCAGATGAAGAAGGTTGATTAAATAGAGGAGATAGATGTATAATATTTGAAGCAAGCAGTGCCAACAAAAGCTTCATGTAAAGACTCATCCATCCCCCTGAATCTAAAATCCATCAGTAATAAATTCTGGAGTGCCTGCAGCACCAAATTCAAAGCTAAGCCTGGTATCAAGCTGTAAACCAAACTCACATTGGTCTTCTGATATGTAACTTCTGCAGTTTCTTTAATTTGTTTTTATGTCATGTTTTGTGGGGTAAATATGAAATTTTCCAAAGGAAATTAAAATAATTGGCAATATGGTGGAGGAGCATGGGTTGTTGGTGCAATAGTGACTGACATTTGGCAAACACTTTCACTGAGCTGAGATGAAACACAGATCAGAGATCTTTCTGAAAGCTGCACTTTAGGTGGTTGAGGGAGCTGGAGGGGCTCAGCCTGGAGAAAAGGAGGCTCAGGGAAAGCCTCTGTGATCTCTACAATTCCCTGACAGGAGGTTGTAGCCAGGTGGGGGTTGGTCTCTTCTCCCAGACAAGACAAGGAAATGGTCTCAAATTGCACCAGGGGAAGGTCAGGTTGGACATCAGGAAGAATTTTTTCAGTGCAAGGGTGGTCAAGCATTGGAAGGGGCTTCCCAGGGAGGTGGTGGAGTCACCATGACTGTAGGTGTCCAAGAAACAACTGGATGTGACTCTCAGTGCTCTGGTCCAGTTGACAAAGTGGTGCTCAATTAAAGGCTGGACTTGGTAATCTTGGAGTTTTTTACCAACCTTAATGATTCTGTGATTCTTCCAGGGTGAGGTGGTCACAGTGGCCATTGCTGTCCTGGAAAATGCCTCCTGTATATCAAGATCTACAACCTGCTTTGCCTCTGTGGCTGATTTCACAGCAGCTTCAAATCAGAACCATTCAAATCAGTTTGAATGAGACCAACCAGAGAGGATTATGCTCTGCATCTGAGTAATTTGCTCTGTTAATTTCTCTCAGCAGTAGAAGATTGCTCAAGCATTTTGGAAGCAAACAGGCTGCAATTCAGGCCATTGAAAAACCTCCAGTGTCATTGTTTTGTTTGATTGGTCATTTATGTATATTTACAACCAGGGATGCTTCACAGATGATTATAGCTCTGAATGAAATACTGACAAGAACAGCTAATATGTAGGATGGTTTCATTTCTTTTCTGTTCAAGATCCTACAAAACTACAAAAAGCATTTTTCCTAAACTGAAAACCAAAATATTTTAAATCACATACACAAAAAAAAAAAAAAAAGAAAAAAAATAGTACAAGAAAATGGTACCCAATTGTAGTGTTCTGGTTTAATTAAGAAGAGAAAAGCAAACACAGCATTTCTGATAACTTGAATTTCTAGAACAGCTGAAAAGAAGAAAAGAACATTTTAGTAAGAAATTATTTTTGTTCTTTTATTATACAAAAGAGATTAGAAGGAAGGAATGAAGAACTGACATTTTGTATTTTAATTTTGTTAAATGTTTTCAGTTAGAACAGAACTTCAAAGTCTACTTTCTGCCTCTCTTGTTTGCTGTGTGGATTTCTGTCTTACTGTTAATTCTTTGAAGGCTCCTTCCTTCAGCAAACACACATTTCCCTCTCAATAAACAGAAGCCTTTCATAAAAACAGAATATCCTAGTTGGAAGGGACACACAAGGATTGCCAGGTACAACTCCTACTTTCACACCTATGTTTTTATTAATTAGTCCATTCTAATCATATAGAACAAGGACATTTATTTTATATTTGTCTACCATGCCTAGAGAAATTGTACCTAGTCTAGTTCAAGTTATATCCACAATGTAATTCTGAGCACAGATCCCAGATTTCTCACACTTCCTTATGCTGGGCTTCTTAGACATCTCCTCCAAGGTGGGATACTGTAAAATTAGTGGGAGAACTCAGGCTTGGCTGTGCTCTTGGGACTCAGTGCAAATCTTTCTTGTAGGGGTTTCTGCTGCCAGAATTCACCAGTGGTATCAGTAGCTGTCTAAGGCTTGGATCAGTTCAGTGCCATGCCAGGGGATTGGATTGGGTGACCTTTAATGTCCCTTCCAACCCAAAATATTCTATGATGATTCTATGATTCTATGACATTTTTTTTGACACTATATCTATGCTGAAATGGTTCTGCCACCAGAATGAATCAGAATTCTTCCAATACCTCAGGGGAGGCAGGAGCCACTCCAGACATGAATTTCCACTCTAGGATAGCAGTTACCCAGGTTTTTCTGAGCTTATAGGGTAATTGTCATCCTAAAGGATTTGATGACTAAAAAATAACTTTTCCCAGGCTGACTCTCAGTGAATCTAAGGGAGTGAGCACCATCAGGAAGTGTCTCCTATAAATAAGAGAATCATGGAATGGTTTGGGTTGGATGGGACCTTAAAGCTCATCCAGTTCCAACCCCCTGCCAGGTAGGGACACCTTCCACTATCCCAGGTTGCTCCAAGCCCTGTCCAACCTGGCCTTGAACAATTTGAGGGATGGGGCATCCACAACTTCTCTGGACAATCCATGCCAGGGCCTCACAACACTCACAGTAAAGAATTTCTTCCTAATATGAGATCTAAATCTGTTCTACTTCAGCCATTCCTTCTTGTCCTTTCACTAAATGCCCCTGTGAAAAGTCTCTAATAATCAGAAGCACCCCAGAACACACAATTTTCCTGCAGATGCTTCCCAGGGCTGGCAACATCTCCTTCTTACTTTCCTTGCAATCCTGTGCTTGGAATCACAGAATTTCACCCAGCAAGAGGCAGATACTGAAACCCAAACCCTTGCAGGTGTCTCTTTCTCTCTCTCTCTCTCTTTTTTTTTTTAATTTTTTTTTTTTATACCACTGTTTTCTATCTGGGAATTTTTATCTTTATTTTCTTCTGGAAGGTTTAGCATTCAGTAAACAGCTACTGACACAGTGGCAGATTCTGGGATATTTTAATTTTGCTTCAATGAAAAGTGTATCTTGGTTGGTAGTGGTGGCTTTCAGGGCAGGAAAGTGATTGTGTCATAACTGTAGGGAAAAAAAACCAAGGCACAATTTGTATGGACCTACATCTGGCACCTTCCAAAACAAAATTCGACAGAATTATGATCAATAATTGCCAATTTCAGGTGAGTCCTGGCTAGAAGTGCTTTTGTGAAGCATTTCACAAGAGTCACATGATATTAATGGTATTTTTTGTTCTGTGGCTCTTTTGAAAATAAACAATTTGATGAAAGTGAAACTCATCTGCATTGCAGGACCCTCCCTTCTTCTCCTTTTCTGCTTTGGTTCTTTGCCACTGTCTGCCAGACACTTAAATCCATTAATGACCTTGAATGGACACATTGCTGTGTGTGACTTTGATCCTACACAAAACTTGAGCTCATTGTCCATGTTTGACACAGATTTTGGGTGATGTTTATCTCCTCCTGAGCATCCACTGGCCTTTTATCCCTCCTGAATGAATCCAAGCCTTGGGCACAGGGGCCTTTCCCTCAATACATATGAAATTGCAAACACTGAGCATCCAGCACAATCCATTACTAACCTTGGCTGGGTCTTCAAGCTCTTGCTATAGCACAGAAGAAGAGGGAAAACCACAAATGTTTAGCCAAACAACCAAATGAACATTGGTAAGGAAAACCATGACTGAGGATTGGAATAAAGGGATTGGTTCAATCATAGAAGAGAATACAGGTCTCTACATTCTGGCTAGGACAAAAAGATTTCATTTAGTCTTCAGGAAAAAAAAATCTATTGAGGAGAATAGCAAAGAAAATGAGTACCTGTGGAAGCAATACTTGCTCTATCCATCACTGCCCATTTTTAGCCACAGGTTATCAAATAACTGGAGAAATAGTTCAGGTGTCAGTAGTGCCTTGAGAGAAGATTAGGGCTGTGCACCAGCTGCCAAGAGTTAACTGCTTATATTTTAATTCCTTCTGGCTGGGCAGTGAAATGTTGGTCTCTCAGATGAACTGAAGTGCAGGAGGATGGCCAGTGTTCCTTAAATTAGCAGAGAAGGCCTAGGAGGGATCACAAGGATTCAGAGGGGTTTGTGAAATATTGAGAAAGGTAATATTGGGTGAAAACTGCTCCATCCTTCATGGCAAGGCAGTGAGCCAGCAAAGTGCTGGCTATGTAATTGCTGGTAAAATCTCACTTTTTCAAAGGAGGGTTGTTTCCAGCTACAGCTCTTACAGGCACTTCTCAGAGCCCACTCTAAGGAGTAAAGATGCTGTTTATGTAGGAAAAGAAATATTGACAGAGGGGAAGGTGTCAGCAGCTGTGGAGTAGAAGATCTCTGGGGGTGTCCCCTATCCTTGATTTCTCTAAGCTGCATCAGTGAGTTTTGCACACCATAATTAGTGAAGCCTTGCTTTGTGTGGCACAGCTGGGCTCAGCAAATGAGCACAACTGGGGATGGGGAAACAATTAACACCCAGCATTAAAGCTGATGGCAGGGTACAGCCTCCCGCCATGGGTGCTTCTGGTCAAATTCCTTATGCTTCAGGGAAGTCCTGTAGGGAATTCAAAACACTATTTTTGAAATAAATATACTTCAGTAACCTTAATGAGAATTCAGTTTTATGAGGTATTTAGAGAAGCTGAATCCAAGAGAGTTTCAAGGCTCATTTTGCTGTGGATCACAGAGGACCCTGAATGGATTGGGGTGAAGATTGTGCCCTTGAGCCCATGCAGGAGCTGGTGGGACTGAACCTTTGTCCCCTGGTCCTGGAACATGATTGTTCCCATGGCAGCAGTCTGAGAGAAGAGCACAAAGAAATTACCATGTCCTGATAGAAATTTTGCCTTGATTAAAAAAAAGCTTCATCAGCAACATTAATCCTAGTCAAACTAGCCCATAGGATATCATACAGCATCCTGCTACTCCTGAATCTGCACATCAGGCCGGTTTTCCAAGGGAAAATATGAATTTTTGGTGCATTGTTTATGTAATATTACCATATAACATATAGTTTGCAATAAATTTCCAACAGCAGTGGCAAAAGAGAGGGAAGACAAATGTTGTTTATGGATGGGATGCAACAATTTCAATTGAAATTCAAAAGGAGATGCTGTTCAGGAAGAAATTCCCTGCCATTAAATATTATTTGGGCAGCACCATCAGTCAGCTTCTTCCTCCTTTGTCTTGCCTGCAATGTAATTTGCACAGTGGCAACTGAAGGCTGCAGATGGGGGCTGGATTTCCTCACCCCAGAGCTCTGGGTGAGATTTCAGGTGCTGGTGCTCTGCTCTGGGTGAGATTTCAGGTGCTGGTGCTCTGCTCTGGGCTTCCCAGGGATTACCCTCCAGCCCAATATTCTGTTGCAGGATGAGGAATGAGCACAGGTCAGTTGGGAATATACCTGTTCTGAACTGAATTTAACCTGGTTCCTCAGAAATGAAAAATTATTCCACTTCTCGCTATGAAACAAGTCTGAAGTGAGTGTTTTGGGCCATGTTCTGATGGATGTGAACATGTGAAAACTTGTGGTGTGTTAAGAGGCATCTCATGCTGTGTCTGTGGTGGAGTTCCCCTGCCTTCATTTTGATGGTAGGGAGAGCAGAGCCCAAACTTTTCCATCTGTTTATCTGGGATAAATCATGCAAGGCTCCCAACCCAGATTTTTCTTCTCACTGTTTGTGTACACATCAAACCTCATGCTGTATACACTGCCAGCACATTATGGAATTATTTGAAATTTATTTAACCTCTGACTCACTAATCTTACCTAAAACTTAATTATGCATGGAGCCAACCACTCCTGTCCCTTCCCCACTCACCCAGCACCCATAGGGCTGATTTATTGTCGCTCCAAACTTATTAATCACAAATAATTTTATCTTCCTCGGCCTCCACAGAGACCTTCTCTAGCAATTAGTATTTACCATAAATGTTTCATGAGAAGTAAATTAGAAGAGACCAAATAATGTTTCAGGTATTACAAACTACTTCTTTGGAGTTTTTATCTGAAGGTACTGGGTGGATATGAAGGGAATCTGTAGCTCCCCATTGCTGTGAAATGAGACAAATTGCTCCGAAATGACCCTTTGAAATTCACTATGTTTAGTCTAAATTGAAAATCCTTAAATGCACTGGAGTTGCTAATTGTTGATGGCAAGGCTGCTAAATATGTAAATTTCTAATTAAAATATAAATTAATCCTCACAAATGAATACCTGCTATCTGCAGAATGATGAGCAGAAGTTTTATGCCATTAATTAATGTTATCGCCTATTAGCTTTATTTACATAAGTACATAATTCATGCTGCTTTGCTTTTTCTGATATGCAGCAGTAGATTTTTTTTTTGTATCACTCTAAAATAATTACTGTTCTTTTGAACTTTCCCAGTGTATTTTAGGCTTTCTGTGTTGCCTTTTAACATGTAAGTTAATTGGAGGTATTTTTCATTTATTAACTCTATACTTGATGTCATGGGGTAGTAGGAGGAAGAGTTGGGGATTGCTTTGAGACATTCCCAAATAAAACAACAGTCACTGCTCACTATATTCTGAGTCTTAATGGATTAGATAATTATTTACCATTCCCAGCTTTGATATATTTTAATAGGACAGTTGAATAGAATATAACTGTTACATTAAGAGATTAGAAAGTCCTTTCTGGATTAATAAAGCATAATAAAAGCACTGGCATTCAGCTTGTAGGTATAAATATGTATAATGACATTGTCTGTACTGCAGGCTGCTTTTCTAGGGGAAAATATGACTTTTTGTCCCATTGTGTATGTAATGTTAGCATATAATAAATAGCATGCAATGAATTATCATCAGCAATGGCAACAGAAAGGAAAGAAAAATGTTATTTATGAGTGGGGCTGCAACAATTTCGACTGAAATTCAACAAGGGATTCTGTTCAGTAAGAAATTCCCTGCCATCAAACACCATTATTTGGGCAGTTTCCCAGTTTATGTTTGTTAAGTGCCTTTCCCAAACTGCCCTTTGAATGCAGCTGATGAATTAATTTTCCCTCCTCAGGTACGGCTGCCTGGAGAAAGGCATCAACCACCACAAATTCATAGCAAAGCTGTTCTGCTGACTTGCCTGTGTCTGGTATTCCTCCCCAGGGCCAGCTCCACGCCTGCACTGGATCCTCTCTCTGTGGGGAACCATTCCCTAACAACAGATGGGATAAACAATCATTTTCCTAAGCAAATCAAGAGACAGAATCCACTTCAGCCTTTCCCACTGGGAGCAATTCCCACTTTCCAAATGCCACATGCAAAGCGAGTCCTGCCAAGTGTTTTTGGAAGCTGCCGCTCCAGCCTGGGATTTGTTCCCTCCCCACCACGACTTGTGGAGCCTGGCTTGTCCCAGCCTCCTGTTTACTGACACCATTAACTTTTATGGAATTACAGTGGTAAATGTTTATGGCCAGTCTTTGCTGGATTAATCTTTAATGAGGTTTTCACTAAACACAACTGCATGCTCTCTGACCAGAACCTTGCAGGAACCCAGGAGTCATTAAAATGAAAATTCACACCACTCCTGATTGGAATTTTCTTTCTGAGAACCACAACAACTGTTCTGAATGGCAATCACCCAATCTGATAGCAACTTAACCCCCACCCCAGAGGAAATCTGACCAGGATGGGACAAATCCATAATGAACTATTCTATGCTGAGCATTGTTCTCCTTCTTTCCAATTGTGATCATCTATTTAATGGGTAAAGAAATGAAAATGGGACCGTTTGAGTTTATTATCAAGTACCTCACAGGGTTTTATATCACAGTGCCTGCTGAGATCTGCAATTAAAGTAAAAAAGAAGAGTTCATTTCACAACAGGAGTTCAGGATTTCTTGATACAGTTTGGTTTGGTGTTTAAAATTGTTTATTGCCTTCACTGTGCAGGAGCTTTATCTGAGAGTTGCTGTTAATTTGAAGTCTGCTCTGTTATTTAAACCAATATTTGGAGTGTGGAGGATGCTCCTAGAAGAGTTCCTTAGGAACTGGCAAGACCAGGGTCACTTTTCAGAAAAGAGTTTCGGGCAGATTGTAAGAAGCAATACTGGTCAAAGAGCAAACTCATTGTGTCTTCCTCCAGACTTGTTGCACCATTCAGATTGCTTGGGGGGGTTACAGACCACTGGAATTTTATCACAGTGGTTCCAGTTAATTTTCCTGTCAGGTACCATGCTCTGGAATCCCATGCTCTGGAATAGGGCTTGGAGTGGCTGGAAATTGAATTGCTTAGAGAGTTAGACTGAACTGTCCACTCACAGCTGAATCCAACTCACAATTCAGCCTCTCTTGTTCTGGGGATCACACCCTGCTCTAGCCCTCCTCACCCACCCTAAACAGTCCCTCTAGTTCCACTGTTTCTGTAGGGTTTGCACACAGGTAGCCTCCCATGGCCTCCCTTTTCTCTTTCAGACATTTCTTAGACACTCAGCTGCTGAAAATCACCCTCCTTCAGTGGACTGTAGTGGAGCCATGCCAATTAAAAATGTTTGAAGAACTGTCAAATTAAACTCCTTTAAATCTATTTTAATGTGCTGTTCTATTCTTGCTTTTCAATTTTAACTTTATGATTACTTTCTTACAAAAAAGACCAACAATCTTTTAGACAAGAGTGTAGTGAATACAGATCTGTGGATTTTTAAATACAATAAAAATGCTGGTAGGCGGCGTTTTATAATAAACACCCTAATTAATGACAAGAAATTCCTTTCTCTACTTTGTGTGATTTGTGAGACAAATGCCAGACCTCATGGGCCATTGATCTGCCCAGAATGGCAGGTTTAGGTTTGATATTGGAAGAAAAATCTTCACTGTGGAATTGCTGAGACATTGGAACAGGCTGCCCAGAGAAGATCTGGATGTTCCAAGTGTCCAAGGCCAGGTTGGACAGGGCTTGGAGCAACCTGGTCTTGTGGAAGGTGTCCCTGCCCATGGCAAGGGCTGGAGCTAGATTATCTTTAAGGTTCTTTCCAACCCAAACCATTCCATGATCCTTTGGTTTATCTTACACAGGGAAGCTCCTCTAACAATTTCTAAATTTGTAATTCTCATCCTTTACTAATGGTCAGAAATCTCTTGAGTTGAAGGAAGCAGCTGTTTGAAAGTACTCAGATACAGTATATAAGGTAAAAAAACCAAAATATCATTTACTACAAATTTCCTAAGTTTCAAGTTATCCAGAATTTATCCATACTCGATCAGAATCTTCTCCTTTGTTTTTTAAAATGCCACAAAGAAATTTTCTAGTAGAATATTATACAATAGCTTTACTCCTTATGTAGAGTCTTTCATCTGGACTTCTCAGGAAAAACAAAAATTCTACAGCATTTATTAGGGATGCACTTTTATTACTTGGAACACACTGAAGAAACTGAGCTGGGCTATGGTACATTTCCATAAAATCAGCATTTCTAACTGTAACAGTGCTCAGAGCACTGGGCTGTGTGTGCAGACAGGCAAAGGGTTCCTGCTGAAGCCCAAGCAGGGCTGTGCCCCTTCTGGTGTTTGATGATTTGATGATCCTGAGCTGTTCCATGCTTTGTTAGGAAGATCAACCTCCCTGTTGTAGCCTTTACATTTCATTATTCAAAATGTCTGCCTGCAGCAGAGATGTTTTTTAGTCTTATTTTTTTTAATTAAAAGTCAGTGTTGTCAATATGTTATTAATGATATGTATCAAGAAGATAAAGATTTAAACTTTTGAATACAGCTTTACTTTTTAAAGGCAGCTTTTATGTTTTTACTGTGCACGTGTCTAACCTTCAGCTACTTGCTTACCCTGCCTGCTCATGAGGGGAAATGGGCTTCTAGCTCATCAAATGTGTTTTAGTAAATAACCTTAGGGAGTCTGACTGCTACAAAATCAGGAGAAATTGCCCTGCATTTTTCCAGGCATGTGGGCTCTCTCCTCTCCTTCTTGCATTAATGGGGTCCACTCAGTCCCCTCACACACCTGCCAGGAATGCAGCACATTTCCACAGGGACAGAATTCAGGGAGATGTGTCAGGCTGTAGGAGAGCTGGTGGGGGAAGGATGCAGCAGAACTTGCTCGTTCAATCACAACTGTTGGAGATGACATTTTGAAGGCAGCAACAGGCAGCACTTAACATTTACGAGGAATTGCCTCCTTGCACTCCTGGGGCATTAAGTGTTCATTGCTGTCTGCGTGGGAGGGGTGGTGTGTGCAAAGTGCAATTTGCAGCACACAGTAACTGTTTCTAAAGGTTTTTTGAATGCCAAGAGATTCTTTTTGCTTTGTTCCTGGAGAAGGTGTTTTCACTTGCAGAGAGAAAAATTAGTAAAATATATGTGGAGTGAAATGTGGAGCTGGAGAATCCTTTCTTCAGAATTATGACGCTGTTTTAATGTGGTTTACCAGAAACCACACGGATTTTATTGGATATTGAAGTGTTTTTGTCGACACATTTTGCACTGAAAACTGCCCTGTTTGGCAGTTGTCTACATGTAAGATTTAATTCCTTCACCTTCTGTCTGCCACCAGGACTGAAGTCCTACACAGAACTTTGCTGTTGCACGTGAATAAAGACAGCAGAATATCATCTTGTAGATTTAGTTTCTGATAGAGATTCTGGAGGTGTTCTCTTCATATTCTAAACTTGGTCTTGGGAAGAAATGGAAGAGAGAAGGTGAAACCCTTGGACTCTTGGTGTTTCATGGTGAGATATAACTGTGACCCGGATTAACTGAGCAGGTGTGCAGCCTGCTTACCCTGAAACTGCCTCATTATATGAATGTTGTGCCATTGCTATAAATTTCTGCATCCCAGAATTCTGTTTCCCTTCAATTACAACCTCTGAATTTTCCTTGCTTATTGCAAAAGCTGGAATGCTCATAAATCCTGAGGTTGCAAGAACATGTGGGAGAGGCTGGAAATCCACCTTGTTGTCTCCTGTCTATCTGCTCCTAGACAAATTTCCTAAGGAATCAGACACACAAAGTTGTCCTTCTGGTGTTTTGTGGACTAGGAAACAAACAAGATGTAGACTTTTCAAGCTGCAGAGGCTGCAGATAAGCACCAGTAAATGCTCTGTGAGTGTCTTTATTTACAATTACATCAGCCCAGCCCAGGGTGAGCAATTATGAATAAATGTTGTCAGGGAGAGTAGAAGTTTCAGAACAAAGTTCACTAAAGAAGCCCTGCTGCTGACTCTGATGGTCAGGAAGAATTCATTTTTGTGTTGAAACTCTTTCACTGGAAGGGGTTTAAATAAAGCTAAATCCTTTCTTGCCTCAGATTTTTGGGAACAGCTTGAATTTAAGAAATCACTTTGGCTCAGAAGTGCTAAGGATGGCAAATCAGGTCTATTTATAAAAATGAATTATTTATTGAACAGATAGGGGGTAACAGATGAAAGACCTTAATCAGAGTTACTTAGTGCACAGTCTAAAACTAGAAGAATTACTAATAGATTACAGCATAACATGAACCAGTGCTCTATATCAAGGTATCTATAGTAAATCTAGCAAAAGAAATGGTATTGATTAGGAGTTGAATGTAACTTACAGCAAAATGATGATAATCTGTAGATTCCTTAATTCAACCCCTGGGAGGAACCACTAAGCAGCATCCTCACTCACAGGAGAAACTCCACATTTTCCCAGGGAAATTTGCAGAAGATTTCCACTTTGTGAGAATTTGGTGCGACTTTTATAGTTGTAAATCAAATGTCTGTAGGTCAGAAATTCAGCTTATCTTCTCAAATCTCACTTCAACACTAAGATGTTTATTTTCAGCTGGGAGATGCCAGACCAGTGTTAGCCCCATGGAACCAAAATAACTTCTCACAAGAGAGCTTGCCCTGCTTGAGTTATCTGACTGGATAACGATCAACAGATAAGCTCTTGTGGGGGGTTAGATACCCTGCTACAAATGTCAAAGCTGTTCTCAAAGATTAAAGTCAAGAGATGTTTCTTAAGCTCTTTCTCCACAGGAACAGCACATTCTGGCCCATTTTTAGGCAAGCAACCAAAATCACACTTATGTGCAGAGCTGCAGAATCATGGAATGGTTTGGGTTGGAAGGGACCCCAAAGATCATCTTTTTCTATCCATCTTCCATGGGCAGGTGAGGCCCAGAGAAGTTGTGGATCTCTGGAAGCATTCCAGACCAGGTTGGATGGGGCTTGGAGCAACCTGGGATAGGTGGGAAGGGACCATGGAAAGGTGTCCCTGCCCATGTCAGGGGCGTTGGTACTGGATGGTCTTTAACATTCCTTCCAACCCAAATCATTCTCTTATTCTGTGATTATTGGTCAATAGATAGAAAAAGGAGTTTGGCAGTCCCCTGTGACCTCCCTGCCTGTCGTGTGAGAGCACAAACCCTCTGTCCAAAGCCAGACCAGATATTCCTCATGCTTGAGCCCCTCATCCTATCACAGGTGGCTTGAGGGTATTCATGAAAGTTGAGGTCTTCCATGGATTTCTTCCACCCTCTTTCATGATTTTCTTGGTAACTTGTGTGCCAGAACACCATTGTTATTTTCATTCCCCATCTCCTTCCATTATGACACTCAAGGCCTTTCAGCACAGAAAAATGATGGCATTTTGCTTCTGTCTGAATGATTATTTCTTCTGTAAGCCAGGAAATAATCAGCTGTGTGAGCTGTGCTTCAAATTAAAATCCTTATGCTACATAAGAGGACAGTTATTTCTTTCTCACCCTGTTTGGTTTATCTGTGGAGAGGTTTAAAATTTTTTACTCTACCAAAACAAATCACTTTCTGAGATGGAATTCTTTTTTCTTTTTCCTTTACAACCTGGGTATGTTGAAAAAAAAAAAACCCAAAAAAAGGAAGGGCAATCAATGCCAGCTGAAAGATGGATACATCCTCTATTGAGTAAACAAAGTTACTGTGTATTGGCAAAAAGTTCCCTGCATTGGATTCTTCATTGGACTTGAGTTGCCAGCTCCAATAAATCAGTATGCTGGACCTCTACTTAGTCAATGTTTCTAGACAGCAGTGAGAGAGCATCATGTGTTAAAGTGTAATGAATTGTATCAGTGAGTAAGTCTACTCCCAGTCCCTGGTAGAATCTATCACTATAACGAAGTGGCTGTCAGGCTGATGTATGGACAGACATCTCCTCTGACTGATGGGTGCATCCCTCCTTCCCTGAAAATACCCTGAGCTGGCTGAAAAGGAAAGTATCTCTCTCTTTTTTTTTTTTTTTTTTTTTCTTTTCCCCACATGGGCCTGTGTTTGAGAAATATACATCCAGAGGAGAGATTTTGTGGGGAGAAAACAGGGGGCTTGGATAATGAAACAGTTTAAACCACTTTAACAAGAGGTTTTAAGCACATAATTCTCTGGGGCTTGGAAATCCTCTTCCCACACTGATAGACCAGGGTCTCTTTTTAGCAATTACTATTCCTTATTTTAATTTGGATCAGAGGGATGCCTGAGTAGTCCAGCTAGAGATGACATTTAGCCCACTCTGGAGGATTTTTGTGGCATTTATACCTTCATACATCCAGAATAAATGAAGTGAATTACATTTGGTGAGGCCAAATGAATGGAGAGGGATAAATGTGTAAAGTAGTCATGTTTTTTGTAGACTACTGCATGAAGCAGGACGCACATGAAGAGCCCTCCAAGTTCTGAAGACTCTGCAGAAAGTAGGCGAAGATTTGGAGCGGGAAAAGCAGCAAAGAGGAGGCTGCCAGGTAACTTCAGTGGTCACCATAAACCAGAGTCAAATACAGAGCTGCTCATTGATGGGTGGGGCCTTTTCCTGGCCATGCTGCCTTTCCATCAGCATTGGAGAACTGAGTGGGGAGTATCTGTCAGCCCTGTGTTTCCTCCCCAAAATGTTTTGAACAATTAGTGTTTTCAACCACCTAGCTGAAGATGGTAAACATAAACTGGAAGTCAAGTCCTAGTGAGATTACAGGAATTCACATGGATAATTTTTGGTACTTGTGTCCTAGAAGCTGGGCATTGGATGGGGTGGAATATTTATTTTTGGTTTCACCGTCAAATTTGATAACTTCTTAGTATAAGTGGCAAAACCCCTTAGTCTGTTCTAGTGCATTTTCCCTTGAAACTTACCACAGTAAAACTCTGCAGTTTTTTTCCTGTAGGATCAGTTTAACTCATGCTTAAGCAAATTGGGCTGTTTTGTCCTCAGGCTCCATGCAGGGAGCAGATGGAGATTTTGTGTTTTGCCACAAAAATATTTGGCCTTATCCTAAGGAGGCACTTGGCAAGAAACATGGTAAAGGTTGGATTGGACATTCTTGGAGTTCCTTTCCAACTGCAATGATTCTATGATTCTAGAAAGGGCTGACACAGATGTCCCAGTTGAGTGTTACCACAGGAGATGCTTAAACACCATTTGTGATGGGCATTTTCTCAAGACTTTGTTGGCATAACCAGCAGGTACCATGCTGGCTATAGGCTGAGATTTTTTTGAGAGTAACTTCTTCCTCATGAGTAAAATTGGCTTCTTTCTCAAGGCACCCACTGTAACCTTTTAAACAGAAAATGGTCATCATGTCAGGAAGAACATGATGGAGAGGATGACTTGGAGACTGAGCAGTGTTCCTGTGCAGGAAGCAGAACAAGCTGAGGTGCTGATTTTCCTCTTGCTTAAGAAATCTGACGTACAAAACTGTCTGGGGGACTCCCTTCATAACTTCTGGGCTCACAACTCTGTTTGGCAAAGCTCATGTTTGCAATTGGTCAGGAAATATTAGGAAAGAACATGAAACTCTCAAAACCCGCACAGTGTTTTTGAAGGGAAGTAATTTTTGAAGACAAAATTTTAAGGGTGTTTTGTAGAGAGTGCCAAATGCACTCTCAGGGAGTGCAAAATGACTTAATCTCCTCTAAAAGATTGCCCCAAAGCTGATTCTGTTAACTAAGGATGCTTTATGCTCAGCCCTATGCTCAGTGATTAATTTTGCCCCAGAGGGTCACAGCTGCTGCTTGAATTCTGTGCAGAATCTGATTTCTGATACATCTCCAGGATATGATATGCATCATCAAATCATTTGAAAATCAGAATGCAGACCTTGCACTGGCACCAGGAGCCAGTGAAAAGCCAACTGCAAAATACAAGCAAAGGCTGAGCCATGGAACAGTGCAGTCACTGATCAACAGGTACCAGATGGAGTCTTTGTATCACTCACATTAAACTTCAGGTAAACCTGGGTGTTCCAGCCTCAGGCTTGGAAACATGTGGTCCACTATGGCCACTATGGTTGGATGGGAAACCACACATTAGAAAGCTAAAAACAAAAGACATTTGGAAAACTGGTATTGAGGAATTGTTCTAGCCTTTACTGGTTGAACAAGACCTTTCAGCTTTTCTGTAGCCTGATGAGGGAGGGCTGAATTCCTCAGCAGAAGGCAAAGATGTAATTTTGTCAATTCTTAAAAGCTTTCATATTTTCTTTCAAGTGTCACCTTCATTCTGCCTGAAAACACCAGTCAAAGGAGCCAGCCCATGACCACAATTCCTCACTGACATTCAGATCAGAATATCCTGTGCTGGAAGGGGTCACTGAAGGCCAGCTCTTGATATCTCATTGCAGTGGGCATCAGTGAGCTGCATCAGCTGATGTCTGAGAGAGCTGAGTTTCTTCATTGTAATGTTGATAAACCAATCCCAGTCCCTTGCTCCCACTTCAAAAATTTTTCCCAGCTGGTCTCAGTGGAAACTTCCTGACACCTACCCTGCTAAATTTGTGGCTATGCTGCCAAGCTGGCGTTGTGAAAAGCTTTGTTCTGAGGGAGAAATGAGATTTGACATGTGCAGCTCTGACTCTCAGGGGAAATGCCCTTTCCACAAGATTTCAGTGGGCTGGTTGTTCCACTCTGCCATGCAGAAAGGTGATTCTGCCAACTTCAAAAGCTGTTCCTTGTTTCTGCCATTTGACACAGAATAAACAGTTTGTTTTGTTCCATGTGTTTAATTAATCTTGCCTTTTATTTCTTCTCAAAAAGGACACTTTGTTTTTTTTTTAAAGTGTATCCAGAAAAATTCTATGACTATTTCATGCCAACAGATTTCATACCCGTCTGCTCCTGGACATTCACCACCTCTGCATGAGAGAGCAACAGAGCCAAATGGAGTTTTTAAAATTTTCCAACTGGACATAGATAACTGGATTAAAGTGTTTTGGAGGTTGATATGAATACTTTATTTTGAATTAGGCTGATAGTGCCAGGAAATACACTTTTTTGAGTCCTCCGCACAAAATCATGGATAAATTTTGCAAAAGGTGGAGCAAAGGAAGACCAAGTGCACTCTTGTTCTCCTCAGGAGATCCACTCCTGAGGCTGAGCAGAAGAATAAAACAACAGGAAGAGAGAACAAAGAATTACAAAATCATAGACTGGTCAGATTGAGAGGGACCCTAAAGACCATTTAATTCCAAACCCCTGCTGTGGGCAGGGACATCTTTCACTAGGCCAGGTTTTTCCAAGCCTTATCCAGCCTGGCCTTGAACACTTCCAGGGACAGGGGATCCACAACCTGTGCCAGGGCCTCCCCACCAGATTTTGGGGTGAGCTGACAAGTATTAGGGAAGAAAGAGAATCTAAAGAGCAGAGGAAAGCATGTGAAGGCATGAGGTCATGAGTGATTCCCTTCTGCTCTTCACAGAGTCATTTGTCTAATTATGAGTCTTTGATACCTTTTAATATTTCCTAGGATTCCCTCCCACTGCTGTTTGAGCAAGACTCAGTTTGTTGCATCTTCTTTATCACATCAGACTGGCACAACAACTGAAGGCATCTCAAATACCTCAGGATGTCTGAACTATCACAAAAAAGCCTCTTTTTAGGCAACTGGCTGGTGTCCCAGGGCCATGATTCAGTCTAAGATAAACGTGGCTGTCAGTTACCACCACAGTTGATGAAGATGTATCTGATGCAGACAGTGAATTTTTGGGATGACTTGTCTCACCATAAAGTACCAGTGGCTTCTGGAACAGGAAGCATCAAAGCCCAACAGGCCAGTGAGTAGAGAAACCAGGTATAAGCCTTATGAAATCCAGGTTTCCTATGCTACTTTTTCTTTTTGGATTTTATCCTGGAAAGAGTTCAAAGGGTGGGATTCAGCTACTTATCTTTAGTTATCTTCTGTGAAGATTTTTAGGTGTGATCTAATGGACCAGACTAATTTTATACCAGCTGGTAAAAAATAAGTGCTCTAGGGCCAGACATATCTGATGGATTTTAAATATCTGAATAGATCAGATGAATCAGGTCCCAAAAGTGAGTGTGCTACTAATTAACACATCCTTTTGGCCAGCTGTAAAATTCCACAAAATTGTAACTCTGAAACATTTACATCTCTGTTAAATGCAGCTTAAGCTGCCTTAGGCTTTGCTTCTGCAGGACTGATGGGGCAAAACGAGAGAGGAGGACAGCACAGGCTGAAAGATGGAAAGCCCACTAAACATAATTACCTACAAAACCCTATGAAAAATGCTGCAAATGAAGCAGCCATAAATACATCAGGGAGACAAAGCCAATACACATTAAAGATTCATTTGTGCTCTCTCTTTTTGCTCTGGATAGGCAGATATATGCATTTAAGACCAGGTAAAGTCCTTTTAACGACAGACAAATTCTCATAAATCCCAGGAACACATCCATAGCTCACAAGGACAGTGTATTTTGCCCCACCATTTGTTTTCCCACAAAGTTAGAAAAACAGATGCATTGTACTCTAAACCTACCTTCTGACTTATGTAATTTAGTGTGGCATTTAAAGGGGCAAACACTATTTATTTTAAGATGAATGCCATTTCTATGTGAGCTGTTTTGGCAAGTGATTCCTCCCCTCCCTGCACCCCCACCTTCCCCTAAATATCACAGGTTCACAGACAAAAATTGGCAACAGGAAAAAATAAAGAGGCCACTTGGTCTGTTCTCTGACATCTGGGAAATAGATACAAAAGAGGACATGAGGACATAAAATAGGCAGAAAAAAAGTGAAAGCCTCCACCCTATAGATTGCAAAAATGAAACAAAACAGACACAAAAAATTATTTATGAAATCTAGAACTTTAAAGTGACTATATCAGTTTGCTAAGGACTATTGGGGTGTTGATCTTAAAAGTAGGGCAGCAAGAAGGAAAGAACCCCAAACCACTGCCTGAGCTACCTAAAGTAATGAATAAATAACAGAATATTATGATTTCTTCAGCACACTGAGATTATATGAAGCAGAAGAGACTTACGAGCACTAAATTGCCTTGTAAAAGTCCACATAAAACAAGGTGGAAAAGAAAGAACATTCTACTCTAAAGCCCAAAGAAGAGAGCGCCTAGTAAACTAAAAATTACTTTTCCCATGCAAAAGGAAGAAGCTCACCTACTATAAGAACCCTTTTTTCTGTATCCTTTTTTTCCGGTGCTTTCAAATACTGGATCTTATTTTGCTATCAACTATTACTTATTTTACTATTACTTATTTTACTATTTTCTACAGTATTTACTTATTAGAGTGCATTGATAGAAATTAGTTAATTAGCTGATGGTATGAAGGACCTGGAGATGCATTTCTTATTGTAAATATGACAAAGTTATAGGTGTTTCCCTGGTAACCAAAGCTTCATGTTCAAGGAGGAATTTTCTTCTAGACATGTGGAGAAGGAGAAATCAATCACTTCATTGAGATGTCTGCAGGGGATGTGTATTTGCCCAATGCTCCTTGGAAAATCAGTAGAGAGAATGGGGTTCCTGCAGAAGGTGATTTAGATGTTTAGCTGTTTTCCATGGTAACAGATTCTGAGTGTACACAAGCACTTTCAGATGGACAGGGATAGTCTCTCAGACCTTCTGTTCTGGAAGGAGTAGGTCTGTCCAGCCATAAATGGCAGAATGAAGATGCTGATTAAATATAATGGAAGTCTGTGCATGTTTTCTGCTTCAAAATGAACAGGCCTCTCTAAATTATTATGTACTTTCCAACACTGAATAGCAGATGATATAATAAAGGAGTTCTCAAACCAGCAATTAAGCACTGTGATCCCTTTGATGAATGTTAGATAACAACAGAACTATCTCATTTTGCTGCAGCTTTCTCTTAGTGTCTAAATGATATTTCATTTTTGTCTCTCTTTAGGGAACGTGCTGCTTCTGACAACCAGCTCTGTGCTCTGTATTCAAACAATTCCTCTGGTTATGCAAACCAGTTGGCATGAAAATACAGCAGTGCATGGGATGCAATGCCATGACCTCAAAAACTGATAGCCTGGGGACAGAAAAAAGAGAAGGTGCTGAACCTTAGCACCTTGCACTCATTGTCCATATCTATTGAATCAGAAAGGGATTACTGGGTCAAACCTAAAAACCTAGAGCATGTGGTTTCTCCAGAAGCAATGAATCAGAGTAGTGTGGATTATAGAGGGAAAACATGCCAGGTGCTTGCAACCTAAGAGACCTTTGAGGATTTCAGGAATTCAGATGTTTACAGTTTGGGAGATAGCATTGCTTGGCGTTGGTGAGATGCCTTTGAACATTCCAACACTATGGTGGTTATGTAATTTTTCTGCTTTCTCATTTTTGGCTGCTCCTAGAATACCTGGAGAAAAGTTCAGCAGAGCAAGGAGAACCTCATAGTATTTAATTCTTGAACCTAAAAGCTTCTGGTGCCTCTAATTTCTTTCCAGTTCTTTTGTCTTTGGCCTCTACAGAAACAAATGAGCTGTGATTAATGCTGATGAAAGCATTAAGGAGATGATTTCCTCTCCTCCCACCAAAATTATTGACTGGAACACAGTCTGAGGAAATCCAATTAAAACTATATAATATATCTGTATTTCCTTCACCATCTATTTAAAGGATAGATAAGGGGCATCTGCTATTCCCTTTCTCTCCATTATTTAGGTTGTAAAGTAGGTAGTCAGAGCTGTTCTTGAGTATCAGTTCTGTTACACTTCACACATTTATCTCATTTTTAACAGGTGTGGGCAAAGAACTTTTTCTGTTTAGCAACAAATAACGAGATTCAGTTGTACTGTGTCTGCTCTGGGTGACTTCACCAATGCTGTTACACCTATTAAATTAAGACATGAGGACTAGGATTGAAAAGAAGTGGGTAGAACATGTAAATGAAAACATTTTCCCTCAGTCATCTGATCATGACCCTTTCTTTTCTGAAAACTCGACATCCTGCCCTGTTCTGTGGGTGGGATATATTTTAACAGGTTCATAAATAAAAATAATTTCTTCTGGAATTTAGAGAGTCATTTCCAATTGTCCACAGCAATAATAATTTAATCTGTAAGGGGTTGTAAATGTGGAACTTCCTTACAATAGGATATCTCTTTAATAATAACAATATTTTTTTTCATTTGTTTCTCCACTGAAAGAAGAAAAATTTTATGCATATAAAGACATATCTGTAATTGATGCTGATAGGGCAATCTTCTAATAGAATTAGGAAGATTAGTATTAAGGAAATGCTCACTCCTGCATCTTTCTTGCCACCAGAATTTTTCTCTTGACTTCTAAGGAGTAAAATCAGGCCCATGGACACTTTACATCCATGACTCTGCCTACACACAGCAAGCAATTTTTTTTTCTGATCAGATTTATCCTTAGTAAAATAAATTCTTTAAAATGTGCTGGATCAACTATATTTGGCTGGCTACGCCAGGCTCTTTGTAAGAGTAGAAAAACAGTAATTCCACAGGCCTGGCACTGTCTCAGGCCAAAGTTACTTGGTTTAGCTAAACCTCTTGGTTCTGATTTTTACTGTCCAAGTCTTCTACTTGAGTCTTTCAAGTCTCCAATTTAGAAGTCACTCCTCCATCAGAAGTTCAGAGAATTTCCAAGAATCCATCCTGTAGGAGCTATTACTGTATAGGAAAGGGTGTCCTGTTTTTCACCTGACTTTTTTATGGTAAGTGAACGGTTACAAAGTCAATAACCCCTAAGTGACAAAGCGCCTTTTCCTGTTACCTAAAATCAACAATCCAAAACCTGCAACAGCGTTCAAATAGTAAAAAACTATTGACTAAACTAACATAAAAAACAGGTCTTTAAGGCAAGCTCTCAGGTGCCCCCATAGCTATGGGCAGACCCAACATTGGATTTCTACAATTTTTATAAGTTTAACAAGTTGGCATGTCTAACAAATATTGTCCAATTAGAAGAGAAGTTGGGTAGGTAATTTCCCCCCAGGTTCTGCTCCACTGGAGTTGTTTCAGGAGCTTTCTTATATCTCCTAAGTTCTAGTGGAAAATAAAATGTCCTAGTCAGGCTTTTTAAGAATAAGACTAAACAGAATTCCAAGTATGTATTAGAATGGTTAGCTTATTATTCTAATATCTGAAAGAAAGGGCAGGAAAAACACCCGGAGCTATACAACCATGTATTAACAGTTTACAAAGCTACAAACATTTGAAAAACGTATACAAAGCCAAAATCTTTAGCATGACTGTCACCTTATAGGTATTTATAAGGAGCACATTGGCAACTGTTTATTTCTTTTTCTCTTGTTCTGAAGTTCTGATGGAGCAGTTTGGGTGTATTTCACATAGTTTCTTTGAAACCTTGCCATCCACAGATGTCTTGCTCACTTTAGGATCTTTCTATCTCAAGCTTGTCCCATCAGAGGTGGCAGAACAAAGTGCACATTCATGTTTTGACAGCCCCAGTACTACTTCCAATTGCTGGCAATGGTAAGACTGCATCTAGAACTGGACAGAATTCAACAAAGATCTGCATTTTGACTTAAATTAGGCATGTTGGGTAGATGGACTGAAGTGATCCAAAAAAAGTCTATACAATTATACTCATTTGATGTCAGGAGTAAGCAGAATAATCTCATTCACAGCCCTTCCCACTCACATAATCTAATCCTAATTAAGAATAGCATTACTTGTTCTGCTTTACTTTGCTTTCTAAATGATCTAAATAAAACAGAAAAAAAGCCAATCTTGCAGCTACACCAGAATACTGGTATCAGTGGAATAAGAAATATTGTCCTGTACAGGCAGGTTTTCAGCCTTTCAAGCCACACTGTGGCTGTGACACAGATTCCTGAGTGCCAAGACCATAAAAATAATGACAGAATACACAGTGCTCTGTTTGGGACACATTTTTTATTCATTTCATCCCTCACAGCCTGTATCACCTTGTCTCCTAAGGGATCATCTACAGTGCCTTTTCCAATGAATATTGATCACTTGGGAAGGCAGAAGAAACCACCTCTGCTGTGACAATAGCTTGACTTCTCTCAGGGGGAAAGGGGTTGAATCTCAGTGCCTCTCTAATGACATTATTTGTTATTTTCAGGACAGGCAGTTGCATCCTAATGGAATTCAAACATAATACAAGATCAAAAAGAAATAAATAGTCACCAATGTGCTCCTTACAATTACCTATGCAGTGACATAATACCCTCATTACTCAAGGGTATCAGAGCTCTGCAGTGAACAAGGGTCTGGGACAAGTCTTCCCTTTGGAATTTGGGGAGAGTTTAAGCTGCTTTGTGGAATTCCAGTGTTTCTACTACAATTTCCTTCCTGCTTGCTATAGAAAAGTGGACACTAAACACATGCAAATCCTCTGAAATCCAAGAAAACATCTTGGGAAGCAGCCAAGGTCTGGTCAGGAAAGTGGGTGAATTTTGTGCCTTTGAGAATCTTTTGAATATTCAGAGCATAGAATTGAAAGGAATTCCAAAATCACCAATGTTGGTCCTTGCTTCAAGGTTTCCCAACAGACTTAATGGTCACATGCTGAGCTCAGAAGATGGTTGTGAGTTCAGGATAGCACAGGCCCTGTGCTTAGTGGAAAAAATTGAGATTTTTGTGCAGGAAGCAAAGTAATAAGAAAAGTATAAATAGCAATTCCTACCAATAATGAACAGATTGTAAGCCAAGTCTTTCAGTAGAAGTAAAAGGGATTAATTACCTACCTGGAAAGATTTACTGAGCATGACTTATAGAAAGGTTTGCACTTCTAGGGGATGAAAATCAGTGAGGCTTTGTTGGTGGCACCAACACACCTAATTTTTACCTAGGGAGAACCTGGTCCCTTCAGCTTTTGAGGATAGCTTGCAAACTGATTTGTCCTTTTGGAAGTTCTCTTTCAATGATTTTTAAGTTCTAAATTCATGCAGAACTGTTTTCAACAAAGTGATAAATGTTGGAGTGATCAAGAATTGTGAAGATAAAGGAGGGGATAAAGAAGGAGAGAGGGAGATGAAGTTGAAAGATTTCCATGTGAAGTGCAGCTACAGCTGTTGTGCTGCACTGGGATCTCATGTTCTTATTGTGCTTTGTGGGCAAAATATCCTGCCAGATTACATTTCCCACCACACTTCCCAAAGCAGAGCTGATCTCCCACCATCTGTTTAACAGCACAGGATTCTGTTCCCAACTAGAATGAAAGTGTTAAAGTGGAAAGAGTGCTGTGGTGTTTTTATGTTTATTCATCACTTCCAAACTCATCTTTGGACTTATTTATTCTGTAATTATCTCTCAGTGACGTGAATGATGAAGTGAAAATGCACTAAGTCTTCCTGATATTGGATTCTGTTGGCTCAGGTTATCCCCCAAAAAATCATTGTTTGGAATACATTCTGTCAGGCATTTGTGGATCCCTCATGATTAACCAACAACAAAAAAAAACAAAAAGCAGTATAAAGACCATAACCTTAGAGGTAAAATGAAAATATCATTGAAGACCAGAGAGTGAGCTGAACCTTTAGTTTGATGGTTTTAAAGGCTTCTCAGTGTATTTCAAGTTAATAAAACAAATAGCACAAATGTTTCAATGTGTGAAGAGCACAATCTTCACACACTGAAGAAGAAGAGCAAAATCTAAGATTTTGCTATTCATGCCCCTTCTTTTTTGGCTAGTTATGATAGATTTTAAAATTTAGAATACTGTTCTGTACTGTGCTTTAGCCAGGTTCTTCTGAGACTCTAAGGTCCAAGGGGATAACATTAGAAAGACTCAAGGCTTTTTCACAGTGAATATTTTTCTTCTTTTTAATATTTTTTTAATTGGAAATGATTCAGCAAAATATGGAGGTTTGGGGTGGTGGTGTCCCTGCTCGTAGAGGGAGTTGGAATGAGATGATCTTGAAGGTCTTTTCCAACCTAAACAATTCTATGATTGATCCTGTGATAAAGCCTCTATTCAAGGTCAAGTTCTAAATGCAGCCAATCTGATTTTTTCTGCAGTGAATTTATGTCCTGAGAACAAAACAACTCAAACATACATGCACATTTTATGGACAGTGAGACTGCTCCAGCCAAGAGTGGATACCTTTCATGATTACAAGATGAGAATTCACACAATTTTTTCACCTCTACCTCCCTTGAGGAGAAGGGTGACTGCAAGACAGAAAGTCATTAGAACATGACAGTGTCCATGCATCATGATGAATGTGTGATTCACTCCACCCACCCATGAGACAGGCTCAGTCTTAGTCTGGGATTCTGGTGCCCCAATTAAGCTGGAAAATATCTTCACTTCTCTGTCATGCAGCCACACACTCTCAAAACAGATTATTAAGGTAAATTCCTCTGCAAGGATGAAGTTTCACATTCCTTTTACTCTACATTTAAAGATATGGCTGGAAGACAGTAAATAATCCATGGATCACCCTTTACCAGTAGTATTCCTTACCATGAGGGTGGTGAGGCCCTGGCACAGGTTGCCCAGAGAACTGTGGATGTCCCATCCCTGGAAGTGTTCAAGGCCAGGTTGGACAGGGCTTGGTCTAGTGGAAGGTGTCTCTGCCCACAGCAGGGGTTGGAAGGAAATGGTCTTTAAGGTCTCTTTTAACCCAGACCATTCTGTGACTCTGTGATTCTATTTGAAGCATCACCTGAGAGGAATCAGTTTCTTCTGGGGAAAAACCCTCAGTAGGCTTTTATGTCATTAATTATTATTATTAACAGAGTATCCTTAGCAGTTAAAAATGGGCATTATTTGCTAATTCACTGCAGCTGAGTAGCCCTTCTCTGACAAGCAGGGTTGTCTTACTGGAGAAAATAAAGGTGCAAAGCAGGGTTGAGAAGTATAAAAAATATTCCAAAGGGTAAAAAAATCTGTAGGGCTACAGATTTTAAGATTAAGAAAATACCTTATCTCTGATGACTGAGTAATTCAGGGTGTTGCTGTAGGAATTAGGAATTAGGTGCTGAGCATTAGGACAGGGAAGACATTGAAGAGGACAGGAGTTTAGGGCACACCAAAACCTAAATGGAAAGACCAGAGGGAAGATAAAGGGATGACTGTGATCTGCATTACAAAGCAGGGTTGAACGATTGCAATGGTCTTTTCTGGCCTTGAAATTCTTTTTGTCTGTGGAAGGGTTTCATTTAAATAATTCATAACGAAGAGCAAATTCTGAACAATTGCAGAAAAAAAATCAGTACAAGCCTGCTGTGGATTCTGGGATTTGGTCTTCAATATCTGAGCTCTTGAACTTTCCTAATGAAAATACTAATAACTTTTTAATTCTAAGCTTCAAGCCTCATTGCAGAAAATCATCAATGATATATTCAATTGTAAAATTCACAGAGGGCTTCACAGTTATATAAATCATTCAATTAAAAAGAAAGTGCATTACATGACTGAATCAACGAAATGGAGGTTGAGAGTGGATTCAGCTTGCACTTTTCTTGAAAAGTACTGTGTGCAGAGGTATTTGCTATTCATTTAAAAGCTGAAATAGGATTTCAGAAAATTGCTCTTTTTTTTGTATATGATCTAAAGAAGGACTGTAATAAATAATTATACATATCTTTTCAATAGGGATTTTTCCTGTGTTTCACAAATGTGTTTTGAACCCTCAGCTATCCAGTCTACCTTATTGGTAGAGGCTCACACAGCAGCTCTCAGAAATTTGGTACCTGATAGTGCCATGGTTGTCCTTTACTTGTTCATGAGCCTCACCTGGGCTATGTTGGAAAGCAGAAGCTGCAGAGTTTGTGCTGTCATACCCCAGAACACCTGCAGTGCTCAAAAGGTCAAATGCTAATTGAGAGAAGCAAAGAAATAAATATATCTATGATTTTGTAGGGTATGTGAGCAAGATGGATTGCTCAGTGTGTTACAGGACCCATGGAAAGATGGAAAGAAATATGGCCTTCATTGTAATGATTGTGCTTCTATAGCCCCAGGCATCAAAAACGTCATCGTGTTTATGTGCTAATAAAATCTTAGCAGTAATTCTCTCTCCATGCACAGAACCTTTGCTACAGTCTGTCCTCTGAATCACCTTTGAGGGAAAAAATTAGTAATTTCATTCCTCCTTAGGGAGGGATAAAGTTTGTGCTGCTGTGAGACTCTTAATGTTGGTGTAATGCATGGGTCATTGTGCCTGGGAGTTTCTGGAGTGCTTGGGAGCTGCCTATTTAGGGGTATGTGGGAGGATAAAGGGATTGAATCAAAAGTTTCAAATCTAATGAGTACCTACTAAAATTTCATCCCTTGATCATAAGCTTAATAATATTTAAAACCAAAGGAAAATGCTTTTCCATAAAATTCACCTGAATATGTGGAGACCTGCTTTGGATTTGTCAGATAAACCCAACCTGACTGGGACTCCTCTCTCATCTAATGATGGAAGTGAAACATTTCAGTATTTCCTGTTATGAACAAAATAAACATGATACTGAAATAAATAAATAAATGCTAAAAAAAAATCTCCTCGATTCCATTCTTACTGGTGATTGGGCAGCTGGAAATAGAAATGTTCAGGTGCCATAGTGAGCCTCTCAAATACCTTTGGGAATTCAGAGCTGGGTGGGATGGCAGGTCTTTGACATGGGAGCTCTTCTGAATTCAGAGAGCAAAAGTCAGAGCACCCCATTTAGTATCCATCCATCTCCAGTGATGTGGATCTGTGATGTGGAAAGCTGCAAACCTGTAAACAGCACTGGTTTGCAAATACAGCATAGAAAAATGAGTTCAGGAGTACACTTGGAGGATTCTCCTGCTGGGAGTTGGGGGTGTTCAGCTTGGAGAAGAGAAGGCTCCAGGGAGACCTTGGTGCCCCTTCCAGTGCTTAAAGGGGTTACAAGAAAGTTAGAAAGGAATTTTTTCTACAACATGCAGTGATAGGACAAGGGTTAATGGCTTCACACTGACAAAGGACGGGTTTAGAGTAGATAACAGGAAAAAATTATTTCCTGTGAGGGTGGTGAGGCCTTGGCACAGGTTGCCCAGAGAAGCTGTGGCTGCCCCATCCCTGGAAGTGTTGAAGGTTGGATGGGACTCTGAGCAACCTGGTCTGTTGGAAGGTGTCTCTGCCCAAGGCAGGGGCTTGGAACTGGATGATCTGTAAGGTCCATTCCAAATGAAGCCATTTTATGTTTTATGATTCTGTGATCAGCACTGAACAGGGCTTCACAGTACGGGTTTTGGGACATTAGATGAACTTTGGAGCACTCAGCCAACTCCTACCATCAGTGATATTTGAGCTCAGCTGAAGGCTGAGTCTCAGAAGTGCTCGGCCCCCCCAGCTGATTGAGGTTGTCACTGTGAGACAAACCAAGTGAAGTAAATATCAAGAAACAGTAGAAGCCACCAGAAAGTAGAGGGGAAGAAAGATCTCATTAGAGATGAGGGGTGGAATCACTCAGGTTTTACCTTAATAATGGGATTAGATCTTGTGTACAATATCTAAGTAGTCATGGACCTGTTCATTGCAGGCATGGAAATACAGAGTTTGTCACCTCACTGGCCTTGGTGCATTTTAACTCTGTGTTTCCAGCCTTGGCAAAGCTGTGTGTGGCTAATGTGAAACACATTAGGCTGTGTGTGCCTAACATCTACATTTTCTAATGCAGCTGAATCTGTGTGAGCATAAATTTCTATAGAACGTGATATTCTTCAGGCAGTCATCTCATAAAACAGGTCAGAGCCCATCCCTCAAGCCTCTGTTTCAGGCCAAGAAAATCTCTCTGTATGCATCCTAAGAGAGGGAAGAGGAAGCACCTGGGATCTACTCAATGCATCCATGCTCCCCCAGACATGTAATTGGCTCCTTCCTCTTGTGCTGGGGTGGAGCTGTAAATCAAATCACTGTTATTAAGGTGAATGCTAATGCTGAGTGACACTCACACCCTGAAGGCTGCTAAGCAATAAATAAAGATATTTTTTCACCTTACATGATCTTGATGTATAGGCTAATCCTACATTGGTAATTCTTCTCTCAATCCTGCCTGTGCTTTTCTCTCTGGCTCCAGATGCTGGCATTTTGTTTATGAGGGTCTTGATGGGGTTTATTCTGCTCCTGGGAAGTCTCATCTGTAATTTACTGCAACCAGGTTTGTGAATCTGCTTAAGCAAAGTTATTCACACCCAGAACTTCTATTAAGCCTAGGAAAAAGGATTTTAATTAGGTATACTGGGGTTCTGAAAGGTCTAATTTGAGACTGGTAGTTTATTTCTTTGTAAGACCACCTCATCATGATTAAAAAAAAAAATCTTCCTTTATCAACCACAGGAATTTTTAGTGTAATCAAAATGTATTTTAAAATTCTTTCTTCCCACAAAATCTTTTTTTTTTTTTAATGGGGAGGAAAAGAGCAAAACACCAAACATAAACAACATGACAACATTATAATATTTTTGTTTAACAGGTTTTGAGGGGGTTTATTGTAATTTTTATTTAAAAAATCTCAAAGCATTTTGGCCCAAGCCCAAAACATTTCAGCACGAGAAAAAGTTTTAGCTGCTGCAATGCACTGTTGATGGCTGTAACTTACAGCCAATACAATGTTTTTTTCAGATCATCATGATCTTTTTGCATGATTTCAAACTTGGGTGATGAAATTTGAGGTGCAGCGATTTAGTTTTCAGGTGAGTATCCCCTTGCTTCAATATTAGAGTTCCAATAACCTGATGAAAGCAAGCCAAGGTTCATATAGATGAGTTTTTTTCAGGAATCATGAAATATGAACACTTTTGGAGGGTCATGCATTTCCTTTTGTCTGTCACTACTTCAAAACATTTAAAAATCTATTTTTTTTTTTTTTTTAGTGATCTACTCCTTCGGAAGAATGTATAATTGACCTGACATCCTCTGCTCTTTTGGTTGAGATAGAACATGAGTTGTGTGGTCAGCACTTGTCTGAAATGTATCACCCAGTAATATAGTAGAAGTATCTATTTTATTAATATTTTCCATAATATATAATAGACTAGATAGCCATTTGTTATCTGTCTTCCCTTTCTCTGTGTCTCATTCATAATTTGATATGATATCACAGAACATAGAATTTTTTGGGTTGAAAGGGACCTCCTGCAGTAGTGAACCCCACTGCCATGGGCAGGGACACCTTCCACTACCCCAGATTGCTCCACACCCCATCCAACCTGGCCTGGAACATTTCCAGGGATGAGGAAGCCACACCTGGGCAACTTCTGCCAGTGTCTCACCACCCTTATCTTTACAAATTTCTTCCTCATAGTCAGACTCAATCTACTTTCTTTCAGTTTAAACTGTTATCCTTTATTCTGTCACTACAGGCCTTGGTAAAACTCTCTCTCTGTTTTTCTCATGTACTGCACTTCTCCTTATAGACAGAAAGGCTTCAAAAGGTCTCCCTGGAATCTTCTCCAGACTGAACAACCTCGATTCTCAATGAAACAGACTTGGCCTTGTTAAACTTCATGAGGTTCTCATGGACTCACTCCTCAAGCCTGTCAAGATCCCTGTGGATGGAATTCTTTTCTGTGAGTGTATCTACTCATCTGAAAACTGTCAAAAATCCCACTGTACATTTCACTGATGAAAATATTGAATAGCACTGGTCCCAGTACTGACCCTGCAGGAACACCACCTTTAGTGGGCTGCACTTGGACATTGGCTATAACTTTTTGGATGTGGCCACCCAGCCAATTCCTTACCCATCTAACAGTCCATCCATCAAAAAAACCCCATGTCTCCTCATTTTAGAGGTAAGAATGCTGTAGGGAACCAAATCAAAGGCCTCACAGATGTCATCAGTAGCACTTCCTTTGTCCACTCATGGAATTCTTCTGCTTGGGAGCAGCTCTGTTGAGGGGTTATAAAGGCTGTGAAAATGAACTGAGGATAAACCAGGCCATAAACCTCTTAAATGTGTGACACAACAGTAGATTCCATCCATTTTTAACTATTAGAAACTGTCATTAACATGGTGGGAAGAAGAATACAGAGCAATGCACACTTGTCCTATACCAATCATGCGATTGTCGTGAAACAATCAAGAGCTCTGGTGTTGGCCTCTGATCAATTTGAGAGCTGTAAAGCACTAGGAAACACTCAAAAGGCTACAAATCACTGCTGAGATTCTTATGAGATGTGGGAAGCTGAGAGCCCCAGAAGATTGACTCATAACAGGCATTTAGGTCCTAAATGCTGATTGATATATTGTTTTGCCTGAATGCATCAATGCCAGTAAGAAGGGCAAATCTGAAAATTATGTCATCATTCACTGGGAAGTATTTACAGCATGACATGTCAACCCTCTTGATTGGACCTGCCATCCAGCAAGCTGTGCATCAGGGTTTTTAATTTATTAAAATGGCTGTTTTATTTTTCCTTTGGAAAGGATTTTCTAAACAGCTCATTTGAAGGATGGTATCAAGAATCTTTTGCTTCATTAGTTTCTTTCAGCATATACTATGTCTTAGAGCTAGACAGGGAATTATAAGGCCATTATAAGGATCGTAACTATTGCTGTCAATAAAACACAAGGATGAATTCAGAAAATAATTCCCTCTGGGTTTAATTGGCAAATAAAATTGATATTTTTATGACCCTTATGTCTTTTTCTACAGTGGGGAATAGGTTGGGATTTCTCTAGACCCAGGTTTCTAAGAAGATGGATCTTTTTCCATGCAGAATTTTGTCCTGGCAAGGAAAAGGAAGAAGTAAACCATTTTTCTGCCATGTGGCCTCTTGATCAGGCTTAAAACTAGGAATCATTTCAGATATTTAGAAACTAACAACCTCTATATCAACCTGCAGTGATTCTGGCAAGTTCTGGATTTTTTGACTTTTCTGCACAAAACTCTGGATGCTCTGCTTGTAAGTTTAGGGTTCAAGAAATAGAAAGAAAAATGAGGGACACCTTTGATCTATTCTGCTGTGGCACATTGTAACATCTTGGGTGTTTGGTCCTTGGATTACTCTAGAAGGGGAAATATCATCCTAGGTCATGTAAGAATGGAGTCAATTCACTTCACTGCCTTACTTAACCTCTGCCACCTGGTACCAGCTATTTTAGATACACACTGTTCCTCCCAGTCCTGTATTGCCAGAATTTTAGTGGAGTGATCTGTTATCCTGACCTTTTGAGAAGGGAAGTATTTGGTTTTTTTTTTCTTCCTTAAGAAATATCTTTTACTTATTACTTTATCATTTTCAGTTTTCAAGTAATGTACTACAGTAGAAAATGAAGTTTTAGTTTTGTCAAGAATTGAGCCTAATCCAGGTGGCATTGATTTTAACATTTCCTCTCTTAAGATTTGCCTCAGGTTTGTATTCCTGTCCTTTGATCAGTGTGGTGACCTGCCTTTGAAACCTCCCTGGTGTACAAAATGCAGAGTTAAAATCCAGGTTAACACATGAGGAGGGGCAGCAGGATCACCGTGTGTTTTCAGAAAGGCTCTTGGTTCTCCATCTTTGCAGTCACTGTGGTGGGACATGGTTCAACTCAAACCCAGAGCAACTGATCTGCAGCAGGAGAACAATGAGCTACCAGCAACAAGACAGTGAGGATGAAAACATGAGGGAAGCCACAAAAGGTCAGAAAGCTTAAAATAAAGTATTGATTTTATGTAGAACTTTCATAACTCAGTTTCAGGGTGTGAAAGTTAGAAATGTTTGGGGAATCATTGGGTGGGGGATACTTCCTCCTGTGATCAGTCAGCTGGATGGTGAGGCTGGATTGCAGCTAGTAGCTGAGCCCTTGGATTCAGGCTATTTATTTTTCTTCTGTTTTTATTTTTGAGAGTCACACACACAAAATCATATTTTTATCATGAAATAAAAAATTGATGATAGAGAGAAAAACTGATGGCATACAATCTATCCTCTCCTCTCAAAATGAAATATTTTAAGGGATTTATATAAGCATGAAAAAACCCGGAACAAGCTTCCACATAATTTTTGTAAAAAATAAGTGTGAAATATCAAGGATCCATTCTGGAGTGGTTGTCTTTCCATTTCCTCACCATAGCACACCTTCCAAAAAATTGCTATACACTGGAAGAATAGAGTTCATATCCCTGCTCACCTCAGGTTTGGGTATAAGCATTTCAGGAGGGATAACTGAGTTGGGAATCTGTTTTTCTCATGCCATAAGATGTGGTTCTGATCTCAGGGACAAAACAAGGCTTCGCTGGTCTTCTAAAGGACTTTTCAGGCACATGATTAGAAAAAATGTGTGACTCAAAAGAGATATGAATGTGCAGTGTTACTGCACTGGGTGGCTGAAAATGGAGACACCTCCCTCCTTCCCAACATTTGGCCTTTGATTCTATGCAAAGATTCAATACCAAGCCCAACATAAAAGGTTTAAAAACAAAAATTCTGAGAGCTCAATAGTTTTGCCTCCAAAAAATCTTCCCAGGCATTCAGCAGTCACTCAGACAGGAAAAATTCCCTTAAAAATTCTCAGTGCTCCCCTCTTTATGATTGTGGGTACTGCCTCCTTATTTAAGCATGTTTGGCAGACGTAATGCTGATGAATAATCTTTTTTAACTGCACAAGGCTTCAGTGAGGCTGCTGAACAATGCCAGAGGCAGAATTCATTGGGAGACATTAAATAGTAAAGTTTAATACATTGAAAATGAGTTTTAAATTGATTAAGGCTTATAAACAACACTAGCTTGGGTTTTCAATTTTTTTCCAAGTTTGTTTTTACTTGTTCTTTATGAAAATTCATCTATTTTCTCACATGTCATTTTCTTTCAGTACTTTTTATAGGTTGGCTTGATTGCTGTCAATTCATTTCTTTAATGTAAGCAATTAAATGGTTGATCGTTTTGCTGGCTTTCAATTATCTTCCTGCCTGACAATTGCTCCAGCTGTAAGTAATTTTCCTTCTTTATGTTCATAATCCCCACCACATCAGCTGTGTCTTGCAGACAATGGGAATGTCAGGTGTTAGCCGAGGTGAAGGAGAGGCAGTGGCTGGAGATTTGGCCTCTTGCTTTGTGTTCCTATCCTTTTTTCAGGTGTGAGCAGAGACACAATCCCTTGGATTAAAGATGGAGAGATGTGAACAGGCTTCCCAGCTGGAGGAGGTGGCAGCTTGCTGCCAGGCAGTTGGAGCAGACCCCAATGTATTGTTATATGTTTATAGGGAATTTGCTTGTCCAATATAGGGGATTATTTGGTTTATGATTATTCAGGTTTAGGGCTTACTGAAGTGTTTCTCGAAGAACTGAACCTACTTAAGAGCTTTGAGGAACAGGAAAGAGCGGAAAAAACACAGAGCCCAAGGTCTCAAGCTTTGGACGAGGACTAAACTGACATTCCTTCCTCACATTGGCATAGAATCATAGAATGGTTTGGGTTGGAAGGGTCCATTGAAGACCATCTAGGCCAAGCCTCCTGCCATGGGCAGGGACATCTTCAACAAGACCAGGTTGCTCAGAGCTCCATCCAACCTTGAATGCTTTCAGGAATCAGGAGTCCAAAACCTCTCTGGGTTATGTGCTCCTCCTTCCCTATTAATAAGAGCTTTCCATTACAACACTGGATTTTGCAGTTTAGGCTATCCACCCTGAGGTCAGGGGTTGAGCCTTTGATGTTGAAAACTCTTCCGAACACAAAACCTTTCCGTTTTTCAGAAAAGTTTGTAAGCTTTTTTCTTTTTCTTTTTTCCCCTTTATTTCTCTCTTTAGTGTATTGCTTATTGCTGGAATTTTTCAGACTACCCTGATGCTACCAGGCACTACTTTCCTTAAAGCAGGAAAATGGTCCTTGCAATGAGGAGGCCTGAACCAAATATCCAGTAAAAAACATGGAAAACTGGACTTATGCAAGCTTAATATCCTGAAACCAAGTGTTCAGACAAGTTGTTCACTCTTTGGTGACTGGAGTCACCTCAGTTCCTTATGATTGGAATCATAAGGGCTCCCTTACCCTGGTGGTCCCTCTTCCTGGCTCAATTATTTATTTTAGCTTTGTAGGAGTAATTGATTATAGAAAGCATAGTAAAAATATTATCTGGATCTCAGCTAATGAATCCAAACTATTGTGGCAATCCAGTGCCAAACTTGCTGACTCCAGAACACAAAGGCATCTGTCTCATCAGGAAAAATATTGTAAGAAGGCTAATTAACTGCAGGACTAATTAGCCAAGGATGAGAATTAGCACACTTATCCAGTTTTCTGGGTCTCACCTGACTATTTTTACAGCATGGAGCTCTGCCCAGAGTCATATCAGCATATTCAAAGCTAACTTGAGGCTCTCTAACCTGGCACTGCATCCCCTGATGGAGACTCACGTTCCTCCCTCATCTTCCTCCCTCCATTTCTCACCTGACTGCCGCTGCCTGCTGCAATTACTTGAATACCTCCAGCAGTGTTTTTCAGGATAAACCTTAAAAAATGGCTCCTCATGGCAGGAAGCTGTCAATGCTGGAAACACTGTTCGTGAAGTTCAAGAATCTGCTTATACTTAAAATTCAAAGGACATTTTTCTGGGCAGAGTTTCATTATGGGAAAATTTTCCTGTTCCTCCTGTTTTGACAATGTTTGTGATGTTGTAAATACTTAAACATTGAGCATCAGTTTCATGATAACTGAAGTCAGCAGCACTACACAGTGTCCTGCAGGCAAAGAGGTTCACAAACTGGAGCTCGCATTTCTCTGAGCTCAGAGCAACTGAGAATTAATTTCACGTTATTATCAGAACAGCTTTGCTTTTTCTACCTGTGCAAGGCAGTGATTACCCTTTCAGTGCTTGCTGAAGACACCTGTGCAGCAGATAACTCTGCCTCAAGGGCTGAGGGGAGTTGAGCTTGAGAGCAACGTGCTGTCAAGGAATCCTACTGTCAATTCCCCAGGAAGAAGCCCTTTTTCATGAAACTCAGAAAAACAGTTTAAAAGTGTTTGTGAAAGCTCACTAAAGGACTTTCACAGTGGGAGTGAACACCCACACCTCTCATCCCAATATAAGAAAACCTATAAAACAATGGAAGCAAAAAGTAAGCAATTCAAATTGGACCATGGGGGTAACCAGAGGCAATTTATGAGAGTTTCACAGCCAGAAGTGTGTCATTAACACACCCCTCACTACAGCATGGGCCATGGGAAAGATTTGCTAGCAGTGGGAGGGATATACATATAAAATGAAGAAAGATTTTTTTTCTTGCCTGCAGTTTTCATAAAAATATGGATCTAATTAATGTAAAATAAGACATAAGGTTTACTATGTCAGGCAAATCTGTGAGAAATGCACTGGAGACAGTCTGGTAATTTCCAGTACTTCGAGATACATCAAGTGAACACTCTGTATGAGATCTATATAGTGAAGGAAGAAATAAAGAGGGGTGAAAGAGCAAAAGCAGAAAGCAGCTGTTTCCAAAGAGGTCTCTCTCTGATAAATAGAGCTGTCTGTAAACTGAAGAGGATCTGACTCCCATCTGTTAATATGTTCATTGAAATATTCTATGGTAGGGGAATATTTCATTCATATAACACACTATAATATTCTCTAAGAGGTAACAAAGGAAGTTCTGCCTCTGCCTTGCATTTTGGCAATAGTCAGGTAACTTGCTGTGCCACTAAGTGAATGGGGAAATCTGGGTTGCTTTTCTGCTCAGGGTTTTTACATAATAAACAAAGTTTGTCAGTGCCATAGAGGATGTTACACTTGCTAAAGAGTACCAAAATCTACATATCTGCCTATATGACAATCATAGAATCATGTAGTATTTTAGGTTGGAAAATAACTTTGCAGTAACCAAGTCCGACTGTTAACCCAACACTGCCAAGTCCACCACTAACCCATGTCCCTAAGTGCCACATCTACGTGTCATTTAAATACCTCCAGGGATGATGGCTGCTTCCTTTGGCAGCTTGTCCTTAACCCCTTGACTAAACCACCAGAAGTTTGGTACAGATTCTAAGGAGCTCCTGTAGTTTCTATCTGCTCTCTGAAAACCCATAAAGGAGCTGAGTGATACAGTGAGATGCACTGGAGCATTGTAAAACCAAACATGCGATTAACACACGAATAGTGGGTGGCTTTCTCAAGACTCTTCTAAAGGAATAAAAAAAACTGTGGGTACAAGCAGCATTGTACCTTCACCATCACACATAATTTGACTATGAGTCAGCTGCTTTATTCCACAAAGAGGACAAAGGGAGTTTTCTTTGACCTCTCCCAGCTAAGCGTCCTGGCTCCATGGCAGTGATCTCTCCTTGAGCTGGAATGATTCTGAAGTCAGAGGAACTTTTTACTGGTGGCAGATCTTTGATAATTGATTCATATCATGCATAACCTTGTAGTTTGGCAACTTTGACTTGTGCCTTGGCAGTTTAGAATCAATGTTCAAACGACTGTGCTAATCAGTAAGAGTGACTCTTGACCTCAAACTTTGTTAAATCACACTTTTGCGACCAAAAACACCTTTTGCTAATACCTTTGACAGTAGTTCCTTAAGAGATCTAAATCACCCATTCACAACATATTGGTGTAGTTGTCAGGATGGGGAGTAGCATCCCTGATTGCTTATGGCAGCATGGAATAAATCTGAGTTGCAAATTCTCAGAAGAATGGGCTCACCATCACTGACATGACTGGAGTGAGACTGCAAAGTAAATTAAATTAGCAAGAGGAAATATTGAAAATTGACGAAACAGAGACATTCCAAGTGGAGAAG
>WBNO01029817.1:2284-22203 GCA_013400575.1 Peucedramus taeniatus
TGGGCTCGCAGCCGAGCGCCGCCGCTGTTCCCTGGGAGCCCTCGGGCAGAGCTCTCTGCTCGGGCCCGAGCTCTCGGCGGCCCGTGGGCCCCCGGGTCGTGTCCATAGCGGGGCCCGAAGGCCTGGCCGTGGCCGTGCGGGGCCTGGCGGGGCTCGGGGACCTGGGCTGATCTAGGCTCAGAGCGAAAAGGCTGAGGGTGACTGGTTGAAGCATTTTTACAGATCCGGTGGGAAACTCTCTACAGCACCATGGTGTGTTACAGTGTCTAGTGGACGGGGATTCCTTCAAGACACTTGAATTAGGAGTTGGTTTAAACTTTTTTGTGGGCTTTTTTGTTGCTGTGCAGCTCCCAGGCAGCCCCAGGAGCTGGGCCCTCAGAGCTGCTGGTGCTGCTCACAGAGCCTCTTTGCAAGGGGATTTAGGGACATCCACAGGCAGAGGCACCTCAGCTCCACAGCGTGACTCTTTGGGGCTTGTTCTGGAGAAACAACCTCCTGGGAGCTCAGAGTTCACTGTAACTATTGGAAGGGATTAACTACTGCAGCATTGTAAGGCCACTTCCATCTGATGCCTGAAAAAGACTGGAAATAAATCCCTATAGACTGATATTTTTAGAGCAGGTACTTGTTTATTGCATCACTGGTAGTGAGGGGGATATTTCCACCTAAATCACCCACCCTTGTCATGTGTTGTAGTTTATTTATACAGTAATTATTGCTTAATATTGCAATGTCATTACAGCATTGTCATATACGCATTGGAACTGATTTACATAACGTTATCCTCATTGTTATAAATAGTTCTTCTGTACTGCGCTTGCACCTCCCCAATTTAGGTGGTCTGGGGGGTCTTGAATGAAGACTGAAGAAGACTCAATGAAGACTGAAGGTTTTCCTGAACATTTCAACTTTGTCTTCGGAGCATTTGCAGTTATGGTGTTTCTTGGTCTTTCTGGATCTAACTGGTCTAAATTCTCCATTTTGTGGCTAATTTGCTTTACATTTGCCAATTTCTCATTAGTACGTCCTGCTGCTTCTCAATATAGCTAAACTTTTCTATTTTTGAGATTATTCACCTGGCGAGTTTCTGTTTATGTAAGCATTAAGGGACTAGTTAACCATATACTAGCTATTACATTGTATAGATAGTTATGATTCAGGTTATATTGGTATCTTATAACTCTAGCTATGTAAGTATCTTCTAACTTTGACCCAAGTTATATAGGTGTCACCTCCTATTAAGAGGATTTGTTTAAGATTTTCCAAAGTCTGTGTTGTGACTCTGTGATCTGTGGAGAGCATCTTTGTGCATTGGTGCAGGTCTGCCCTTCATGGATGATCATTGCCCCTGTGTGTCACAAAATCTCCCCTGATAAAACCAGCTCCATGGTGAAATAATGCCATTTCCAAAGAGGAAGAATTCTTCCTCTTTTTGTCCTGCATGTTTAAGGAGTTCAGATTTTTGCAAAACTGTTTCTTTCTACTTATTCCTTGAACAATGAACAAAGGAACATCAAGGGTTTGCCAGTTCTTTCTTAGTTTATCCAAGTCCATTCTGAAAGCCGGGGAAAATGGTATTGAGTCTTGTCTGTGATAAAAGATCATGGGAATTAAGTGGCTCAATACCTTTGAGGCCCTGGACTTTTCATTCAGTCTTTGTCCTGGGGCTGGATTTTCCCTTTCTTTCTGCCTTTTCATTTTAAAATTCCCCTTGAATCAGAAAATGCTGTGACCTGATGCAGTTTCTGTAAGGATGAGTGAGGTTCTTCCCTAGGAAAGCAAAGGCAGTGGTCTAAAGGCAGCTCAGGTTCAGTAGGGGCTGCACCCATGAGCTGGGGCTGCTGGTGGAGCATCAGCTGCTGGGGTGATCTCTGGGGAAAGGCAGGGCTGTCCTTTGATCTCCGGGGGAAAGCAGGGCTATCCTTTGATCTCTGAGGAAAGCAGGGTTCTCCTTTGCTCTCTGAGGAAAGCAGGGTTCTCCTTTGCTCTCTGAAGAAAGCAGGGCTATCCTTTGATCTCGGAGGAAAGCAGGGCTATCCTGTGCTCTCTGCTGACAGCTCTGGGCGCTCTAGGAACCCGAGCGGTGCCAGATGTGCCCCCGGGACAGGGCGAGACGTGGGGCTGAGCCCTGAGCCCGAAAGGGGCCCCGGAGAAGGCAGGGGCAGCTCTGCTCCTCTCTGCAGGGTTTGTGCCCTGCTCAGAACCAGTTCCGAGCCAGCCGGGGCAAACACCGTCCTTAGGGCACGGGAAACAAAGGCTTTCCCACCCCTAAGCCCAGCCCAGCAGCCGGGCTGGGCTCCGTTTCACTTTCTCCCCTCCGGTTGCGTTTCTGTTTCTTTCTCCTGTGGTGTTTCTGTTTCTCTTTCTCCCGTTCCCCTCCTGTTGTGTTCCTGTTTCTCTTTCTTCTGTTCCCCTTTCTCCTGTTCCCCTCATGTTGTGTTTCTGTATCTCCTGCTCCCCACCTGTTGTGTCCCTTTGTCCAGAGCTGCTCGGGCCATGCTCAGGCCAGCAGGATGTCCAGCAGGACGTCCAGCAGATGTCCAGCAGGATGTGACAGAGTTTGGACACAGGACATGCTCAGAGCAGGGGATTGGTGTTGCTGGCAATGTTACATTAAATACAATGTAGTAAAATTTACAACTGAATAAAATTTAAATTTAAATTTGTACAACTCACATTTTATACCATTAAGTATCATTTACTACAACTGACATTTAAACAAATACAGCTTAGAAGTTTACAACAATAAATACAATTTAAATTGAAATTCATACAACTTAAAATTAATATAAGTAAATCTAATTTAATGCAATGTAAGCCTTATTTCATATAACTTAAAGTTAATGCAAGTAAATGCTATTTAACATAATTTAAATTTAAATTGATACGACTTAGTTTTATGCAATTAAGTAAAATTTAATAGAATTTAAATTCATACAACCTAAAGTTAATGCAAGTAGATATTGTTTAATAGCGTTTAAAGTAATACAACTTACATTTTATACAATTACAGTTTAATACAAGTTGAAATTCATACAACTTTAATACAAGTAAATACAAACGAATACAATCTGAATTTAAATTCATACAACCTAAAGTTAATGCAAGTAAATACAGTTTAATACCACTTAAATTAAACTGATACAACTTAAATTTATACAATTAAATACAGTTTAATACAAGTTTAAATTCAACTTAAAATTACTACAAGTAAATACAAATGAATGCAATCTGAATTTAAATTCATACAACTTAAAGTTAATGCAAATAAATTCTACTTAATACCACTTACATTTAAAGTAGTACAAGTTAAATGTACATAGTTAAATACAATTGCCTACAATTTAAATTTAAATTAATACAACTTAAAGTTAATAACTTCAAGTTAATTTTCAAGCAAAATAAGATTAACATCTATCAAATTGATATCAATAGCTACAAAATACCTACAAAATCAACTTTTTGCAAAAACTATGCATCTTTTTTTTGGCCCTGTGGCCAAGCTTCGTGGGTTGGGAATGAACATGTTTGTGTTTTCCAGTCTCAGATATTTCTGTCGCCTTGGAGTCCAGTTGATGTTTTCCATTCCAGGTATTTGCACATGTGGGGTCCTTAGGTAATTCTCTTCTCCTTCCCTCAAGAACTCTTCGATTAGTGCCACCTGCAGTCAGAAAGAAATGGTATCACAAGCAAGTCCATTCGCCTCCATAAAACTTTAAAAGCTGCTGCAATTAGTTTATTTCAAAACTGATAATCATTAGAAACAAAAATACACCAAGGCTCTACTCGGACAGCTGGTTGCAGCAGTGGTGCCCGACTTTGTCATTATTTTTGTTTTCTCCATTTCTGTTTGGATTCAGTTCCTTCACTGCTGTGGAACAGAGCTCTGCTCAAGATGAAGACTGTGCATTGTGGGAGGATCTAAAGAATCCATCTGCCTGTTGCATTTTAAGCTGAAATAATTTTTTTAAAAAATCCTGCTATGCCATGCTGACAGGCATTCAGTGGAGTGTGGCTTCTTCAGGCACAGCACAGAGGAAAGGTGTCGTAGTTGAGATGGAGACAATATAAAACAACACACTCCATTTTCAGAAGGCTTCAAACCTGTTTTTTTATTCTAGCATGCATGCTTTTTATACATTCTTAAAAAACTCCTATGTTTACACTTTATCATTGGTCAGAAGAGAAAAACAAAGTGCTCATTGGAATAGGCAGTTGCAGGTTTCTCTTATTTATCCTTCTCTCTTTCTTGCTTTCTATGTCAATGACCTTGGTAGGAAATTCTTTCAGGGGTAAACATGGATCCTCTTATCAAACTTCTCTCTAGCTCAGAGAAGTCGCTGCAAAACCTCTTCCACAGAAAGGACTGGGAGTTAATCCAAGCATGGCTTTCTCTTGTATTGATCCATGTCCTGAGCTGTCCCTGAGGTGCTCCTCAGCCCTGGCCTTGGACTGGAGCCGTGCCACAAGCTCTGGCCGTGCTTTGGGTTGGTGAGGGGCGGTTGTTTTTGACAGAGGCAAGCAGGAAAGTTTATGCACAGTCCCTACTGCTGCCCTGGGGTGCCGAGGACACAAAGAGTCTGAAGAGAAGCTTTGCCTTCTCCTCCTCCTGCTCATGGAGCTGGCAGGGGAGGCCTGTTCAGGGGATGGGCTACACATGGCACCATGCATGATGCCATGGAAAAGAGTTTTGTGCTGTGCTGGTGGAGCTCTATGGGCACTTGTGCCCAGGCTTTGGTTCCTGGGCTGCCAGGAGATCCATTGCCACAGGAGCACGGAGCTTGGGGCTCTCCAGAGAGCCTCGTGGGCTGGCTCTGCTCTGATGTGCTCGGCCCAGAAACATGCAGAGGATTAGAGCAAGGACTCCTGGTGGCAGCCTGGTTTTAGAGAAGTTGAAAAAAAAGCCTAGGAAATCATGGGCTGGCCAAAAGCATGTGGGGAGTCTGGGGAAGACTGATCCCATAGTGCAGGGGTCCAGTGCAGGGCTTGGCCCTATTAACCACAACCACTGAGCCCGCAGGACTCTTCAGCCAGAGACCAAATAAGTGTCTGCATGACTTTCCTCTGCCGTTAAAAGTGCCTATTCTATTCTGGGGGTAGTGCTGGTGTCTGTGTGAGCACAAATGGCAGAAAGAGGAAAGAAAACGGGTCCCAGGTAGTGGGTGGGATGTGGAGTGAGGGCAAATGAGACTCCAGAACAGCAGCAGGATTTACAGCAGCTCTTTAGGACCATCCAGCTGCTGGGGATGCCACCAGGTAGCAGCAGGGGAATGATGTTCCTACCTGGAGCTGTGGTTTGGCACAGTCTGCCTGTGCTTTCCATATTTATAGAATATAAATTATACAATAGGTGTGGGCTCCAGCCCCCCGAATAAGAACTAATCTGGCACATCAGCTGCTGACATCACCGCACTGGTTTTGGTGCAGCAGATCAGCTGCAATGGTGTTTGCCCAGCAGGGATGCAGCCAGACCCTCCAGGCTCCCAGGCAAACCACAGATACCTCCCTGGGGCCAGTCCTGAGCACGGGCAGAGGCCAAGGCACAGGATCAGGCTTCACTTGGCACCTCCTCTCTTTTCTGCCATTTGAACAGACCAGACTGAGGGACATTTTCTGCCCAAGTAGCAAGCTGCTCTCCTGCCCTTTGCTGCAGGCTGTTACCTTCTGTATTTTGGTCCACACACGCTCTCCAGTTCTTCCTGCCAGGATGTCCACAGCATCTGCCATCAGTGACTGCAACTGTAGCACCAGATACAATCAGTCAGTGTGGAATTCACAGAGAAATCATTTCTCTGAATACCCAAATCAAACCCTAATTCAAATCCTTGGCAGTCTGATGGTTCTGTGACTCATCTTGCACACAGTGAGCATGGCCAACTCATCTTTGCTTCAGTCTTTGCACTGCATTCTTGTGGATCTAAAATACTGTAGTATTGCTTCCCCACAGTCCCCTTCCAGGGCAGTCCTGGCATTGCCTCACCCTGCACCCCTCCCAACTCCTGGAAAATAGTTCAGATGCTCTTAATTCAGAGACAGAGAGACAAGGTTTGGATCCAGGGTGTCCTGCCCTTAGCATCAGTGTTTAGGAACAAACTGGGGAAAACTGGTACTTAAGACCTGAGCTATTGCTGCACTCTAAAAAATTCTCTTCCAAAATGTTGGGTTAAGTTAAAGGGAATGCAAACAGAAATTTTTGGAGTCTCTTCACAAGCGTTTTACTCGTGACAAGGAATTAAGATCTATTAGCACTGTGTCTGTAGGTATCAGCATTCCTGGGGTGTGTTCAAGGCACAAGGCTCACGCAAAGGCGTCCCTTCAGGGGAGGAGGAGAGGCACCATCTGTCCACTGATGCACAGCAAGAAGGAGATGTTTCCCTCTCCTCTTTTCTCCTCAGCCCCCTTGGATACCATCGCTTTTGGCCTTGGTGGCTGCAGCAATCATCCCAGTGCTGGCCCCTGCTGGAGCTGGGCTGGGTCAGCCAAGGGCCTAGCCTGTGTTTCTCAACAGCCCCAAGGATTCTTCACCGATTTGGGGCACCTCTGCAGCGGGCAAACAGGTTTGTTCTGAGACAGGGAGCACGTGGTGGTGGGACCCAGCACAGAAAATCAGTTTTCCCTCCTTTCCCCCTCTCCTTCTCAGCTATACCCAGATTCAGGCTGTTTTGCTGCAGGTGCCTTCTGAGGTCAGAGATGTCAAGGCAGCAAGAGCTGAATCATTGCAATCATTTTTCTGGACTGATGTGGGGAGGTTTTGGGGGCAGAGAAAGGATTTTCAATAGATACTGACAGGTGAGTCCTGGTGGTTCTGTCAGTCACCCTTGTAGGTGATCAGCTTCTCCTCTATCAAAGCACTGAGGGAGGATTTGAGAACTCTTTTAGGTCCCCACATTGGACAAAGGATTTCCAGAGCACAGGATGTGTCAGATTAAGCTCTTTTCTGACCCAGAGATCGGGTAACTGAGAGGTGTTTTAAAAACTTTTATTCTATTTTTGCTATGTAAACCTTCTATCAAACTCTAAGAATTCTCTACAAATCCATTTCCCACAAGAGTGGAAGTACAGAACTCTGCCCTGGCCCTTCCTGCTGTGTCTCTTAGCCTGCAGAGGCCAAAACAAATGTTGAGAATCAAAACCTACCAGCTTGTCATCCTCCTGAGAGACTCTCTGCAGATAGGGAACAGTTGCCAGCTCAGCCATGGCCTGGGCCATCACCTGGGCCTGTTCCTCCTTTCTCTGCAGGTGGCTGAGCAGGCTGGCATGATGGAACTGCTCAATGGCCCGGGCACAGGGGCCACGCTCATCCTGTTGGCCCAGGAAAAAAGAGGAGGTGAGAGAGGCACAGGGAACACCCTGATCCTTGGAGTCCTGAGAAGCCTCCAGGCTTCTTGTCTGTGTTTGTGCTGCTCCTGCTCTCAGCACTGTGTCAGCCAGCACCTTTCAGCCCCTGCTGCTGAGACAGCTTCAGAGAGGCAACAAGAAGAATTCCTTGCCACGAGCTCTCTAGTAGGGCTAGGAAAATAAAGATGTCATGATAGATGGGAAGAGGAGACAGCAGATAACAAACACAAATGCCATTTTCTTCTTTGGAACAGGCTTTTCCATCACCCCTTCCTGAATGTCACCTGACTTTCCTGGATGGCTTTTCCAGTCTCAGTGAGAGGCTGAGGAAAGCATGCAGGGCGTCAGCTCATGGTTTGGGTGCAGACAGGCCAACCCATGATTTTAAAGACAGACCCTGGAGGAACCGAAGCCTGCAGAGGTGGTCTCTGGCCACCAGGCAGCCAGGAACATGGCGCACACACAAAGCATGTTCCAGCTTTCCCACCTTAGCCAGAGCCATGTGTGTTTAAATGATGTCATGAACTTCAGGCCATGTGGCTGCAAAACAAAGGGGGCAGAATTGACTTCTTTGAAGTGTTGCCATGGTTTGAAGAGCTTGGGTTTAGCACTGAGTTGGTTTGGTCAAAACCAGCCTGAGCAGAACAAGAAGTTGGATTGCACGTTTGATTCTGCAGAAAGAAATATGTGTTCTGTTAAACCCCAAAGATATTATTTTTTTCCTCTCCAAGTAAGTTGTAAGGCTTGAGTCTGTAGCTGAAGTTTGGCCATTTTTAATTTAGCTTACGTGTGATGGAAATAAGATGGAATCATGTTTGTAGCTTGAAGACAATTGTGGAATACTTTAAAGGAAACAAAAGTGGCCCAGTCTCTGTCAGGGGCATGAAGAGATGTCAGTCCCCATCAGCAGAGCAGCTCTGGCTCTGTGCCCATCTCTGCTCCCAGGTAGAACTGGCACTGCCACCTGCTCTTAGGGTCAGAGGTTCCATCGTGCTGGGATCACTGAATGCTCTGAAAACTGAAGGGAAAGGGAATGTGTTTCCCCTCACATGGACCTGGCAACCCTGTTTTTTCCAACCCAGTGACTCTCTTTTCTCTCCTGGGGCTTTCCTCCTCTCCGTGGCAGCTCTCACACTGATCCCTGGGGCTGGTTATGAACCCACAGGCCTCCAGTTCAGCCCAGTTCCCTGTCCTTGCTGCTGTGGAGGTGGCACCAGGGTAGTCCTTGCCTGAACCATGGGGCTGCTGTGCCAGCCTCCTTGGAAAAAAGGTCAGGTGGCTGCTGCCTTATGTGGTGCTGGGGTCTCATCTGGGTTTTCTGGGAGTGCACTTGGGTTTCAGCAGGAATATTTAAATGTCAGAGGGGAGGTGTAAAGCTGATAGAAAATACTGCTGTGTGGGAACAGTGTAAATTCCTACAGTGAGGACTGGCTTGGGCAATCCCAAACCAGCACTCTGCTCTCATCTCTGACAGGATGAGTTTCTTTTCCCTGTGCCCTGAAAAGCAGACCTCTCTGCTTATCTCTGCTTGAACTGTGTGTTCCTGTTCCTCCAGATTCATTTACAGCAGAGGGGAGTCATGGGGAATGCAAAACCTGCCTGATTTCAAAGCTTTTTCTCTTCTTCTTACTGTTTTGAGACTGCAGTAGTTGCAATAGAGGAATCACACCTCCAAAAGCAAAGAAAGAATTGGGGGGGGTGGGGGGGTGGGGAGGTGGTGTTAAAAAAAAGAAAATAAATTGCAGTTTTTCTGGGGCTTTCAGAAAGACCAGGATTTTTTTTGTGCTTCCAGTATCCAACCCACACTCTGTTTGTAGTTGTAGCTTTGAAGGGAATGCCCCCAGTAGGAACAGATTCTCTCCTTTCCCAAAGCTGCCACTTGCATTACTCTGCACATCAGGAGCTGGGGCTTTTGATCATCCAGAGCCAAGAGCAAAGGGCTTCAGGAAAGCACTGTAGAGAAGCAGGTGTGTTTCCCTCAGGGGTGTCTGCCCTCCATCCACTCCACTTCCCTCAGGCCAGTGTGGATGCTTTTGGCCAAGCCCTGCACACAAGTTCCAGTGCTCACTGCTGCTCCAGCAGCTGCTCTCTAGAAGGAAAGGAGTCTGAGCTTCCCCAGATCTCTAACTCCTGTTTCTTTGCTCAGCAGAACAATTGAAGAATTGCATGGAAACAGTCTCGTCTATGTGCAAATTTGGTTGTTGACCCTTGTTCTAATTGTCAGCCCCAGTGCTAAAAGCTGTGTCCATTAGGGCAGAAAGGATGGAGTAGAGGTAACACCATCACATGGCTTATGGCTGTAGCACATGAGAAGGTTACTTCATTCCGGAGGGATCCAGATCTCAGTCACTAGAAATGCTTCAAGAAGCAGTGACTGACTCTTGATGGAGCTTGGGATGGGAGGTGCAGTCTACTATGGGTATGAAATAAGAGTGAGTAACTGTGTGGTTGTGTGAAGCAGGGTTATAATATCACAGGCAATAAAGATTGGAGAAAGTTGCATGAAGAGGGACTTTGAAGAAACTGTGGTCACTGTTAAATCATTTGGGCTCCTTTTCAAAAGAGTCTGAACCCACCAGACCTCTGTTCCTAATGCAATTCACAGAGCATTTCTGGACACTGGAGGAGCACTGCAGCAGGAATTACCCCCAAAAGCACACGTCCTTCCCACACACTACATACCAGCAAGGGAATGGAATACTTACCTTTATCTTGGAGCTTCCTATAAACGCCATGGCTGCCATGATCCTTTTCCCAGTGTTCTTCCAAAATGTTTCTGCTTCTTCCTCCATGCTGGGACTGAAAGTTTTTTTCTGGCCTAGGAAGTAAAATCACAGAACCAAAGAAGCTGTGTTTATTCATCTCCAGTTTCTTTAGGGGATCTGGCAGGATGCTGGGTGAACTGGAGGAGGAGTGAAGGGGATGGGAAGAGCTGCCTGGGCCGTCAGGGCTGGAAATGGGTCCCAAGACACCCCTCACCCCCTCATTTAGTAAGGATTGTGGGGGTCACCCCTGAGCCAGGCCAGTTCTTAAGCAACTTGGCACACCTGGAAAGACTGGCAGTTTTTGAGTTACAAACTTCTCCACAGTTTTTCCGATCTCTTTGTTTCTGAAGCCCAGAGTCAGTAAGTACTGCTGGCCAGGATGGGATTCAGCCTTCTCTGGCAACAGGTGAATTCCATGAGGATCTGCACAGGGAAAGGAAAATAATTTCCACTGTCATATTTCTTTTCAGCTATAAGAGAAGTTTTTTTTTTTTTTTTGAGAAAAATAAGGGAAGTCTAAGAAGGAGTGAAATGGTCTCCAGAATCCTTGCCAAAACACAGACAGCAAAACAAATGCATCCAGCCCTCACTGGGCTTTGAATCTTAGGGCTCTGCAGCCTTTTGCATGAACAGCTTAAATTTTGCTGATGCCTGAGATAAAGCATATTCTGCCCAATTCCCCGCAGTGGTGTGGGAGTGTCTGAAGGCCAAGCAGCTCAAACTCTCCAACTCTTTCCAACTCTTTTGAATTCAGCTGCACAAACACAGCCCACAGTGCTTAAGGGCAGCTGAAACCTGCTGATACCTGTAAATATGTGCTGCACGTAATCAGGGTGCTTCTCAGCAAAAGTTCTGTTGGCCTCCTTTATCTTGTCAGCCTTGTCCTCTTTCTCAAAAGGTGTGTACAGAACAGAAAAAGAGACTTCTCCACTGAGGGCTTCTTGAGTCATAGCCTTAAAAAGGGCAGAGAAATTACAAATTTCATGTTGGGTAGAGGCTAGTTAAAAAAACCCAAACAAAACAACTAGGCTGTTTGGAAGGATACTCCATGAACCTCCATCTTCAAGGAGGAGACAGGAACAAGAGAAACTCTTTCAGATGGAGAGAAAAAGTGATTCCATGCTCTCTGAAAGTCACATCAGGGAGACTTACAAAAAAATGCCTTCATCGGCCATATCCAGAATTGTTGTTTCAGGGGAGGTTTAGGTTGGATATTAGGGACAGGTTCGTCCCCCAGAGGGTGGTCAGGCACTGAACAGGCTCCCTGTGGAAGTGCTCACAGCTCCAAGCCTGACAGAGCTCCAGGAGCAGTTGGACAACACTCTCAGGCACAGGGTGTGACTCTTGGGAATGGCCCTGTGCAGGGCCAGGAGTTGGTCTCACCCATCCTTGGGGGTCCCTCCCTGTTGGGAAGAATGAAAGTTTGACAAGAAAGTCTCATAGATATGTATGCTTGGCAGAAAAATCTCTCAATGTGGAATCTGAGAACGAAATAGAAATGGAGACAAGTTTTGATATAGAAGAATAATAGATGTGTAAATTGAGGTTTGCTGAGCCAGTCTTGCTGGACAACTAAGAAAGTAAAGGTTATGTCGAGTTGGAAAGAGATTTTATGACTTAGAGCAAAGGATAAGCTGACCACAAACAAAAGGATGCTTTTACCAAGCAGAAAGATACCACAGGCAAATAAGATATGGATGTGTCAAGTAGAAAAAAGGTCTAAGAATTTTCCACTGCAAGAAAACTGAAAATCATGTGATTGGATAGTATTGACCATAATATGGTAATTATAGCAGTTATGACAGGCTATAGGTAATAGTAAAGGTATTGTATATGATGCTGATTGGTTGTTACGTATTAAGATGCTTAGCAAAGAAAAGTATATAATGCAATGTAACCAAAACTGAAGGGTCTTCAGGTTTGTCTGCAGCTGGAGCTGACAGCTATAGTCACAGGCTCTGTCACCCATGACCCGTGACTGCTGTAACATCTTGGATACAATGAACAGCATTTTGTATACAATGAACAGCATTTTGAAGAGCTACCTGGAGTCCCGCATCTCTCCTTAGAGCTCTTACAACCTCCCAACCTGGCCCGTTCTGTGATTCCTCCCCAGGCTGTCAGCTGTTACCTGCCAGTATAGCTGGAGGAGGTCGCTGGTGTCCAGCCCCGCGCCCTCGGCCAGGACGTACAGACACTGCGCCACCATGGCGCTCCTGGGGACAAAGGCAGAGAGAGGAGTGGGCAGGCACAGAAGGGGCTCTGTGGCCAGGCTGGAAGGAGGTCCTGTTCAAAGAGTGTCAGGTGAGCTTTATACCAAAGGTCACACAGAACTCCCAAATATTTATACCAAAGGTCACACAGAACTCCCAGTCCTTTTCCAGCTTTTAGACAAGCATCAGCAAACACATTTTTAGCTCCCTAAACTCCCTGCCAGCAAATAGCCCCGGATGTCATTTAGGGCCACAATTGGGATTATTCACATTGCAGCAACTGGGAAGACTGGAGCTCTGCTGCCTCTGAGGTCGCACACACAAAGCCAGTGCAAAGCCTGGCTCTTCAAGGATGTGTCACTGCTGAAAGCTGCAGGGAAAGGGATGCAGAAGAGCTCTGTGGAAGGAGCCTGAGCAGCAGAAGTACCTGGCAGCCTCCGAGTATCTGTGCAGGCACCGAAAGCAGGCAGCTTGGCGCAGATGATTGCAGAAGTGAGAGGGGTTCTGAATGATGCTCCTTGAGGAGAGAAGAGGGATGGACAAGGTTAGGCTGGGATTTCTTACATCACTAAAGCTCCTGAGAATCAAGTGGTGACTGAGGCAGGCACGTCTGCTCTATAACTCAGTGCCACATCTCAAATGTCAGGTGAACTCTCTCCCTCTGCCTCCCTCTCCCTTTCTCTCTAGATGTGATCAATGAAGAAAACATTACTAAAAATATTCCTTAAAGGTTCATTTCATTGTGGTTTTATCCTAAATGCAATTTCATTAGGGGTTTGTGTATTGCTCTAGAAAAAATGCTCCAGGGGTAATATTCTCTCTTGCCTTTGGAGAGGTATAGTAGGTATCATAAGCAAATTTATGATTTTATGTTATGATTGTAGCAAAACTGCTACATCACAAGTTTCTGTTAACCCCCAGCTGCCCAAACAGGAGCAGCAGGTGTCTGGCCCATCTCCCTGGAAGTACTGTGCACCTGGAATGTATGGGAAGGTGAACCTGAGATACTTTGAAATACTCTCTGTACAAGGCATAGGTGCAGCATGGGTGAACCTTGGCCTGTGTTTCAGACCCTTCAACAGATGTGATTCATCCAATCTAAACACCAGTTCCATGTGTAAGGTGTGTTCTCTTGATTCCTCTTTTCTCACTATTAGACTGGTTCTTCCTGCACAGCATTTGTTCCTAGTCTTTGTTTCATTTTGGATCAGTGTGAGCAGTGAATCCAATCCATGTTTCTTCTCACCTGTGGGAATGATGCAGAGCAAGGCCAGGCTGCCCCAGCTTTAAGTAGCAGATGACAAGCTTTGACTCAATCCAACTGGCAAGCCTGGAAATATCATCTGGAGAGGATTTCAAGGGATCCTCCAGAGCAAAGCCCTTACTGCAAAGCTGTGCGTGAAACAAAACCACGATTTCCAAATATTAGAATACACCATTTGCTTGGTGGAAACACTTTTTGTGACTGATAAGTGGAGAAAACTGAGGTCTAATAGATTCTGGCTTTAACTAAAGTCAGCATTACAAAAATCAGTACAGAGGACAGAATGGTCTTTCAGGATGTTCTGGGTTTTTGTTTCTGAGAGCTGGATTTAGAGACTGCTGAGGAGTGCCTGCCATACAATTTGTGATATCCCAATCACTCTGTCCACAATCCCAGGGATTAATTCCTTCATCCATTTTCCTGGTATGTCCTTTCACCAGCCTTTCCTCTCAGGAGGAGACAAGTCCTCCATTGTTCCTACCACAGCTCATTTCAGAATATAGGCGGCAAAAAAGGACTCAAAAAGGATGACGTTATCATTTTACTCACTGACTCCTATAACATTTATTGCTTTAAAAAATTACTTCAGTATTGTAAAAAAACAAGAAAAAGGAATAGGATATTTGCTTGTGAACTGGAAAGCCCTAATATTTGACAAATGCTTTTGAATGAAGTTTGGCAGAACAGTGCTAAAAAAAAGTGCAGTCCCTTTCTCAGAGTTTCAAGTGCTTAGCTGACGGTATTGGAGTCAGAGTAGAGAAAAAGCATTAGCTGGGGCAGAGTGAAAACTCGCCAGTTATTGAGAGGGCATTTGTTGCTGATAGAACTAATATTAAAGAGGGGAGCATTTTTTTCACTCTATGGGACTTCAATTCCCATTAATACATTAATGCTGTTAAGAACTTGGAGAAAACTACAAAATGACCTGACATTCTTTGGTTCAGTCCAACACTTCCCCCCTTCTGCGGTTTATTTACAACTCACAATTTTCAGATTTCAGGCGAAATCACATCTTAGGATTTCTCTCTGACCCTAGGCACTCCAGGCTGGTGCCCCTGGTTCCCCTTGCTATTCCTGCCCCAGGGAGTGCAGGGACAGCCCTGGCTTTGCTGTGCAGGGGTCACACCTGCTGTGGGGTCACAGCCCTTTACCCCATACCTCCAGAGCTGTGGGGTCACAGCCCTTTACCCTGTACCTCCAGAGCTGTGGGGCCACAGCCCTTCAGCCCTGTACCTCCAGTGCTGTGGGGTCACAGCCCTTTACCCTGTACCTCCAGAGCTATGGGGCCACAGCCCTTTACCCCATACCTCCAGAGCTGTGGGGCCACAGCCCTTCAGCCCTGTACCTCCAGTGCTGTGGGGTCACAGCCCTTTACCCTGTACCTCCAGAGCTATGGGGCCACAGCCCTTTACCCCATACCTCCAGAGCTGTGGGGCCACAGCCCTTCAGCCCTGTACCTCCAGTGCTGTGGGGTCACAGCCCTTTACCCTGTACCTCCAGAGCTATGGGGCCACAGCCCTTTACCCCATACCTCCAGAGCTGTGGGGCCACAGCCCTTCAGCCCTGTACCTCCAGTGCTGTGGGGTCACAGCCCTTTACCCTGTACCTCCAGAGCTATGGGGCCACAGCCCTTTACCCCATACCTCCAGAGCTGTGGGGCCACAGCCCTTCAGCCCTGTACCTCCAGTGCTGTGGGGTCACAGCCCTTTACCCTGTACCTCCAGAGCTATGGGGCCACAGCCCTTTACCCCATACCTCCAGAGCTGTGGGGCCACAGCCCTTCAGCCCTGTACCTCCAGTGCTGTGGGGTCACAGCCCTTTACCCTGTACCTCCAGAGCTATGGGGCCACAGCCCTTTACCCCATACCTCCAGTGCTGTGGGGTCACAGCCCTTCAGCCCTGTACCTCCAGTGCTGTGGGGTCACAGCCCTTTACCCCGTACCTCCAGAGCTATGGGGTCACAGCCCTTTACCCCATACCTCCAGAGCTGTGGGGTCACAGCCCTTTACCCTGTACCTCCAGAGCCGTGGAGAACTTGGCGGCGGCTGCTGCGAAATCCCTCTGCCGGTACCGAGCGCTGCCCTCCCGCAGGGCTGCCTGCAGCCCTGCGCCAGTGCAGTGACACCGGCTGTCCCCCGGGACTTGGGCAGGAGGCTGAGCCACTGCTGGTGGCCCTGCTGGTGGCACCGCTGGTGGCCTTGCTGGTGGCACCGCTGGTGGCCTTGCTGGTGGCACTGCTGGTGGCATTGCTGGTGGCACTGCAGGTGCCACCGGCTCACCAGACTCGAACTCGGTGTCCACCTCATCGGCGCAGATCAACTCTGCCTCTATTTCCCTGAGTCTGGAGAGAGGGATGTGAAGCAGAGGGCTCGGGAATGTCTCTGAGCCACTCTCTGCTGCTGGTGTTTCTGCTTTTGTCCCCGACACATCTCCTTGGCTTCCCACTTTCCGTTTGCGGTTCGCTCTGTCTGCGCCGCTCTGGGGTCGTTCTTTGGGTTCTTTTGCCTCCTGCCATGCCTGCAAGAGAGGGAGTGGGAGGTGAGGGGATAGAATTGTGGGATCTAAAGTCGTTTCAGAGAATCCCAGAATGGTTTGGGTTGGAAGGGACCTCAAAACAGAGAGCAAATCTCTCTGCCGTGGGCAGGGACACCTTTTGCTATTCCAGTCTGCTCCAAACCCCCTCCAGCCTGGCCTTGGACACTTCCAGGGATCCAGGGGCAGCCACAGCTTCTCTGGGCACCCTGTGCCAGGGCCTCAGCACCCTCACGGCCAAGAGTTTCTTCCTAACGTCCAAACTAAATCTCTTTCAGCTTAAAGCCACTCCCCCTTGTGCTTGTCACAGCTTGCCTTTGCAAAATGTCCCAGGAGAGCTTTGTTTTGTTTCCAGAAGTGATTTCTGACAATGCTTTACCATGGATTTTAGCACCAAAGAAGATGACATCAAGCTACAATATGTTAAAATTAGTTGCCTTCCATTCTTTTAACTTTACTGGATGCATTGGGATAAGTAGGTTTGGAACATATTATTAAATTAAATTGAATGAAGAAAAGAAAACAGAATGAAATAAAATGCAAGTATCTGGGGAAAAAATGTCTTTTCATAGTTTGAAGTGGAGATCTAATGCTCCTTCTCTGCTTTATCCTGCTAAGAGGAGGGCAGGTATTCATTCTGTCCTATTCCAAAGTACCATCTGAGCTGCCTCTTCTGATCCCAACAAGAATGGGTGTTCGTTCATGGAAGACCAATTTCAGGATCTGCTTAAACATATGAAATCTATTTCTACTCTGAGCACATTGCTTGTGCTCAAGACATGTATTACTGTGATTACAATGAAATTAAATAGCACCATCAGAGATCAAGTTCCTGTTCTATTTGTTCATGTTTGCCGTCAAAGATGTTGTTAAACTGATGGAGCAGAGGAAAGAAGTCTCTTTTGGGGTAGAATGGGGATCCAGAAATCAGGCAGAGAAATGAACCCCACTCATGGACACACAGGAGAGCCATGGCTGAGCAGCTTCTCCCTTGCAGGGTTCCTGCAGGAAGTTTGAAGCTGTCCTGAGCCAGCTCAGCACAGTTGGACTCACCTCAGGGGGTCTTGAGGAAGGTTCCTGTTGAAGAAACATCTGGGAAGGGAACTCCTCAACTCCAAGCTCCTGGAAGAACACAGGGATGGAGCACACTCAGGTTTGCATGGCTGTATCTGAGGATGTTGGTCCTCAATGTTTTCCCAGCCTATCCCAGCTCAGGAATTCCAGCTCAGCTCTTCCTCCCCTCCTTGGGAATCATTTCAGTCCCGGACTTTCAAAATGGAACAAACAGAACCTGCTGGAAGAGGCCTTACTTGATGAGAACACCAGAAGGGAAGTTGTTCTAAGCCCCATCCAGCCTGGCCTTGAACACTTCCAGGGCAACCTCTGTTTGCTGTGGGCAACCTGTGCCAGGGCCTTTCCACCCTCCTCATCATTCCTCCTCCAGGGAGGAATTTCTTCCCAAGATCCCATTGAACCCTGCCCTTTGTCAGCTGGAAGCCATTCCCCCTTGTGCTGTCCCTGCAGGTCCAAAGTCCCTCCCCAGCTCTCCCTGAGTCCCTTCAGGGGCTGGAAGAAGCTCTAAGGTCTCTCCCGAGCCTTCTTCAGGCAGAGTGGTCCCAGCTCTCACAGCCTTTCCCACAGGAGAAGGGCTCCAGCCCCCCCAGCACCCTCTGATCCCTTCTGCGGGCTCCTCTGGGCCACAAGGAACCATCTGGGAGGGGACTGGGAGAAACCCATTGCATCTCTGGGCAGTGCTAGGGCTGGGCTGTAAACTGGGCTGCTGGGAATGCAATGGAAAGCTGTTCCCTCCTTGGTGCCCACAGTGATGGGAGGAGATGGATATGCCCTGGCACGGCCAGGGGCCCCACTTCCCTGGCATAGCTGGGAGCCCCAGTTCCCTGGCATGGCTGGGAGCCCCAGTTCCCTGGCAGGCCTGTGTCCAGGGCCAGCACCAAAGCTGCCACCAGCTCCAGAACAGCCCCCCGGGAATGCCCTGCTTTTCCCAAAGGGAACCATTCCCCACGGGACAGCCCAGGACCCCCCAGCCCCCCCCAGGCCCCAGCAAAGGCAGAGCTGCCCCCTCCCCACTGACCTGCCGGGGCTCCATTGGCCGTTCTGGCAGTTGCTGGGCTCCAGTTCCACATCCAGGGCAGTTGGAGAGCCCCAGCCCCAGCCCAGCTGCCCCCCCAGCCCTTCCCCACCCCGAACACCCGTGGGGCACATCGGGCATCTCTCCTGCCCCGCAGCTGCAGCTGGCAAGGTGGGGATGGCTACAGGCCAGCCCCACTGAGGGCACCCAGGAGCTTCCAAACCAATCCCTCCTTCCCCTCCTGGGGTTCACCTGCAGCTTGGCTGGGCTGGGCTGGGCTTGTGCTTCAAATGGCCACAAAGACCATTTTCCTGTGGGAGCAGCAGCTGTCACTGTGCAGTCAGGGGCTGGTGCTGGAAGGGATGTGACCAGGTCCAAACACGTCTCTGTCATTGTGGGCTCAGTTTTCAGAGCTGCTGAACACAATTCTCCCAAAGTTAAACCCAGGCTTTGGGGTCAATCACTTTGAAAAACAAACTCAGATTTGGTAACAGCTCTCATCTTTTCTCCGGCTGGTGTTGTCCAGAATTAGATTTAAGATTTTTTAGACTTTCATGTGAAAGGGCATTTCAATGTGTTCTTTCTGCAATTATTGCAGGAAAGTGACTAATTTTATTTATGCCTTACCTTCAAGCCTAGGAGTATCTGACTTTAGTGAAAGTCATTTTTAAATGCACCTCAAAGCTTAAATAACTCAAAGCATCTTTCTTCCCAGCAAGAATATAGTAGGTCTTTAGAGCAATCCGCCTTAAAAAAATTGAGGATGACCATGAAAAATATCTTAGAAAATACAGTTTTGTTTGTTTGCTCCTATTCTGAATGGCCAGCTGGACAAACTCTGCTGTGGTTTGGTGGAGAAACTCAAGACAGATTTCTTTTGTACCTCTGAACTTGCAGGATGATTTGTTGTTTTTTTCCAGGAGTATCATCACAGTAAAAAAAAATGAGATTTGTCTTTTTGGTATACTGGAGGGTCTTTTATTATTTATTTATTTATATTTTTCAAGATTCTTAAATCTTACGCTTTATTAATAGCTGCTACAGTAAAATTAAAATAAATCCTTCAGTGCAGTGGAGAAGTTATAATTTTGGCAGCTGCTTGCCCTGCCCTGTTCTATGTCATTGCTTTGTGTGAAGCCTCTGCTGCTGGGGTCCCTCTTTCACCAGTTTTGGAAATTTGATGGAATTGCTCACATGTCAGAGAGTGTTCATCCCAATTAAATTTATTGCCTGAGCTCTTCTAGTCCAAGTGCTCGAAGCTTGTAGTAAGAAATTATGCTCACTTTCAAAAATTTAGAAAGTTTATTGAAACCTTATCAAAAACCAACAGAAGACTGAATAAAGAAAATAATACAGTGCCTGGAACAAAGGATTCAATCACCATGTGCTCATTTACAAAATGGATGTAGGGGAGGGGAAACATAACTTTACATATACAAAACTTCTCTTAACATATATTTAATATTAGCTCTTTAATTATGGGAGCCAATCATTGCATTGCTTATCTGTAACCTTGTTTTCTAAGCTTCTGAGAAGCTGATGACTTTCTCAGCTTCTGTTAATACTTGTGATTTTATAACGAAATATTCTTGGATGGGATTTTGCAAGATTCTGTCATCATCTTTCTGTTTTGTTCTTGGACTTGTTAGTGCTGGGTCAGAACTGAATGCAGCATTCTGGGAGGGAACCTGTCAACCTCAGTGGGGCCGGGACCCCTG
>WBNO01029818.1:0-14397 GCA_013400575.1 Peucedramus taeniatus
TATTTATATTTATGGTTATATTTATATATTTATATTTTTAATTTTGGAGGTCACATTTAACATCCAGCCTGGCCTTGGAGGTTCCAGGGATCCAGGGGCAGCCACAGCTTCTCAGGGAATTCCATTCCAGGGCCTCACCACCCTCACAGGAAAGGATTTCTCCTTAATACCCCACCTAAACTTCTCCTCTTTGAGTTTAAAACCCTTCAATGTTGGAACTTTGGATATTGAGAATTTTAAACTTTCTGCACTGACAGGCACTGACCCCCAAGAGAACTCTGCATTTGACCTCAAGATGTGGAGAAAGCTTCCAAAATTAAACGATAAAACTGAGATTATGGGTGTGGAGTTTGAATAAAAGTGTGTAATNTTTGAATAAAAGTGTGTAATCTCACATGGTGGAAAACTCAGAGTTTAAAGTTTTCGAATATAGTAATAGACATACAGCAAGATAGAGGTTTTAGGGCAGAAATTAACCCTTCTTCTTCACCTTCTTCTCCATGAGTTTGGGTGGTTTTGCGTAATTGGATAAAAAATCCGCATTGCAGGCCACAGGCAGTTCGTTATTAAGTTAAAAGTAAAAATAATTTAAAGTGTCATTTCTTAATTAAATGGTTTATCCTTAAAAAGCCTTGTAGAGAGAGATTCACAATTCCCATTTTTAGTTTGTTGAAGTGTAGTGCTGTAGAAGTCACAGTTTGTGAGACTGATATAAATAAGAATTAATAAACATCTGAGTCTGAACAAGAAAAAGAAATACCCCGGCTCACACATTTAATCCTGACCTTAACAAAAAAACAAACCAAACCAAATCAAACAAACAAACAAAAAAAACCCCAAACCAAACCACAAAAAACCCAAGAAAAAAAAAAACCCTAAAAAAAAAAAAAACCCAAACCCAAAAAAACCCCCAAACCCACAACCAAAAAAACCACCACCCCCCCAAAAAAAAAAAACCCAAAAAAACACACAAAAAACCAAAAAACCCACCAAAAAAACCCAAAACGAAAGAAAAAAATTCCACACTTCCCCTTGTCCCATCACCACACACTCTGGTAAAACAAGATGGAACAAAATCTGCATTTCCCCTCAGGAAAACCCTCTCCAACCATCCCGCCCTTCCCACTGGGAATTCCTGCTGCTCCACCATCCTGAGGATTTTCCTCCCTGCTGCCACCAGGGCTGCAGGTTTGGAGCCAGATTTGAGGGATTTGAGGGATTTTTGGGGACGATTTGAGGGATTTGTGGGGACAATTTGAGGGATTTTTGGGGACGATTTGAGTTATTTGTGGGGCCGAGGTCGGCCTCCTGCCCAGAAATGGCTGCTGACAGGGCCTTGCCGTCACTCCCGCCCTGTTTGCCAGCTCTGCAAAGCTTCCCTGAGTTCCTCCCACACAGATTCAGTCCTCCCCTTCAGGTACCTGCCATCAGCTGAGGGAAAATCTTTGTGACTTTGACTCTGCTGCCACCGTAGATTTTTCCTCGTTTGGTTTCCCTCTGCCCCGCTCCTCATAGCAGGCCCGTGAGGTGGATTGTGAGGAAAAAATACTTCAGAAATTCGAGGCACTCTGAGATTGCAGCGGTGGGGGCTGTGGAAATGTCAGGGGAGAAGGAATCAGCAATGATTTCATCACTGGAGCCTGTTCAAATGGGTAAAAACCCATCTGAGTCTCCTCCTTTCTGTGAGGGAAGCCGGTCCTGGGAGCATGAGCGGGTCCTGGCCTAAGGCCATCCTGGATCCTTTGAGGATTAAAAGCATCAGGGGAGAAGGAATCAGCAATGAATTCATCAATGGAGCCTGCTCCTGTAAAAACCCATCTGAGTCTCCTCCTTTCTGTGAGGGAAGCCGGTCCTGGGAGCATGAGCGGGTCCTGGCCTAAGGCCATCCTGGATCCTTTGAGGATTAAAAGCATCAGGGGAGAAGGAATCAGCAATGAATTCATCACTGGGGCCTGTTCAAATGGGTAAGAACCCATCTGAGTCTCCACTTTTCTGTGAGGGAAGCCAGTCCCAGGAGCTTGAGTTAGTCCTGGCCTAGGCCGTCCAGGATCCTTTGAGGATTAAAAAGTGAATAATCACTGGGGCCTGCTCCTGTAAAAACCCATCTGAGTCTCCTCCTTTCTGTGAGGGAAGCCAAGGCTCAGAGCTGGTCCCAGGATCCTGAGTTAGTCCTGGCCTAGGCCATCCTGGATCCTTTGAGGATTAGGAAGTGTCAGGGGAGAAGAAATCAGCAACGAATTCACCATTGGGGCTTGCTCAGATGGGTTTTTACCTCGTTTCTGTGAGGGAAGCCAGTCCCAGGAGCACGAGTTAATCCTGGCCTAGGCCATCCTGGATCCTTTGAGGTTTAGAAATCATTCTGTGGCTTCAGAGTTTCTTTTCATGTAGCCTCTCCATTTGTTCCCAGCACTCTGTTCCCTCAGAGTGAGTCACCAGAAGCTGCTGCTCCTGTGCTTTCCCTCACCTCGTTTTATTTTCAGAAGCTGAATCTCCAGTTTCTCTGCACCTGAAACTATTTTTTTTTTTAAATATTTTTTTTTTCAGTTTGACAAGTGGACAGACAGCCAGAGGAGGAGGATCCTGGTGGACCTGCTGGAACGCTGCTCCCTGTCCCAGCAGAAATTCTGTGCCAAGCAGCTCCAGGCCCGAGTCCCCACCGAGGCCGTCGATTTTACCACGAGGCTCCCTCGAGTCCTGTCCTTGTACATCTTCTCCTTCCTGGACCCACGGAGCCTCTGTCGATGTGCACAGGTGAAAAAAGCCAGCACCAGAAAACCAGGTCAAAGCTGTTAAAAAAACTACAAAAAAACCCCAAATACCGCTGATTTTTGGTGAACACAAAAGGTCTTCTGACTTGGCAGCCTGTGCCAAATGCTTGGTGATGCTTGTTCCTCAGGTCCTAAATTAAGCCAGATTGGCCAAGATTCATGGAATTGATGAGTAATTTTAAATGCTCAAAGTCCTAAAGCATTTTAGAAATGGCATTTTCATGGCTAATTATTCCCAGAAAGGAAGTCTGGTGCTTCCTGGAAATCACATTCCTCTAAAACACCTTGCACGGTGTGCAGAGCCCTTAATTCCTTGAGAGATATTGGCTTGCACTTTTGCAAAGAACAACATTTGATCCTGTAAGGAAAACAGATCCTTTAAAATGCCTGAAGGTCAAGTGTTGGATGTGAAGAAGCAGAAAATTACAGATGGGCTTTGGAGCAAAGTGATTAAGACTCCAAAAATCTGTTTGCGTGCCATAAAATGCTGAGCCCAAAGTGGTTTTAAATTAATAAGTTCGTTTTCAGTGACATTATTACTGCACTAATGTAATATTCCATGTTATTTAAGAATATATAATAATCTCAGCTTGGCTAAGCCTTGCTTTAGTAACTTTCTCTAGCATTTCGTGTGGATGCAACTCAAACTCTCCATGACAATAGGTTAGAAAATTCCTTCGAATCACAGAATATTGTAGTTGGAGGGGCCCCACATCATGAAGGTCTAAATGGTTTAATCAAAAGTTTAAATGGAGCATTAACAGTGCAGAAGAACTGAATTTAAGGATATCTGGGGATTACATCCCCAGCACAGAAATCCAAAATCTCAGACGCTCTAAACCACAAAGTTTGGAAGTGGCTGAGAATTCACAGGTTGTCCTGGTTTGAAAGACAGGTATCTGCCAGCAAAAGCTGGAATCTCCCTTTGAATAGAGAATGTAAACCCCCTCCCTCAGATTATTACAATTTTGCAATTAGGGGTTTTTAGGCAAAGATTTGGGAATAGGAATAACAGTTCTTTACTAGGAATATTAAAAATACAAATGTAATAGTGCCGAGAGGCAAGCAAAACAAAACGAACAAAACCCTGACAGAGTCAGAGAGGTGACCTGACACCCTGTTGGTCAGGGTGTTAAAAGCAGTCCAGATGAATCCTCCTGGATTAATAAATGCAGTTCTGTGGAGTAGAGATGGTCCTGTAGAAAGTCCAGTGGTGGTGAGATTGGTCCAGTCTTCCTCCGGGAATCCAGTGGAAAACAGGATAACCTGGTGCTCCCAGGTCTCCTTTGTATCTGGGTAGGGATGATGCAGTGTGTCATGTCACTGGTGAGCCTTAATGGCCCATTATCAGAAAGCATCAGCCCCAAAACTCACCAGTTTGGCCACCTCTTTTGTTTCGGTCAAGTACCCAGCAATCACTGGAAAAAATTCCACAAACACAAAGGAAACAAATCCAACCCCCAACGCAGGTGAGCTGGCACTGGAAGCACCTGTCGGAGCTGGACCAGCTGTGGATGCTGAAGTGCCTGCGTTTCGGGTGGCTCCTCAACTTCTGCCCCACGCCCTTCGAGCAGGGCGTCTGGAAGAAGCACTACATCGAGATGGTGAGGGAGCTGCGCCTCACCAGGCCCAAGGTAGGCCCCCAGCTGCTGCTCCAGCCTCTCAGATTTGCCACATTCTGAACCCCATTCGTTGTGCTGTCCATTTGTCTTGGTTTGGAAAGACAGGTGTTTGCTAAAGAAGGCAGAAGCCTCACCTGAAATGGAAAATGTAAACCCCCCCCCTCCCCGTTCCCTCCGAATTGTTATGAATTTGGAATTAAGGGGGGGCTCTCAGGAAAAGATATGGGAGCAGGGATAACAGTTCTTTATTAGGGAAGAAAATAAAAATAAAATAAACAAGGCGGTAAATCAAAACAACACTGACAGAGTCAGGATACAACCTGACACCCTGTTGGTCAGAGTGTTGGGAGCAGTCCCGTTGGAATTGTGGCTGCTCCTCCTGGGGTGGCAGGTGTGGTCCTGTTCACCCCTGTGGAAAAAGGGTGAACTCTTCCTCTGAAGATCCAGTGGAAGAAGCAGCTGTCTCCTCTGAGAATCCAGTGGAAAAAGCTGTGCAGCTGTCTCTAAAATTTCAGATTCTATTTATTGAGGAGCGCTCAGCTCCTCCCTCTGGGTGGAATATCTCACAACAGGAGGCTGATAGTTCTTATCAGTCAGGCAGGGACATTCAAGATCTCATTGTCAGCAGAGAGCTCCCCGGAGGGAGGGCCCTTTGTGGAAGAGATAAGAAAAACTGCCCACCCAAGAGGAGATAACTGCCAAACAGATGGAAAATAAAACACATATCGCCTTGAAATCCAGGACATCATTCTTTGACTTCTTCCCTCTGCCTCCCTCAAAGTTTTTACTCGAGACTTTGTTTCGTGTCAGACTCAAATTTTTTTGTTTTTCTTATCCACATTGCAGTCTCACAAGCAGTGAGTTCTGCAGTGTTTCACTAACAAGCTACAAAATGGCCAACTGTCTTTCTCTACAAGGTCTTTTAAGGATAAACTGTCCAATTAAGAAATGACACCGAAATTATTTTCACTTTTAACCCAGTAACTAATCACTCAAATTCTACAATGTGGACTTTTCTGTCCAGTTACAAAATACCACCCAAACCCACGGAGAAAAAGGTGAAGAAGAAGGACCAACCACTGCCCTAAAACCCCCATCTTGTTTATATATATCACCATATTTAAACCCTTAAACTCTAAGTTTTCCACCCTGGGATATTACACACTCCTGTTCAAACTACACAACCATAATCTCAGTTCTATAATTCAATTTTGGAAGCCTTCTCCACGGCCTCAGGTCAAATAAAGTGTTTTATTGTGGGTCTGTGCCTTTCAGCACAGAAAGTTTAAAATCCTCAGCATCCAGGGTTCCAACAGTAACTCTGAACTTTGTACAGAGTGTTAGCAAGTTCTCCTCACAGCTTAGTCAGACAAAAAATTCCTTTTCCAGCCCAAGAACCAAGGACACCACGGCAGCTTCAGGCCCCAAAAAAGTGTGAATTGATGGGAGCAAGCTGGGAGGATGTGGCTTCATTAGCTGAGGCTGTAATTGAATAATTAACCCCTGATATGGAAACAGACCAAAACTTATAAAAGTGTGAAAACTCGTGACCTGTGGGAAATGGATTTGTAGAGAATTCTCCAAGCCTGGCAGAAGGCTCACACACATCTGTGTGCAAACTTTGAGAAAAGAAATGCTGATTTAGAAATGCCATGGAATAGGACAGACCTTGTTGGGAGAGAAATGAAACTAGAAATGAGTTTTAAAGGATGGCCTTGCAAATAAGACTGGATACTTTGGAGAAATAAAAAGATGCATTGTAGTAAGACCACGAAGGGTAATTTTAGATTATTTAAGGATATTTATAGTATGGTGTGGTAAAAGTTGATAGGTTAAGAAACACTTATAATGTGTTTTAATTAAGAAATAGTTGGCTTCTGGCTGTGATGGCATGAATTATAACATCTGTATTGTCTCACCCTTCACATGAGACTGAAAAGAGAATAAAAGTTTTTAAAACTCCTCTCAGTTGCCCCATCTCTGGGTCAGAAGAGCATAATCCAACAGTGACCCATCATTCATCTTGGGTGTAGCCTTGGCCAGGCCCTTGCACTGCCCAAGGTGGATCCTTGGAAGGCCTTTTTAATAAATTTTTATTAAATGTTTTATTTCTCTAACTCTGTCTAGCCTCTGTCCTAGGTAGCCTCTCCAGCCATCACACCTCCTCTTTGTCCCCACTGGGAAAACTGGGGGGTCTGGCTCCCAGCCCCTCTGCCTCGTCATCTTTTTGGGGATCCTCCTGGCCCGAATTCAAAGCTCAGCCCTTTAATTTAAAGCAAAGCCTGGCTTTAAATCAGGCTCTCTGTAGCTGACAGAGAGAAGCTGATGCAGCTGAACAGCAGCTCAGCTCATCTTGATGTGGATTATAGGGCTTGGGTGGTGACAGGCACTGCCAAGGTGCCTCTTTCTGACCACAATGGAGCCCACAGAGACCAATTTCGAGTTAATCCCCAATTATTACAACTCTAAATTTACCCAACCTGATTCCCACCACAGGCTAAAACTCATTTTCTTCTTCCACCTCTCCAACTAGACTCCTTCCAAGGACGAGTTCATCGTTATGGACGTGCAGCCAGTCAAAAGCAAGGTCCCAGAGAGGAAACTTTCCCTGGCAGGGCTGGGGACGAGCAGGGGGAAAAAAGAGCTCCCTCCTTGGCGTTCACCCGACAGGAACCCCACGGACACCGTCCGCTACAACTACCTGGACAACCACCACCCCATCGAGCAGGCCAGGCAGGCGTAAGGGCTCTTCACCTCTTTTCCTTTTTCCCCTTGGAACAAGATTTTCCACGTCCCTCTGCCCGTTCTGGTTGCAAACCCCACATTCCTGCTCTTTTTGGCTTTTTTTTTGGATCTGTTTTGGTGTCCAGCTGCATTGTGTCCTTTCCGCACAAGTCGATTTTTGGTGTAATTGTACCTCAGGTTAATGTTTCCAAAACTGAGTTCAGGGTGGAACTCCTGGGGGTGTCACAGAGCTGGAAGGGGAGGAATCAGGCCGAGGGTTTGTTGGAGAGTTTTTTTTTAAACCGAGCTGCCAGGCTGAGAGGAATGTGTGGGTTTCACAGGGGCAGAGGAAGAATGAATTAATTGTGATGAAATGTAATTCTATCTCTCGGAGGATCTCCTGGCTGGGAGGAGGTTGGGATGATTGAATTGCAGGGCAGGTGTAAGAGGATGTCAGGGCATGGAAGTGATGGATGGTATTTGTGTCTGCTCTGCCTGGGTCCATCACTTCCTGGGCTCCCAGGGTTATCCACGTGGAAAAAAAAAATAATTTCCCTTCCAAAGCAGAGTTTTGCACAAGGATCTGCATTAGAACTGACACCTCTGGCATCAGAGATTTTCCAGATCTTAGATCCAGGGTCAATTTTCTGTGCATTAACAAGCCCGGGGAGGGTGTGGGAGTGATCTGTGGGAAGAGTTCACCCTTTCCTTGTGTAAATCCCTGGAAAAGTCACCTCAGTCCAGCTGGTGTGAAAAGGGTGACCCTGCCATCAATCCAAGCCTGGCAAAGGGGCAATGGATCCTCTTGAGCATTCCCTGTTTTCTGTGGGAATCCACAGGCTCACCACGCCAAGCAGGAGACTCCTCTGGGCCGTGCCAACAAAAACCTTGGGAACCGACAGAGCCACGACAAAAAGCACCTGGGTTGTGTTTAAATAAATATCCAACAGAGCCAAGACTATCCCTGCACTCAGGAACAATCAGCCCAGGAATTACCCAGCCAGGGATTGTTTGGAGCTCTTTCCCAACGTGATTAACTCTGCTGGACCCACCGCTCCTCCGGGGTGTTCCACGGAGCTCCCCGAGCAAAAGCCTTTTATGAATCACGTTTTAATCCGCGTCCCCTGGTCCTTGGATGTTGCACTACTTCAAAGAGCTTCCCAGTTTCCACCTCACCCTCTTTCTGTGGGATGTTTCCCAACCCCAACACCACTTTTTGGGTCGTGTTCTTTGAGGGTTTTTAAGTGAATATTTTCACCGAGCGCTTCCTGCTGCAAACAAACCTGGCGCTATTTTCCAGTTGTGCTCTGTGGTTTTGTGTGGCAGCTCACAGAGGTTTCTGTGAGGTTTAGGATTCTCTCGGGCCGTTTCTGTGAGGTTTAGGATTCTCCTGTGCCATGAAAAAAGCGGGACAAGCCTCGTTTGAAGAGTTTAAAAGTCGCCTGTCCCAGCCGATGCGCTGTGGAACCTGGTGAAAACAATTCACCTGAAATAATGAGACAGTAAATAATAAATACACTCCCTGTTTGCCTCTCCCTAGTGAGATCCCAGCCTCTCTCCATTTGTGGGGAATGTTCCTGCAAATCTGCCATTTATCCTCAATTACAGCGGATTATTGCGAGGAGAGAGAGGAATTCTGTGAGATTTGCCTGTTTATCGAGGATCTGCCTTTAATATCCCTTAAGCTGCAGGTAATTGCTGCTGCTCAGGCTCATCTGTGCTGATTATTCAGCAGCACAGGTGCCACGTTTCAGGTGCTGACCCAGCCTCCCACTCCCACAGGGATGTTCTGGTAGTTCTTTTCCACAGACACGTTGCTGTTCCTTCCCAAAAATCCTCTCACTGAGGCTCTGCGTTGTGTTCTCCATCTTTTGGGAATGGGAATTCAGCTCCTCAGCTGGATCCCTGGAGCAGGGAGACACCACCTTGAGTGTCCCACAGGTTTTGGTGGCCCTGGTGTCCCTCTGGGATGCCAAGCTTGGTTTGGAGCCCCCCAGGTCAGGCAGACCCCGCCTGACCAGGGCTCAGCTTGGAAGGCAGAACAGAATCCCGAGATAAAAATCTCCCACCCCGCCGGCGATTCCAGGCTCTCCTTCAGATGAGCCGATTCCCGGAGCTCAAGGGCGAAACAACCTCCCCTCATGTAAAATGGATGGCAGGAGGAACCAGACGGGTGTAAAACGAGACCCTGCAACAATGGAAGCGATTTCCAGGGGTTTGCCAAAGGGAATCCGGGAGGGGAAACGGCTTTTGCTGCAGTCTGGGAAGGAACAGGGCTGGGGGTTTCCTTGAGGACGTGGCAGAACTCACGGAAACCCAAAATGATGGTGGAGAGGAAAGGACTGGAGGGAGCTCTTCTAGCCCAGCACCCTGGCTGGGAGTCCCTGAGCCAACAAAGCCTTTTGTGCCCGTTTGAGTGCCGAGGAAAACCCGAGCTGAGGAGAATTCCTTGCGAATAAACAGGATCACATCAAAGGAATACCTGACGCCACCATCAAAGCAAGGTGTGAGACGAGTCACTGGCTGCTGCCTTGACTCCAAGTTAATCTCCCTAATTCCAGGTTGGATTTTGCAGAATTTAAGAGGCAATCAACCAAAAATAAGTTTTTCCGAACTCTTGGGGCTGGTTAAAACCTCCTCGGAGCCCGACCTCACTCTGCAGTTGTTTTCTGGTCCGAAGGAAGGGAAGGACTCAGCTGCTCATCACATCAAGGTGAAATATTGACATTTAAATGGCAGAGTTAATGGAATTCCAGAATGGTTTGGGTGGGAAGAGACATTAAAGTTCATCCAGTTCCAACCCTGACACCTTCCACCATCCCAGGTTGCTCCAAGCCCTGCCCAGCCTGGCCTTGGACACTTCCAGGGATCCAGGGGCAGCCACAGCTTCTCTGGGAATTCCAGCCCAGGGCCTCCCCACGCTTCCAGGGAAGGATTTTTTTCCCTAATATTTAATCTAAATCTCTCCTCTTTTAGTTTAAAACTACTCATGGGAAAAGTCACTTCTTGCCATCTGTGATGTGAAGAGTTTTCACCTGTTTCTTGGTTGGCCTTTTTGAGTCATCAGCTGCCTTCTCCCTCCCACTGCAGCACCACAAAGACACTGCTGAGAATTCCTAGCAGGGAACTCATCCTTGTTTAGCCAAAAAAAAAAGGAGAAATACGGGAAGCAGAACGAGCTGCAGCCAATTCTCAATTAGGCAGTGCGGTGGAAATGGAGTCCTCTAAGTGGAAATACAGAACACATTCTGCAGGCTATGAGCCCATAATTGGCTCTTTAGCTTTGAAAAACAGATCAATAAATTTCCAGACAGCAGCTGGGCAGTGCTCACTGGGGAGAACAACAACACTGGGCCACAGCTGGGGAGTGCCCAAAAAAACGGGGTTCATTTGCAATCTGGATGATCACTGAAACCTGGTTTTTATTGCTGCTGGTTTCTTTGCTGGTTGCTCAGAAAGGCAGAAACTTGTACCCTAAAAAACCCTAAAAGGCAGGAGTTTGTACTCTAAAATCTGTGCCCAGGAGCTGAATGAAACCCCCCCTGAGGGAGTGAAGGAGATGGGACAGAGATCCCCCAGTAAATTCCAGGGGGAGTTTTGGGTTTAGCTGGGACAGTGTGGGAAAAGCTTCCCAGTCACTGAGCAGGGAAATGGAGAATAGCGAGGATCAGACGTGCAGCCAAGGGAGTGGTGAGGTGATAGAGACGAGATACAGACAGCCTTGGATTACAAATTGCCTGGAAGGGGTTATCAAAATCCCTCAATAGAATTACAGCTGTGACTATCGGTGTTGTAATTTATCACAGCGATGATTTCTGGTAGGTCTGGTTTGTTTTCTGCCTGAATTGTCCAAGCAGCTTTTTGTTATAGACAAAAAAAAACCAAAAAAACCAAAAAAACAACAAAACCCTCCAGAGATCAGCAAGGAAGGATTTGCCTCTCTGGGCACAAAGAAATATTGCAAGGGGGAAGTGAAAGATTTTTATCTGAAGTGAGTTAGGAAATTTTTCTGTGGGGCTCTGATCTGCCTCCAGAGGCCCAGGAGGGCGTTTCTGTCGGGCCCTGCGTGCACAGCTCTGCTGAGAGGCATCTGCTGTTTGTGCTGCTGGTTGCCAATAAATCAAAAGATTTGCCTCCCACTTGATCATGAATAATGAATTCCGATTCCACCGAGCGCTGGAGCCGCGCCAAGGCTGCGGCCTTGTGCCTCAAGACAGGGCCCTGCTCCTTCTCACGACAACAGCCCGGCCTAAACGCCACGTCCTTCCCCCCTCCCCAGCCCTGGGTAATTTATGGCCACGGGCTGGCTCTAAAAAACAGTTGCAGATTGTCCCGGAGTGTTTACCCGACGAGAAAATAATTACTTTGGGTAATTGTTCCGCCGGCGGCGCGGGCCCCGTTTCTGACAAAGAGGGGCTCGCTCGCGTGAGAAGCACTCGGAGCATCCCCGCGCTCCTCTCTCCCTCTCAGAAAGCCAGCCCAGCTCCCCGTGGGCGTGTGGGAATCAAAAATATTCCTTAAAGGAGGAAAACGGGGTGAGAAACAGCGAGTTCAGCACTGGCAGGGAGAGCTGCTGTCCTTTTTCCCCGTCCTCGCTCCTTCCGTTCTCCTGACCTGGAGCTGGGGTTGTGGGGGTGACCTGACACCACGAGATGGACACCAGAACAAGGGTACAGATACCTAAATATGCAATAATAATTTATATTAATAATTTACACCAATAATTGACACCAATTGTCGTGGTTTAGAACAGGAAGAAATTCAAGAAAGTAATACAAAACTTTTTATGTAACTGACAGTCTGTTAAACCACTGACAAGCTAAACACACATATTAAAAACTAAAAAACCCAGAAATAAGTGATAAACTAGTGAAAATAGTTTCTCACTATTTTAAAGGTGATAAACTAACTAAAAATTTTAGGTTTACTTCCTTTACATTATCAATAGGAAAAAAAAAAGTTATAGGGGGAGGGGAAGTATTCTAAAAGAGTTATTTTCATTCTTTTTGTCACTTTTAATAAAATTTTCTTTATGCCCTTTTAAAATTTTAATCTTACTTTACCTTTCTCCTAATCCTATCTCACAACAAGAAATAATTGTGTTAGTAATTAACCAAAAGAATCTCAAAATTAGAGAAATTTTACAATTACCAAACCAAAACCACTGCAATAATTTACAATAATATTTTACAATAACTTTTACAGTCACAAGGCCAGGGCTGCCTTCTACCCAAAGGTCACAGCATCATTTGGGATGGAAAACTCCTTTAAGATGTCCAGCCATGACCTGGACACTGCCAGCTCCACCAAAATGACCAATTCATTCCCATGGAATATTTTGGGTGGAATTTTCTCCCTTGGCTTTTTTCTGTTCATAAACTGGTTGGGGTTTTCCTCAGTTTCCTATTTGAAATAATGCTGGATTTGACTTTACGCTCCTGGATTGGGATGAGGGAATACTGGACACGTGCTGGTGGTGTGATCCTGGCTTTTTTCAGGATAAAAGTTGCTTTTAGAGTCCATTTCCTCCCTTTATATCCATAGTTTTGTATTCCTGCTGTGCTTTTTTAGCTGCCCACAGACACTGGTTTAAATTCCCAGATTCCATATCACGGAATTTGAATGTGGAATGAGCAGATAATGAACCTGCCTGAGTGCTTAGAAATAATAATGCCTCAGAGTCTGGATTTTACTCCTGATACTGGAAAAAAAAAAATGTGGCTGCTGGCCATATTCCAGTGCAATTCACTTGATTTTCACACTCTGGAATATTCCTGTTCTGCCAGTTAATTGTGTTGAATTTAATAGCAGCTGCATATAATACCAAAAATATGCAAATACATGTGTAGAGTTATTTGGCTACAAAAAACACTGAATAAACATTGCTGGAGGGGCAGCCCCCAGCCCTTTTTACACTCCAGGTCACACAGACTTCACTGAAAACTCCCAAATCGATTCAGCTCAACTTCTTTTCTGTGAATTTCCCCAAGGAGCTGTAACATCTTAGGCAGGCTTAGCTTAAATCACTGAGCCCTGAGCTTGTGTTTGAGTGCCAGAATTTATCACAACTTAAAAATAAAAATCAAATTCCCACCTTCCCCTGAGCCCTGCTGGCTGATTGTGCTCTTTGGGGCAAGATAAAAATTTATCTTAAGCTACATCTTTTCAGGTGGCAATATCCCAAAGGATTTGACTTTTATCACCCCCAGGGCAGGAAGAGCACAGGATTTATTGAAATTATTGTGTTCTGCTCTGCAGGAGGAGGAAGGGAGGAGGGCACACCCCGGACCTGAGCAGGGAGGCGGCCGAGAGGAAGAAGAGAGGGGCTCGTGGATCCACTCAGCTCCGGAAGGTGAAATCCCTGGCAAGTGTCACCAGGGCGTGATTCCAGCACCTGGGGAAGGTGAAATCCCTGGCAAGTGTCACCAGGGTGTGATTCCAGCACCTGGCCCGGTGTCAGGCACCCTCAGGGATGGTGGAGCTCGGAGATTTTCCCTCAGGGAAAAAGCTGGGCAGGAGGAGGACACCAAAGCCCCCTCCAGGGGGATCTCGCTGCTTCTCAGACATGGCTGGGAAAGGGACAACACTGTCAGGGAAGAGTGACCCTGTTATTTATCCTCTCCTCTCCTCCCAAAAATCCCTTTTCATGCTTTTTACAAAGTGCTGCCACAGTTCTTTCACGACTCCTGCATCTCTTCCCAAAATGTCACGACTTCGGATCGCCGCGTTTCGTTCGTCCTGCGCGCCCTCAGCCCAAACCTTAACACTGAGAGCTCTTTGTGCTCAGGGCTGCTAAAATAGGACATCCTCCCATGAAAGGAGCCCGGGGAAGTCATTCCAGAAAGCTCCACGGGCTTTGTGGCTCTGGGAACAAAGAGGTGCCAGGAGCAGGCCGTGCTCAGCGGCGCGCCGGGGTTCTGGGAGCAGACCTGGCGCTCCCGGAGCGCGGAGGGCAGGGGAGGCCCGGGAGCCGCGCTCAGAAAGGGTCACACAAAGGAGAGGCTTTGTCTCCCAGATGGGGAGGAACCCTCCTGACCCAAATACAGCCTCGCCTGCAAGGAAAAATGTCCTTATTCAGCCCCTGTCTTAGGCTTTGCACTCTCTGCACAGCGGTGTCCTCACATTGTTGGGTCTGAAGTTCTTTTTGCCAGGGTGGGGTTTAAATGCTCGAGATGGTATTTCTTGTTTGGACTCAGAATTTTATTAGTTCTTATCTATTTTACAGTCTCACAAGCAGTGAGTTCTACAGCACTGCACACCAACAAACTAAAAATGGAGCCCTG
>WBNO01029819.1:0-65909 GCA_013400575.1 Peucedramus taeniatus
CACCCACCCACCCCAAGCCTCTCCTGGGTACTCCAGTTATTCACCTGTGCTCAGCTGTTGAGGTGAAACAGGGCAGCTGAGTTAATGCTGAGACAGGGCACACTTGGAAGAGATGGAGAGGTTGAACTTTCTTACCACATGCAAAATCCCTTCACAGTTTGAAAACATTTAAAAGAGGAGACCTCCACAGACAACTGCTCCTTGTCCTGGAAGTCAGATCAAAAAGTAACACAGAGTCATGTTCCCCCTCTTTGGATGATGCATTTTCTAAACTTCTTCCAAGTGTTTCCAAATGATCAGAGGAAAAAGTTCATCCCAGGCTGACATATCAGTGTTGCTGACACTCATGGCAGGCCCTCCGAGAGCCTCTTGGCCCACCAAGTCCTGCACGGGCACAGAGGGCTCCATAAAATCCCCCTGGCTGTGACTCCCCGAGCCCAGTGAGGGTGTTGGTGAGGGATCCATGCAATTTCCCCCACTACAGTCTCCTTTCTTGCCGGTGCCCATGGTTCCCTTTGTGTTTACGATAACACAGGGATGCTTTATTGCATTTCGCCCGCCCGCTGCCATGGCAACCGGCAGTTGCTGCGTGCTGTAAAAATAACCCTCCTTCTTTGACAGATTTCACTTGAGTGAAAATAACCCTTAAAAATAGGTTGAAATTTCCATACTAACTCTTCCAGGAGGTTCCAGGAAGGTGAGAATGAATTCCTCCAGCCTTGGCACCAAGCTCTCAGAGAGGAGCCCGTGAGGATGCTTTCTGGGAGCACCCACTAGCCAGGTCCCCCAGGATTATGGTGGTGCTGATGACATAGAATCATGGAATGGTTTGGATTGGAAAGGACCTTAAAAATCATCTCATTCCAACCCCTTTGCCATGGGCAGGACACTTTTTGCTAGACTCAGGGGCCCATACAACCTGTCCTTGAACCCTCCAAGGGATGGGACATCCACAGCTTCTCCGGGCAACCTGTGCCAGGGCCTCACTACCCTAACTGCAGAGAATTTTTTCCTGAACCTATTCTCTTTCAGTTTAAAATCAATCCCCCTTGTCCTTTCTCTAAACACCCTTGTAAAAAGTGCCTCTCCATCTTTCTTGTAGCCTTCCTTCAGTACTGGAGGCAGGTGTTAGACCACCCCAAATCCTTCTGTTTTCTAGGCCGAACAATCCAAATTATCTCAACCTGTCCTCGGAGGAAAGGTGCTCCACCTCTCTAATCATCTCAGTGGCCTTCCCTGGGGTCGCCCCAGCAGGGGCAATGTCCTTCCTGTGCTGGGGACCAGAGCTGGATGCAGCAATGCAGGTGGAAACACCTACATGGGAAAAGGGCCATGTCCACTGTCATTACATGGCCCTCAGTGCCATTTCTGCACAGCTGGAATGGATGGGCCAGTGGATGCAGTGGATCTTCTGGGCCTCTTGGTATTTACCGCAAAGGAAGAAGTGGTGTCCCTTTAGTGGAGTCTAACTGGGATAAAGCTCAGCTTCATCTTCTCAGCTCCTGTGCACCACAGCCTCAGAAAAAAGGCTCTTCCCTTCTCCAAGGCACAGGGACTGTGGAAGCTGGTGCTGTCCACCAGCACATTTTACAGCTGGCCCTCAGTAAATCTTCATGGGTTTTGGATAGATCGACCAGAGTGTGTGAACAGCCAGCACTGGACCTCTCCCCCAGAAAAACTCTGCTCATGCCTGGGAGAGCTGTAATGGCCATCTCTCCACAGGCCCCATGCCCAGACTCCTGGGGTAGCAGTGCTGCAAGATTCATGGCTGATGCTGATGCTGGGAGAGTGTCAGGTCTCCTTCCTCTGCTCCAGAGCACCTCTACCAGTCCCAGCCAGCAGAAAGGTACCCAGAGCCCTGCTCTGGATCAGTGGGGCTGTTGCTCTCACACACACTCTTGACTCATCCTCGGCCATCTTTTTTTCTCTTCTGGCCCATTTCTTTCCTTTTTGTTCTCCCAACCACTCAACTCCTCTACTTCCAAATAAAAGCCGATTCACATTTTAGAGGTGGCCCCTGATTCCTCCCATGAGTTTAGGTGAGTTGAACCATAAGAAGTGGAGTAATGAGATTATGATTAAAAGCACACCTTGATAGTGGAGCATCCATCAAGCTGTCATAGAAATCGTATCTCAGAGGCTGCTCTCATCAATCTGACCTTTCAATTATTACCCAGAGTTCATGACTCTTAAGTGTATATAATTCCTACCTCAAATCTGGGAATACACGCCTTTGTTTTCTTGGCTTGCCTTCTCAGTGGCTGTGCGAGGTCCCCTTCTCTGGCACATCAGTGATGCCCTACAACACAAATTAACTTAAATTAGCTCTTCCCTCACCCAAAAGTTTGGGAACAAGATCAAAACACTACCAGGGCACCTGAAGACAGCTGTTTGAAATTTTTATCAGCGTGCTTTTGGCTTTTTCTCATCTATTTTAAAGCCAGTGGCCACTGAGGAGTGGCCAACTCCAGGAGTGCTCCCAGCCCACACCCTGTTTTGGCTCATGTCCCTATGGAGAAGGAGGCTGCTCCAGCCATGCCACAGCACTTCAACAGGGAAGACCCCTCCAATCCAATCCAGCTCACCCAGGAATCAGCACAGATTACTTTTTCTGCCCAAACACCACTGGAAAACCTTGGTTTTGTGAGCTGTACTTCCGCTAACATCGTATTTCAGGAGCAGGATGGAGTCTAATTCAGCTTTCTGTTGGCATCATTTGAGGATTCCTCTGCATATCCCTAGGACCAGAGCACAACTCACCTCCAGCCAGCTCCATGCATCCCACTCCACCATCTGTCCACTCGGGGGGCTCTCAGGCTGAGATAAGACACAACTTGTTTGGCACCAGCCTGGCACCTCATTGGGTCCAAGTGAGTTTCCATAGGCCACAGAGTTACCAAGCAAAGACATCCTGCCTAAGCCTTTTGTACAGGGAATACCCAGCACCTGGGAATGGTGGTCCTGCTCCATGCCAGCTCTGCTAACAGAAGGACAAGAAAGAACTGGCTCTTCCTTCACAGCAAGTTAGGAAGTTGTTCCTAGACTGAATAAAACTAATTAAGCCATTCACTTTCTGGTTTTCCTGCAAAGGAACTCTGTGTTTTTTATAAAAGTAAACTTCCCTGCTTTCCCTGCTTTGTGACTTTTCACAAGCAAGAAATCATAACACACACATTACAGAAGAAAAGAAATCCCTGGTTGGTAGAGAAAAGGCAGAGGAAATAGATATGCCTTGGTTTGGGATATTTGACAAATCAGGCCCTACGGGTGTTTTCTGGTGTTTGTATTATTGAAGGGTCTGTGCAGCTTTCTTGTATGAATGACTACTGAATGGAAGACCTTTTGCAAAAATCTCTGCACTGTTTAGGTGCCTGAACTGTGGGAATTTCCACAACTGCCTCAAAACCAACACCAGACTTCCAGTGTGACTCTCAATTCTACAGCAAAGGTGTTCAGGTGAGGTCAGGCAAAGGGTCAAAGATATCCACAAAAGAGGGAGCAGCTTTCAGCAGTGACCCTAAGGCCAACACAGCATTAGGGCACTTCTCTGCTGACACCTGCTAAAACACACAGCCCTTCCCAGGGAACCTGAGGGTGAATCCCACATGTCCCTCCACCACAGCCCAGCCCAGCTGGCATCTCTGCAGACTCATTGCTAAGCCATTGCCATTTATTGGCAAACCAGAGACCTTTTCCAGGGAGAAAACACTCAGCAATATTTCAGGCATGACTGTTTTGAAACCCTTACAAAGCCTGACTTACAGAAAGATTAAAGGCAAACAGCAATGCACCCCGAGTGCCCAGCTCAGTGGTGGGGACAGTTGTCCTTCAGCTTCAAGATGAGCACAGGACAATAACTCATCAGCCATGCAGTCATCACAGTCTCTTTTTTGATATAACCCTTGTCACCAGTCCCAAATGCTGCACTGCAGAGGTCTGAGAACTCTCCCACCAATTTCAGTTTAAATGTCTCCATGTCACAGATTTCCCAAAAACCAAAAAGATCCCAAAAGAGATCCCATCCAGCTGAGGGACCAAATGCCTCTCTCTCATGGGGTTCAAAATGAGCCTCAAGAAGCTGAGCCCAGCACTCAGAGCCCAGATCCCTGTGCCTTGCAAACTCTTTGGGATCAGTCTTGCTCCTGGAAGCCCAATCCAGGTTCCTCTCTGTTTGAGGAAGAGGCCAGAGAGCCACACACCACCACTGTCCTTTCTCTCCTCTCTGGCAGCCACATAAACAAGCAGTCTGGAGGCCACTACATCTGCAGTGCAGCCACAGGTTGCTCCCTCCCAGCCCGGACTCCCCACATCTCATGACAGCAGAATCTGATGACAAAACCAGCTGGAGCCTCTCTGTCACGAAAAGGAGATGAAACCTGCAAAAGCCCCTCTCCCATTTTCCCATTATCCCTCCAAGACCAAGCCTTTACTCTCAGGAGTCAAGTCTCTGCTGTTTCAGGGAAAAATATTACATTTACATCTCTGTAATATCCCAAAGGGAAGAGGGTGATCACAGTTAACAGCCATGGCTGCTGTATGAAAGGAGCTGATGGGCTTGTGTGTGTGTCTGACCAAACAGTGTCACCTCACCCAACCCAAAACCTGTCCCCGGAGAAAGTTGGCCCCTTTGGCTGTGTCTGGGAGGGGAGGAGTGGCCACCAGTCATGCTCCTAGAGAGAGGAGAGAGGAAAGTTCCCTCTCTCCAAGGAACTCCATTCCCACTTCACCTCCATGCTTAAAACGATGCTTAATGCCTCCCTTAAGGTGGTAACTGCAGTCGAGCTGTGCTGTCAGGAAGGCTCTAATCCTCTGCTAATTTATTTTATCATATTAAAAAATGAGCATCCATGGAACACCAGAGACCTCCTGTTCTCAGGGTCCCAGCAGAAAGCTGCATGATCCTTTTGTAGAGAGGGTTGAGGGGGGGTGCGGGGGTGGTGGTTGTTGTTTTGCTTCTTTTTTTTTTGCCAAGACTATAAAATTAATAAAACAGGATTAAGGGAGATATGGTTTTAACCGATTCCTTCATCCCAGAGAATAATTAATGAGAGCAATGCGAGCAATGCACCACTTGGCTAAATTCTTCCCACATTTGAATAATAAATAGCATCCCAAAAAAAAAAAAAAAAANAAAAAAAAAAAAAAAAAAAAAAAGGAGGAAAAACATGGGAAAAGGAACAAGAAGGCTGAGCTGTAAATTCTTAATATGAAGAACTTTTGCCATATGTATGTGTGTATTGCCTTCTGGTCTTGGATCCAGAAAATACAGATTATAAAGGAAGCAGAGACCAGTTTTGTGTTCAAGCCAAGATTTACAGGAATCTCCACACTTTTAAGAAACAAAATACCACTAAAAGTCTGCATAAATTGCCCACGCTAAGCTCTGCATGCAGGCACCAGCCAAGACTGACTTGTGTGCCATGAACCCAGTGCAAGGTACCAGCCTCAGTCAGAGCCACTCACTATGAATATTTTATTATTCCTCTTAATTCAAGTATTCGCTCTTAATTCCAACCTGCATAAATTACAGAACCTGAACTCCTGTAACATTCATCTTTATGTTCCCAACACCACCACGTGCCGAGGGCAGGGTTGGTCTACTAGAGGAGCAGCTCTGTAAAGATGTGATTTGGGCCTCTGGACTTGAACCATTGAATAGTTGTTTAAGTGTAAGGTTACCTGTAGGGTCTTCTGGTTAACAGACAAAGGGGTGTGGGGTTAGGCACCTATTTTATGGTGGGAGGAACCATCTTTGGGAAGGACAAGGAACCCTCTGAATTCAAGCTCCTTAAATTCAAGTGTATCCCTACTGCCTTGCCTTGGAGATGAAACATGGCTTCTTAGGGCTTACTCCAACAGTTCCCAGAGACCACCGTGTCTCACAAGTGTCTCTCAGTTCCTGGCCACTGCCCACCTGACCTGGGGAGTTGTTCTTCTGAGGAGTCCCAGCATGCAGAAGGAAATTTACCACCAGGCAGCTTCTCAAAGGATGGTCTTGCCACTCTTTATTAACTCTCTTGACTCAAAGGGGAAACAAGGACCTCTTGAGGAGTCATTTTTCAACTAATGAGCAGACACCCATAGTGGACCTATGTCAGGCTTCCGTGCGACATCCTCCTGACCTAGACAAGACCAGGCCAGCCCCGTTTAGGGGTAGGATGGCTGGGTCTTAGAAGGGCATCTCAGCTTTGGAGACCCACACCAGCTGACCAGGCGGGAGGTCAGGGACATAAGGAGGAATATCTGAATAAACACGGCCCCATCCCTGCCTGCAGGCCTTGTTAAGGCTGGCCTCTGCTTTGAGCTCCTTCCTGATGAAATGATTAATGAATGCTGTGCAGACCTCTTCCCTTCCTTCCTCTGCTTTCACCTGCCACACAGAGCAATACCAAACGAAGTGATCATGACAAACACAGCTCTAATTCTTTATTAATATTAATCAGAGGCAACCTTTCCATTGACACCAGAACCCGTGTGTGTGTTGGCAGGGAGAGGATAACACTGTGGCAGTGACATTTCTTAGGTAGGCAATTTTATTTTTTTAATTTTTTAAATTTTTTTTTTTCATCTCGCACCTTCCCTTCCCCCGCTTTAATATGGGCAGCAATACCTTGAACAAACAGAGGAAGGAAGAAGCTGATTAAATAGCAGAGTTGGAGCATAATGAAAGAAAAAGCCCACTGCAAACATCTGCTGATTGTTTTAAACGGGAGGCACCAGGAGGTGGATTTCAGGTGATACCATGGTGGCTTCTCTCATAATCCCAGCTAAGGCAGCATTAGGGATTTGGAGCTCAGGGTGAATTTCATCCAGTCCCTGCTGGCAGGGAAAGAGGCTTAGGCAGGATAGCAAACCTCAGTCCCATCTCAGAGCAGGGCTGGGAGAGCCACAAAGACATGCCTCAAAGCTGCCCTGAGCCAAAAGGGGCCCTTTCCTCGTGCTACCAAGCCAAAGGGGAGCTGCTATGGGTAGCAGTGTGGACACAGCCATTTCCCCTTCAGGTACTCACTGACACACATTCTTGCTGCTCGTGTGTGGCTTGAGACAGGAAGCAGAAGATGAAGGTCTCCAGGTCACCTGCAAGATGTGCACCTTTCCAGCTGTAGGTGGGTTCTCATGAGAAGCCACTCCCTGGGACCCTCACTGTCGAATCACAGATCCCTTTGGGATGAAAAGAACCTTTAAAAGTCACCTAAATGTTAGATTTGCAGGGTGAGGAGAGCTGTTTGTGGAAGAAGCCATCCAATCCATTAGGAATGCAGACAACCACCTCCCACTCCATACCCTAGAGGAGCTGGAGCAGTTTTCTTCAGCAAGTAGGATGGTCACTGAGCACAGGAAAGACCTACAGGTTTCCTTTGCTGCCCATATGTTGATTTTCCAGCTTTCCTCATCCTAATAGCCAAGGGACTGCAGGGAGATCTGTACCCAGAGAAGCCCTTGGTTCTCAGTTGAGTGCAACTTCCCTCTCTTTGTCTCTTAAAACAAATAGATTTTCATTGAAATCAACATATCTTTCTGAATTGAATAGGTTTTCATGGGGACAATAAATTTCTTCAAAACAATGCATTTTTATTACAACATATTTTTGTTCAAACCAATACTTTTTGACAACCAGATATTAATGACCAGGCCAAAGCCATAAATTTGCCTCAAACTATGTGTTTACTCATGGAAGGAAATAATTTTTCTCATACAAATACATTTTTATTTGAATCAATCCTCCTTTTTCCCACCCCCAAAAATCAGATACACTTCTGGGAGGGAAGGGAGAAAGCTGTGTACCCAGGAAAGCCCCTTCATTTTGAGAGGGATCAAGCGCTTGTGAGGATTGTCTCACTGTCACCTTACAAAGCCCAGAAGCTCCAGAGGTCACATGAAGCTTAAAACATAAACTGTTTTTCCTATTGCCCACGTACCCACATTGTCAGCTTCTGGTAGGTCCTGCAGAAACAAAGGTTATCTCTTGCTCCCCTTGCTTAGCTGTTTGCTGTTTGAAATTGTGTTTGCAGAACCCAGTTAAATAATCCAGAGCAGGGCAGAGATGCTCAGGCAGGGCAGTCCGTGCAGCATCTCCATCTACTTTGAGGAAGCTTTTTGTTTCTCTTGGTTTTGGGAAAGGTTTTCATCTGAGGTGGCTGCTGCAAGGCCCTGGGGACATACACAAGGGACAGATATGTCTGGATAGTCCTGCACCTTTTCTTGCAATGCACCTCTCAAATCTCCTTGAAGCCTAGGTGAGGGACCTGAGCCCCCCAGGGACACGGCCAGCACACCAGGTATGTTGGTCCTGCACATCCCCGACCCTGCAGAGCCCAATCCTAACCCAGAGCACTCAAAGCCATCACAATAATTCCAGCAAGAGAGATACAGCTCCAGTGGGGAGGGCCTGAGAGGAGCAGGAGGAATGGGGACAAGGGCTTGGCATCAGGGCTGAGTTTGCTGGAATTGCAAAGGCTTTGCCTGCTACTTTTGCTACTGATTCAAAGCCTAAGCAGGAGCAAACCCCTAATCTCCTCCAGATCCCCATTTCCCCAGCTGGCCATCCATACCAGACACATCCCCCCACCTCAGCAGCTGCCCACACTCACAGACACCTGAGCACTAACACAGAAAAAAATTTTTTTGGTGGCAAGTAGCTGCATCCAACAGCTTCGAGCCACGTTTCCAAGCCTGGGCCTGAGTCAGAGCCTGCGGATCCCAGGCACTTGGAACATCAGGGGCTGACAAGGGTTCATTTCCCGTGGCCCCGTTGGCCACTCTTTGTTGAGCTTCCCCAGCCCATGTAAACATGCTAATTGCTTGGGCTCAGCACAGGGCTGGATGCCGTGCTGTTTGTTTTCCACTGAATAGGATTAGGGATTCTGACACCAATGATTAATCGCTGTGCTGCAGACGGCTGACGAGCCCGGGGAAGGCGTCCTCTCCGAGTGGAGAGCGCACAATCTCTGCCAAGCAGCTGCCACTGACTTCTATCTAACCCTCTGCATCTTGCCCTTTATCCTCCCTCTTCTCCCAAAATGTCTCACATTCACCAAAGCCAACCCCAGGCTCCCAGGGAACAGTGGGAGAGGGGCCCTGGGCATCCCCTGCCCCGCTCTCAGCCAGCACGATGCCCCATCCTCTGTGCCATTTCCTACATCAGCTTATCCCTGCATCCCCTGTTGCCAAAACCCTCCCAACACACTGCAATGCTTCAGCCAGCCCTTCTCAGACTTCCTATTAGTGGCCAGGGAGATTCACTACATTTTTCCAGCTGCCATCGCCAGGGCACGGAAACATCACACAACAGCCACGTCTCTCCACCAAGCTCTGTAAAGCCACCAAATGCCCCACCAGTGTCCCTTAATGGGCACAGAGCCCCCAGCACTACCCCTCAGGCCCACTCCAAGTCCAAAGGATGTCCAAGGACCTGAGCAATGCAGAGAAGAGTAATGGGAGCACTGAATGCCTTTGCCACATCTACCCTCTGCTTGTGGCCACAGAAACATTTCTGTGCTCTCATTCTGCCCAGCAGCAGGTGAAGAAGGCACAAAGTAGAAGAGGTGGGAGAGAAGGAAGGCTGGAGAAAGCAGCCTTGCAGGAGGCAAACCTCAAATAGATGCAACCTTTGAGATTACCTCTTCTCCTGACCTTGGAGAAGGAGTGCTGGAGGCAAATCCACCCATCTCTGCTGGTGCCTTGTGCGACATACTGTCACTCAGACAAGCAACGATCTTAATGTGTTTGTGGGAAAGGCCTGGCCTGCCTTTCCATCTGTACCTTCTGCCGGCTCCCCTCTCCAGCACTGCCTCCCCATACGACATTCCCTTGAATTATTTAGACTGGTAAATCTTCCTGCATCTCACATCTTTAGTCCATCTGTTAGCCGGGGCTTTGCCTTTATAGGAACTGTCCTTTATGCATGCCGGCATCTGTCAACAGTACACTTGCCTCTTTTATTCATGATCTTCCGTGGGAGATGGTACAAGCTGCAGAAATGCCTCATTTCTGGTATGCATTTCATTTTAATGGAAGATTACATGACTGGGGCCCATTTTATTACTTCTTGCCCTGCACATTCATCCATCACAAGCCCCATTTGCTGAGCCTGCACTGGGACGGCAGCCATCAGCCTGCTCGTGTCGGATTCCTCCCATGCCGCTCTCTCCCCCCCTCCGGGATGGGGAGGAAGCGCATTGTGTTCGAGGAGGGGAAGGATAGCAAGGGGAGCTGATCCACCACGGGGCTCAGAGTTGAGCCAGGGTGCTGGCTAAGCCAAGCAGTTCTGGGAAACAGGTCGGGAAGGCCAGGGGTTTCACCCCTACACCTGTGTCCAGCTTCACACCATCCCTTCCCAACCCACACCAGCCATGGGTATTGGGGTGCGGCCACCTGGTACCTCAGGGCTCTTTGGAAAGGCTCCACATCCCCAAATAAACACACACATGCTCCTTAGCCCCCTCCCTCAAGCCTCAAACCATCCATGATTCCCTGTGCATCCCACCTTGCACACACACACACACACAGAGCTCACACGCAGCACTGGGAGCAGCATAAATAAAATCAACGTGAACCAACCAACAGTGGTAATTAAACTGCCGGTGATATTTGCAGCCTCTCTCTCCTGTAAGGAAGGTTGCATGCAATTAGTGAAAACATTTTGGACTGGGAACAGTGCCAGTTTGTTCTGTCCTTTCTTTCAACTCCCACAGAAACCCAAGGACCCCTGATTATCCTCCAGACTGCAAAAATAATACCCCAGTAAAAACATTCCACTTCTACGTTGTGGCTCCCTGAATTAAGGGTTTACTGTGACCTGAGGCAGCAAGCAGGGTCAGAGGGGCCAGAGATGGAGGTGATCTCTTCAGAGATGTGGGGACTCCCCCAGCCCACAGTCCTCAGGCAGCATGAGACACGGGTGGCCATTTTAACCCAGAAAACAGTGTCTGTCCTCAAAAATCCCAGCCATGAGACTTTTCACCAAGGAGAATTTCTTCTTCATCTTGTTCAGATGAGATTTCAACATTTTCAGTAAAGACTTCCTCCAAAAGTTAAGGCAAACCTGGCGTCTTGATGAGGTTCAGATGACACTTTTTGTTTAACTTGGTTAGAAAATGGGACTTAGCTGAAGTAATGTGAGCCAGTCCTCAGCTGAGACTCCAAGCCAGTCCTTGGTGGGCTTCAAAGCACAGAAAACGTGAACGATAATCATTTGAAGCATGGAAAACCTGAACCATAGTCATCACTGTTGGCTGGGATACCAGTTCTGGCTGGAAAGAAAAAATGAGCAGCTTTTGGATGACAAGGAGCCCTATGGAAAAGCCAGTATTCTTGTGCAACCTACAATATTAGTACATACTAAAAAAAATAGGAAAAAATTGCCATAAATAACGTGCTAACTACCACGGTGGAAATTCAGGGGGAGAGAGCCCAGACATGCCTGGAGAAGAAATATGTGAGGCAACTGTCTCCAAACTGACTGGGATGAGCTGGAAGAGGCCGAGCAGCTCCTGCAGACGGGGAAGGAGCCCTCGCCAGAAGCCACTCCCACGCACACTCACGGTGCTTCGGAGTCGGTGGGGAAACCTGCGAGTGAGCGAGAGCTCCTCACCCAGCAGCGAGGAGGAAAAAGCACCACGTGTGTCCCATATGTCTCCATATGGCAGGAGAAACTGGGAAGAGTCTGGGCAAGCAGCTACAGCAGAGACTGAGGGAAGCAGACAATACACTTCATCAGGTTGCTCAGCTAAATGGTCACTGTAACTTCCATATAATATTTAAAACAACCTCAACTCTGCCCCTATTCCACACCCAGTACCCCCCTCTAGTAGATGCTCTCCATATTGTCCAACCTGATGGCATAACTCAGCAATTTCCTTTCAGGAATCAATGAGAACAAATGAAAATTTAATACATTCTCCAGACAACCCAACTCCTTTCTCTCCCCCATGGTAAATAAATAATGTGCTAGTCAAATGATGGATGGAGTGCTCAGAGATCAGTGGCCGAGTGCTATTAGGGGCCGGGGAGGACGGTGGAGATGTAGTCTAGCACAGGATGATGTGGTGGCCATGGGTGATTTGAACACATAAAGAAACCAGTGAGAGGGGAGGTGTCTGGTTGATGCAGGAAGGGGGCGTGGAGCAGGCTGGACTCTCCTGTAAGGGCTTATGCACAGGGCTTATTTGGCTTCTCCACATGATTAGATCCAAATCCTGGTGTTGTCAATGAGAAAAAAAAAACCAAGTTAAACTCCTTTTGTCTTCAGCCAGGTTTGGGTCAGGAGATTTTGCTGGATGAGACGTGATTTTGGTTTGTTTGGCAACAAGTGGCTGGAGAAGGTCAAGGGAGCTTCAGCCAGCACAGCAGAGGGACAACAGAACGCAGATGCACTGCACGTCTCTCAGTGCCAACAGGAAAGGTGGAAGAGTGGAACTAAAGAACTAAGAAGGGGAAACCCAACTGCAACATTACCTGGACAGGAAAGAGATGAAGTTTCTCAGTTGCTCCCCAGGTTGGGTGACCTTGTACAACCTGTGTCCTGGGACATATGCTTGTCTAGGAACTGTACCTCACCTCAAATTCAATCTAGAGGTTTGCCTTTTCTCTTTGGGCTGTGAGAAGTGTCCCTAGGGCTCCCCAGGTGGAATCAAGGTGAGCTCATGGAGATGAGCTGGGATGCACCAGGAGGAGCCATTGGAGAAACAGCTGTCAACCTGCAGCTCCCAAAGCACGTGGTGGACAGGACAGATGGTGGCTGCCAGGGACATGATCGTGGGCCAGATCCCCACATCTTTACAGCACAGGACACTGCACTCACTGACTTGCATTAATCCATACCTTCACACCCAGGTTTGGGGCTCGGGTCTCGGAGTCTGAGGGAGCACTGCTGGCCCCATTTCTCACTGCAAGCCACTGAGCAAACACAACATCTGTGCCTCCAGAGGCCAGGTCCCAGCTGGTGTGTGTGGTCCTGCTTGCATCCCCATCTCCCGCACCACACAGCTCTGGCTTCTGATCCCGTTGAACTTCAGGATGCACAAACAACAGTGCCTGCTCTGCCTGGTCCCGGTGCTGTGCTTATCTCCCGAGCTGACTGTGTACCTCCTTATCTCTGGGGAGAGCCTCTGTGTAAATATTGCTGTAAATTCTTTGGCTTCCCTTCCAAGTTGTGCTGTTCTTTAATGCCTTCCTTGTAAGACCTGCTTGCCCTACCCCAAGCCATTAGCTGTAACAGGACATTAATAAGGAGGGGGTTTGGTATCTCTCAGGGATGTTGACCTCTTTCACTAGAAGCAAGGCACCCATTACAGAGCAATGATAAATCACAAGCCTTCCACTCCTTCCCCAGCAGGCACTTCTTTGCATGCATATATATGCGCGCCAGAGGCACACGGGCGCCCTGCATTAACTCTGGCAACACCCAAAAGCTTTGGCAAGCCGGGGGCCAGCTTATGCCCTCACCTCTGTGCACCCTCACAGAGCAAGGCACTCCCCAGCCTCTGGGTCCCAGCGTGGTCCTCCTTTGTGCAAGTCATGGCTACGCCCACATGTGGCTCCGAGATCAGTGAGCCAGAGCATCAACCCTTGAAACCATGGTGCTGCCAGAGACACCACAGATGTTCACACAGCACCAGGTGGCACCCAGTGGGCCAGGGAAGGACAAAAATCATCACTGAGCTCCCGCAGGGTGGGACAGCGCCTCTCTATCACCTGTGCCAGCCAGGCAGGCTGCTCCAAATCCTGTGGGACAAGCACAGACTCTACCCAAAGCTTCCCAAGGAAAGCAGCATTTCTCCAGCCAGACCATTTTTTGCTACATTGAGGAGTTGTTATGTTTGATGTTGAGTGCAAGCTTTGCCCACTGAGCTGGACCAGCAGAGAAGACACAGTAGACCTCATAACCTGCACAGGGAGTGGAACACACTAACAGGGACCTTCAGATGTCAACAGAACTAGGCTGCCACCATCCCTGTCCCTAAGCTCACAGAATCATAGAATATCCTGAGTTGGAAGGGACCCACAAGGATCGTCAAAGTGCAACTCCTCACAGGGCCACCTCAAGAATCACAAGCTCTGCTCCATCTGAACCACCTTCATACTCACAACTACGAGCCATTAAAGAGTCTTACAGAAACAAGGCCCCCAGAAATTTTCCTGACATTCTTTAACATGAATTTTTCCTCCGTGACAATAAGTTCTTTAAAACCTTCTTCCATTCCTCTCTTTATTATTTTTTTTTCTTTTGACATAAAATCAAATATAAACTTGGAGACCTTGCTGGCTTAAGCCTTCAGATTCAGACTCCGAGAGCTGACAACCCTGTTTTCAATGTTGTTTTTTAAGCGGGGAGGAAAAAAAGCCCCAAGCACCAAAAGCAAGAAATTTGGCTGAAAAAGGGGAAAAACAAAAATAGCCTACCAAAAAAAAAACCACCAATCAACCAACCAACCAAAAAAAAACAAAACAAAACAAAAAAAAACCACACACAAAAACGAAGAAAACAAAAAAAAACCCCAAAAAAAACACAAAACAAAAAACACACCACCACCAAAAAACAAAAAAACAAACAAACAAACAAAAACAAACAAACAAACCCAACCACCTACTTGACAGAGAATTGGTTTTGACAGGAAATTATTGACCAGGTCTAACAAGCAGGGTTGGACCTGTTGGAGCAGGAGCATGGGTTTTCTCGCCCATCCCGCAGTTTGTAGTGCTGAGTCCAGCCAGCCCCTGTCTGCATTAGCAGCCAATTTGCTCTCAGCCCTTCATGGAAGAGCTGGAGAGCACCCAAGCCATGCACATCCTGGTCCAGGGTCATGCTCCTGTGCAGCAGCTGGAGCTGGGAATGGAGCATCTTCCCAGCATGCCCTCCTCTGCACTCATAAACAGCCTCTCGCAGCCGCCTCTGCTCATCCCTTAATTACATTAAGGCAAGATTTCTGCTGAGCCCAGCACAAAGCTGGATGCCTGGTGGAGCAGGGAGAAGCGGGTGCTCCTCCTGCTCCTGGCTCTGCCCGCCCCATCCTGGTGTTCTGCCTCAGTTTCCCTGGTTTGACAAGTGTTCCTCACCCTCACATAATGTTGCTGCTGTCTGCTTGCAGCTAAATACTAACCCACCCTCACAGTAAAATTTTTTTGCTTAGTTTGAACAAACAAATTAGAAAGCCCCAAATTATCACCAGCAAATTGAGAGCAACAAGTCTGGTCAGAGCAGATTGAAGGGTTGGATCCAGCCTGCTGGGGATGGATGAATCCCCTCCATTCCTGCACTGTGTCCAGGCACAGCTGTTTCCTCGGCTGTTGTTCTACTTTGGACTCTGGCTGCTGCATTTAAAACTTCTCCACTTTTCTACGCTCACCTCCTTCCTGGCAGCTCAAGGGCTTTCGTTCCCTGGGGCTGTCATTAATCGGTTGTGATCAGAGGTCGGCTATAACCCTTTCACAGCAGCCTCTTGACTTCACTCTCACCCTGGGGGATGCACTCAGGGACAGAGCAAGAAGCATGTTGAAATATGGCTTTTTTTTCCCCCCCTTCCTTGCAGTAAAGCCCTCACTGTCATCAGAGTAAGGAGCTGTTCACACTTGTGACACAAAACCAGGAAATCACGGCGCTCTTACTCCAGACTCTGCAGCTGGTTAATGACTTTGGGCAAAGGGCTCCATTCCTCTGTGCCTTAGTTTTCAGTGATACTTTTAAAAAAATGGGGAAGAGAAGGGTTGTATTTCTAATAACGGTGCTGGCTCCAAAGATGAGACCTAGAGGGCAAAGTCTGACTGTGACACCATTAGCAAGCCACATTGCCAGCTCTTGGTGGCAGGGAGAGCTTCCAAGGAAGGTCCTTTCCGGCCTAAATGTGATGGGAAGGCACAGGCTGGTGGTGAGAGCCGGGCTGGGCAAGGCTTATCAACCCTGAACTGAATGTGGTGATCACCTAACCACTCAGAAAATGGGGTGAGGACAACAGGAATTCATTGAGGGATCGAGCTCCATCTAAGCCAGTTTCTACAGGAGCACACACATGCAACATGGGCAGATTACAACAGCCTTGGTGCAGTCTAAGCAGCCCTGTAGGGGCAAACAGGACTTCAACTATTTGTGATACAGGCAGTCTGGTGAGGCAGGCTCTGCTCTCAACCTGCAGCTGCCTCACCATGACACCTGTTTGCTCCCAGCACATTTCCATTCCCACCTGGTGCAGTTTAGCACAGGAAGATCTCTCTCCCAAGGAGCAACATAACAAGACCCAGGCTTCAGCTAGGCATTAATGCCATATAAATTACCGAGCCATTAGAGGTGCAAATTCCCTTCGCTGTTCTACATGATAAACCCTTATAAAGGGACACCTCATTTGGCAGGTTATTCCCTGCCAGAATGAGGGGAATGATAAGGACACTGGCTCTCCTAACCTCTTGGTAAATTGATGGGAGGTGGATTCCACACAACCCCATAAAATTAATACCTACAGATCAATCTTTCCTCACCTCTTTTCCTGCGATTGTGTGGCAGGCAAAACTATGCACAAGTGATGATGAGGTGTAGCCAATCTTCTGCTAGTGGGAGATGGGTTTCCATTCAAACCCAAGACTTCAGGATGCCCATAAAGGCAACTCTCCAGCCTAGTGTGAAAGAGAGCCTTCAACATCTCATTATGTAGAGGGGTAAATTATGCCATGGTAAGTCATCAATTCTTCTCATCTCTACTGGACAAGGACGGCTGAGAGGACCTGGCAGTGAAGATCACGTTGGGAAGGATTGGAAAAAGAAGCCAGTGCAGTGACATTGGTTAGGACGTGCTTTCTGCCTCTGTGGGTTCATCAGTCATGGCTCCACAAAGCATCAAAGCATGCTGCTGCAAGGTACAGCATGAGGATGCAGTAAGCGTGACATTGTCACACACATAGACATGTGTTGTCACCTACCACAGCTTCAGCTGTCCAGCCAGATCTTTAGTGGGTGAAAACTGGAAGATTTTAGCCCAAACCCATTGGAAACTGGACTTTTACCAGAAGCTTTGTTCCTGCTGGGTGTTTAAAATGGCACCACAGAGTGGGAGGCAGCACCACTGAGGGATGAGTGAAACAGCAGGTAAAGCTGGGGCCTGGTAACAGAGCTGGCAAATTATGTCCTGAGATACACAGACCATTCAAATCCCTTTTATCTGGACACCTCTGAGTGCTGCTGCAGGCAGCAGAGGAGCTCAGAAGCAGGGTTAGCAGTGTGTGGGAATGCCATTTGATCCAAACAAGTGCAAGGGCTTTAAACATGACTTTGCCCCTGGGATAAGTTCACATTGGCTTCAGAAAAATATCAGCACAGTACCTGCCAGAGCCAGGAATCCTCTTCGAGAGATGGGGAAACCCTCAGCATGCAGTCAAGCAAAAAACTCCTTCTAGACATATTAAAGCTGTAAATAAATTAATTCACATGTCACTGGGGGCTAAGAAGTTTGGGGAGAGAGTCAGGGATCAAGTGGCACAGGCAGGACATGGGGCAGAGCCAGGATGCCTCTGGATGCTGGAAGTCTCCCCTCCTTCTTCTCCAAAGGAGCAGAGAAAGAAAGGGGCTGTGGCAGGCAGCACAGGGGCTGAGGACCAGGCAGAAGAGCTCTGTGAATGGGATAAGAAAAAGACCAGAGGGGGCAAAAGACGCCAAGGAGCGAACAAAAGGTACTGGGACAGGCTAGGAAAGGGAGACTGGTTGCAAACCACATCTGGAAAGCCAGAACAGCCCATGTTAACCCTTAAAACTCACACAGCTTTTCCATGGAGCTATATTCCCAGCTGCTGCAGTCAGAGGCTAAGGGTTGTAGGAAGCATCCCACAGATTTCAGAGGTTTCTTTGCTATAGCTCTGCTCAACAACACCTGCTTTTCTGGAAGAAAAAAGCACAAAAAACAAAGGCTGCTGCAGTAGTGTGCAAGTATTCATCCATCTGTAAACATCTGGAAGCTGGTGGAGTTCAGCACTAGCTGTACTTCCCCAAAAGAAGAGGACAAAAGTGACACGGTTTTGTGAAAAAACAAGGGCATTTATAATGAGATCCTTCTGGGAATCACTGGAACTGGGATCCCTTGGAAGCTCTTGAGTGGGTTAACTTCTGTTGAAATGAGAACATCAGTGAGCAAGGGCCACGAGGACCCAAACAAACCAAACTTCAAAACTCTCTGCCCCTCAGCTAGAATTTGGGTTTTTTAATAAAATGTTGCTGTTCTGGCCACATCAAGTCCACTTACCTTTCTGGCCAGTAGACATGACTTGAGCAGAGCCTCTCAGAGGCCACACATGGACAAGTCCTGGAGGCTGACACAGCCCCTGGATCAATTTTGAACCTGGAGGGGGACTTCAACCTCAAAGCACCACATTTGGGTCACCTCTCCTGCTTATACCAGTACCAGTTCCTTGGGCTTGGCAAATTAGACTCACTCTGTGTCAGAGCTCAGCTTTCTAGAGCCAGGTTTGAACACTTCAGTCCCTGGAGCCTCGCCTGAGCTGTCAACGGAGTGAGGGGGAAGGAGAAATGTACTGTCAGGAAATGTAATCTCTGAAAAGTGCAGAAATCCAACTGTGGGAGGATTTACAGGAGTTCAAAACTAAGGGACGCCAGGAAAGACAGCTAAATAAACACATAGATCATGCATCTTGAAAGCTGGTGTCAAGATCATAAAAAATCAACTCGATTATAGGAGCAGACAGGTGGCGATTGGTGCAACCCCTACGCGCCGTGTCCTGGAGCCTTTGGCTGGCCCTGTCCACTGCAAAGAGCACCCAGCAGATGTTTTCCTGATTATAAATGCGGTATAATTTATAATCCATAGCCTTGCACTTAAAACGATCCTGGAGCTGTGGGGAGGCGGAGGGGTAGAGAGGCCAAATCCCTCCCCTCCATTAATGCAACCAGGCCTCATCACTTCCCAGTGACACAGAGAACAGGCTGTTCCTGTGATGTGTTTGGGACTGGGTGCTCTCAGCAACAAGTGTGGGGGACCTTAGAACAAAATTTTTATGCCATTGAGGAGTTACCTGCTTTTTCATCCTGCTCCGGAGCCAGGAGGAACATCCACCATGCAACAGCAGCAGAGGTGTGCTGCTCCCAGGAAGAAAAGTCCCTCTTGTTGCTGTGCCAGGCTCTTCAAAGGGCAGTCAAGCTCTTTTCATCCTTTCCTCTCTCTTCAGAAGTTGGCTGAGTCTTGCCAAGGTGCCTGTGAGAACTTTGCAAGTGTTATGGCTCATATCACTCAGAATTTGGAGAGCAGCACCTTGAAATGGAAAATCCAGCACTTCCCCTCCCTTTAGAAAAATCACATATAGGGGCCCACGAGGGAAAACAATGAGCTATAAAAGTGTTCTGAACATCTCATCTTGGCACAAAACACTGCTCTGGGCTTTGCTAGCAAAGGAAATTGAGCACCTCGAATGCCTGGTTCAGAGACAATAAACAGACTTGCTCCTGGCCAGCTGAAATTGCTCCAGTGATCCCAATAGCCGATGTTCCTGGGCAAATCTCAGTGCCTGCCCTTCAGCAATGGCTGAAACCACATGCCCTGAGCTGGGCACCCGGGGTGACACCGGGCTGTCACTTTTCAGAGCCACTGGACGTGTTCCCTGCTGGGACACAGAGGAGCACAGCTCGATGGAGGGACGTCCACCAAAGGGCCAGAAGTGCTGATGGGGTCTGGCCCAGAGCTGCCTCAGGTGGTTTCAGGCTCAAAGAGAAGACTTTGGGGGACACCAGCTGGCTCAGAGGTTACAGAGTGCTGCTGGAGCTGAGCTGACAAACCTTCCGTGGGCTGCAGGGCCTCCCCAGCTTGGCTGCCTGCTAAGCCAGCGCTGCCCCGGCTCACACGGCCACATCCCCACGGGGAGAATGCAGCCGGCCCGTCCTGGCTGGCAGCACTGCCCTTCCCCAGGGAAAGGCCGGGGAAGGCGCCGGGAGCACGCTGAGGGCCGGGGAAGGGCTGCGTGCCCGGGTGGGGCCCAGCTCGAGCCCCCCAGCCGGGCTTCCCCGCAGCCGGCAGCCCAAGGCAGCAGTCTCTGACCCCCCTCTAGTGGCTATAAAATATAGCCAAGTTCACGAACCCGCCGCCACAGCCGCCTGGAAGGCTCTGGGGGCTGGCACCCGGGCTAGGGGGCAGCTGGCCCCGGCAGGGCTCTGGACCAGCAAGAGCGAGGGATGCCCAGCCCGGTTCCATGTCCCGGCCCCGCTGCGGGGAGGATGCTGAGCCATGGGGAGATGGTGATGCCAGGGCTCATCCTACCCCAAGTTTTCCATCATACCCCTTCCATTCATTAATAAATAAATACAATAAAATTTGAAAGCAAGGATCTTCCTCCAAGTCCCCACAGCGTGGTGAGAGAGGCCACCAGAGACAATCTCCCTCCACAGCCCTGCGAGGCTCTGCCCTTGCTCTGGAGCACAGGACACACCTGGGAGGAGCAGACACACCTGAGGACCACCTGCACAGCAAGGCTGCAAACAACAGTGTCCCTGCTCTATCCCCGAGACACAGCCCTCTCCAGGGACAGCTCTGCAGCCACTGTCAGCTGGGACAGGACAAGGAAGCAGGCAGCACTTCCTTGCTGCAAGGCCCAGAGGAGAACCCATTCCCTGATCCTGAAAGGATGAGAGTTGGAGTTTTAACCTTCTCATGGGAGAGCAGCAGCCCTAAGGCAAAACAGCACAGAGGCAACAGAGCATCCCCTGAGAGCTCTTTCCTCCAGCCCCAAGGACAAAACAGGGGGAGCAAGGCCGGCTTCAGAAGAGGCTTCAGATGGTAACAGGCACAGCCTCACTGGTAGGGTTGATAACAGCACCTCTGCAGGGCTGGGATCCCAAATCCCAAAGGCTTTCCTGCTGCATGCATCCACACACATCCTCCCAGGGAGGCCCACGGGCTGTGTACCCCTCCAGCACTCCTCGAGTTCACATCGAGAGAGTGCCATGCATATTGAAGCAGACACAGAATGATTGTTATAATAAGTGCTGTAAAACATGCTGGTGCTTTTTAGCTTGGTTCCCAAGGAAAGTGGCTTATGCAATTACACTGTAGGCTTCTGTGTTTCAATCACTTTGGAACCTGTCAGCTAATTTTAACCCAATTTAGCAGAGAGACAGAAAACTCAGAGAGTTTTAGTCTCACTAGGCTGTCAGCTAAAGGACAGACACCTTCTTAGTGTCCTCCCTCGAGAAAGGGCTGCAGCATGAGCTCAGCCTCTTACCAGACACCAGAGACTCCCCATGACCTTAACAAGCAGCCCAGTGCAGGAAAAGGGGGTTACAGGAGCTCCCATTCCTCACCCAACCTCACAGCAAACCTGGGTGGCAAAGCTGCCTTTCCACCTGCCTCACTTCTAACCACTAAACCCCATCACATTTTGTTTTTCTCTGGGAAGCTTAGTTCTTTTCATCCTGTTTTCCATAAACTAAACAAGTTAGGTTTCCTTTAGCTAGTGACAACTATCAAACATCATTAAAAGAAAAACTTGAGAATGTTTTCACCCTAAATTAAGTTGCTCTTTTTCCTTTTTTTTTTTTTTTTAATTTTTAATTCCTCACTAGGGAAGGGAAAGAGAATGAACTGAGCATTTTTAGACTAAGGCAGGGGAAAAAAAAGTGATTAAATACAAGGCAGTCCAGTCACATTTGGATGGAAGAAATGTTCTACCAGCTACAGAGTGTTGGCACCTGCCAAACATCTGACCTTGGAAGATCAGGCCAGGCTTAGTATGCATGGTACAGACAGGGCTTTAATACAAGAGTTTCAGCTATATATAGGAATTTCATTCTTTAAAACAAAATGCAGAAGAAAAGCCTTGCTGGAGCCAGGGTGTTTGGTAGCCAGTGTACCCTGGCAGCACTGAGAGGAGATGAGGCAGGAGAGCCCAAAGGAAGCAACCCAGGAAACCACTCCAGGGGACATGGTGTGAGACCATGGTTAATGGTCAGCTCTCAAAATGCTCTGCTTGTGTTCAGCTGGGGCTGTCAAGATGAAATTAAACTTGCCTGGGCAGTCAAAGTTTGGATCTACCTTCGCTAGCCTCTAATGAAAAATGTATAGTGGCAAGCATTGGAAAATCCCTGACACTCAACCCCAGAGGGTACATTTAAATAATTCTATGAATATAGATCAATAAAACTAATGCACTTATAGCTGCTGTGTGAAGTATTCAAACCAGAATAAAAGTCATTTTCTATTACAAAGCCCTGTATTAATTCCTTGCACCTATTGTTTTACATATTCAATTAATCTTAGTTGGCAGAGAGCAACTCATACGTGGTATTAAAAGCCCAAGGCACGTGGGGCTGTATCAGAGAGCCCAGACATCTTCATAATCAGGAGTGAGCTTGGAGGAAGGTGTCTCTACAAGAACCCACTGCCTGCAGGCTGGAGGGTGACACCATGTGCGCTGGAGACATGAGAGGACAGCTGTGGCTGTGCTGGGATTTCCAAATCCCTGTGTGTGTGGTCTCCAGGACACCGCGTATCTCTGGGGACTTCTGCAGAGAGGGATCTCAAAGCATCAGGAGCAGGAACCGCAGGAAGAAGCACCTTCCCAACAGAGGTGGGGATGGAATGAAGACCTGGAGCACTGGCCACTACAAGACCCAGCCATTTGCCCATGATTCACAGTCAGAGGAGCAAAAGAGATGGGAGATAATCCATAAGGTTGTGGGGCTGTTTTTCCAAAATCTCTCAAATATCAGCACCTCTCACTTAGCTACAGAGAAAAGCTTTTCATTGAACAGCTATTTTAGGGATCTCCTCAGGGAATTTGGAACAGAAATCTGTTGGACGTGATAAAACATTACATTAGAGGTCCAGACCATCAAACTAATTAGTCTAAAAGCTGTCAGCCTGGACTTGCCAGCCCCTGCATTTTCAAAGCCATACTTTGTATGGACCCAAAACCACTTCACGCCACACCACTGTTGGTGTTTGAGTGCTCCACACTGCAGTGAACCCACACCAACCTTAGGGCTGGGCAATCAAACCCAGCCATGGCTTTGGGAAGGTTAGCCCTCAGCTGGGAACTGAGGGAAGAAAAGGCTAAGAGTTCTCTGGTATCTCCCATGGGGCTACAAAGGTTTGGAGGTTTGACTCTAGCCACACTGCAGGTCCCCTCTCAACTCCAGCAAACATTCAGCCCCAACTTATCCACCTCTGACTGTTCAGAGTATCACCCCTGGAGGCACTGCCCAACTCTCCAGAGGAGGGACACGTGAGCTATGTCGCTGCCCTGGACACTGCCACCATACAGTCACCAAAATGCTGTTTGAGTCTCTTTCTCCAGCAAAGGCCATAACCTTCACCACCACGGTGGCCACTGTGACATTCATTAAGCTGACGGTGCTGAACACAAGGCTTGCGGTGATGAATTTAGTGTTGGAGGGCTGCTCTGCTCTGTCAGTGGGCAAGAGAGTGCCCTTCAAGGTGGCACTGCTGATGCACCAGGATGTAGCTTTTATATATTTTTCAAATCCTCTATTCCCTTAGTGCATAACTCTAAGCTCCATACAGAGTGTTAGCTGCTGTCTTCACATTTTGGTCAGATAAAACAATCCCTCTGGGCCTGAAACTCAAGGACACCCTACTGACTCAGGCCCCAAAAAGTATAAACAAAAAGTGAGTTGGGGGGAGCAAACTGGGGGTATATGAATTCATTACCTGAAGCTGTAATTGCAGGATTAACCCCTGATATGTAAATGGACCAAACTTATAATTGTCTGAGAAACTCATGACCATCGTCCATTTTGGGTGTAGCCCCTCAGACGCTTTTGACTGCCCAAGGTGAACCTATTTGAAGACCTTCAATAAATACCTGCTTTTACTCTCTTAATCTTGCCTAGCCTCTGTTCTAGGTAGCCACTCCAAGGCATCACCACTGACCCACTCTCACAGCTGCTTACCACTCCTGACTCACCCAGCACTTTACAAACCAGTCCCGGACTGTTGACCAAAATGACAGCACACACTACATTGGCAGTAAAACCTACTCAATGCCTTCAGAAAAGCCCTGTACCTCCATCTCTAAAGACAAAGGAATGCTTAAAAAAATACCCCCCCAAGAAAAAGCCCACTGAAAGCATCCAATGTGATCCAGCAGACAGAGAGCATCGATAGAGATCTGTGTTAGCCCATTAATAACACAATGCTAGGCTTGCATCTGGACTCATTTCACCTGTACATTTATCATGTACATTCAGTATAATAAGCACTGTGTGTTGCCACAAGGTAGGACACCCTTATTCCCACATGGCAGGTTTAACAACTTTGCAAGCTTAACAAAGCCCTGCTTTCTGATAGGAGGCTGGAGTTGGGTCCCAACCAAAGTGAGGTTCTCAGGAGGTAATAAAACACCAAGGAGATGCTATCTAGTGGATTTGGAGCATTTCACTCCCTTGAAAGTCAAGTCGACAGCTGATTTAAAGTTTCCAGCTAGGTCAAACAAAAGTCAACAGCGGCTGCATCCAGCCAGGTTCAGAGTTTGAATATTTATGGTGTCAATCTGAAATCCAGATAACCACAAATAATCCAAACCCATTAACTCCCCCCTCATCCAGAGGAAAAAGCTCTCTGGACGTTAATGTCCATATTTCTAGGGTTACCATGGGATCATGGGCAGAAGGTTGTTTTTTTCTGTTTCTTTTTTTTCTTATTATCCTTTTTTTTCCCCCTAACTGAAGGTTATTATGCATCCATGGCGGCGTGTCAGGCAGTTCCTGCCAGATCTGCCTGCCTTCCAGGAAAGCTGGAGTGGGTACCACGTGAGTGGAGCTGTATGGAAGCACTGAGACTCTCGTGTCCAGGTCAAGCCCAGTCCACCAGGGAACAGCCTGATAAATTGCCATCATCACTGCACTGCAGTGCAGGAGAGCAAGGTAATCATCCCTGCTCACTGCCCAGTGCAGCCACAGGACGAGGCACGCACATCTCCCAAGGCCTAGGGGTGATGTGGGGCAGCAGGAGACACCAAGGAAAAAACAAAGAAAAAAAAAAATATATACAAAATGCCAAAAATAGAGGCTGGATTATCTGAGCCTGAGCAGGGCTAGCATCCCGGCAGGGAGACTTGCTGAACAAAGCTACAGAGGGAGCAGAGAGCTCCTTCCCTACCCACCCACCAGCTGGATCAAGCTGAGGAGTCACATTACAGTGACACGCTGGCCCTTGGGACAGGCCGTGCCTGGAGCAGGGAACGGATCCTTCTGCAAACATCCCACAGAACACTCCAGTGGGTTACAACAAGGGTTTCATGAGCAGGAATCAGCTGCAATACCCCAGACAGGAGCCATCCTGGGAGATCTTGGCACACTGCCTCTGGCCTCTCCGCAAAAGCTCCTGAAGAAATCTATCTCAGAGCTTTCAGTGGTGCTTTTGCATCTCCGTTGGCAACTTGGATGGCTCATCCACAGTGTCAGCTGTTAACCCCATCTTTATGGCTTCTCCCTTGCACAAAGGCTTGGAAAAAAGTCTTTCTTTAAAGGAAAAAGGAGTGCTGCTGGTGGGCTGGTGTGCTCAGGAGACCTTTGTGGGCAGGGTCAGGGTTAGGGTTAGTGTTCCTGTGCGAGCCCAGGAACTGGGAGCAAGCACCTGGAACAACACGCTGGACATGCAGGAGCAGCAGCACCCTAGATTTTGATGCAGCCAGCACAGGAACAGCCCCACACAGATGTGTATTGGAGCAGATGTGCAACACAGCTGCTGGTGCTTGCCAGAGCCATGAGCAGCCCGAGGCATTTGCCAAGTCCTGGGACTTGCTACAGCAAGGTTGTAGGTATAGCAAGCCAAAGGAATCAGTGGGATGCTGGCAAGGAGGGCAGAGCAACTTGAGATAAGAGCAGAATCAGAGTGAAGTGAACTATTCTAGCAAATATCTTCCCATCCAGAAATACACCCCTAAAGACTTAGCTGAGTTTTCCTCTGCTGCTGGAGAAGAGTTAGTGACCCTTGGTGGGTTTTAGAAGGATTAGTAAAAGTATTAGGGTTAAAAATAGTTTTGTAACTGTCTTTGTGGACAACATGCCTAAATATAACATTAATTTCCATATGTCATCCAAATGGCTGCTTAATAAAAGCAGGGACTGAAACAACGTGAAGAACAGTTTTGCCATCGACTCACACGGGCTCCAGCGTGCACCCTGTCTCACAAACAAAGCAGCTCCTGCTGAAGCCAGCAAAGCTGATGTGGGCTGGAAACAATTTGTTTTTTCACCTCAGTTCAGATGTCTGGCATGAGGCTGCTTGCCTTTTACTGCCCCTCCCTCCAGGCAGCTCTTTGGGGCTGTTCTAGGCACCCGACCCCATGGGAGGTTCAGGCAGGTAGGATTTTGAAGAGAAAGGCATGCAGAAGCTGTGCCTGTGCATTCTACCCACTGCACGATTGTGAAATTACGTTGAAAATCGATTCATCTGAAGAGGAAAGGAAGTTTGCTCCCTCTGTTGTAATAGCAAATTGAGATGTTGATACACGTCTCTGTTTTGACAGATCTGCAGGGCAAAGTTAAGCTTGAGCGGGTGGTGGAAGTCATTCGGGGTGATTATCAACACACAATAATTACAAGGCAAAAGGGGGAGTTGGCTGGATACCTTAATTATGCATTTTCAGACTTTCTAAACATTCTGGGATCTCACTAAATCAGCCTGCTATTTTCAGAAAGGAAAATATTATTGTGCGGTTGGAACGCCATCAGAGGAGTACACAGAAATATCGGTATGTGGAGTGTAATTACACTCTGTTCCTTCTGGGCTCAGAACAAAGAGATTTAGGAGAGGAATTGCCCCTGTTCTGTCCCCCCCAGCACACAAGGGCTACCGGGCTTCACTAGAGTCATCAGCTCAGCACATTTTTGGGGCCAAAGCAGAGAAGGGAGAGGTCACCTGGGGCTCAGACTCTCAGGTGAAATGTTTCTTCTGGTGCTTGCAGAAGGATCAGGCCATTCTGCAGCAGCTAAAGAGCTCAGACTGGGGAGAACAAGATGCCCAAACCACCATTCCACTTATCCCTTTTTATCAAACTCAAGACTAAGAGGAAAACTTTTCCTTCAAAACAAACAAACAAAAAATTTCACTTGGACTTAAGACCAAAGTTCCATCTTCTAACTCTTCGTCTCCACCTAAAGCCAATCCTTTTCTTCAGAACAAAATGCTGCTCCTAAAGTGAAACTAAAACATTTCAACTTGCCAAAAGCTTCCCCCAGAAGAGACTGTTTCAGGTCAAGCCAAAACATTTTTTGGACCTGCCAGCAAATTTAGCAACACAATTCTTTGTGCTGCTGTAATTAGTATGAATGGGCTTCCTTAGCACCATTGTTTCAGGAGCAGCTGTGCTGCTTTGATGAATACCCATATTTTTGTGTGTCACATGTATTTGCTATGGCCTGTTTATAAAAGTTTCAAATCATACAGTCAGAGAGCAGAAGAGAAATTATATCAGGAGACTTGGGTGATCTATCACAAACTGCAGACAAAGAGAGAAGACAGGGATCTTGGTTTGGGACATGGGACAAGGACTCAGAAAACCCAGCTTCAGTTCTTGGCTTGGCCAAAGACTGAGCTGGGCAAGTGAAAAATTCTCTTCTGCTGGCAGGCAAAATTATCCAGAGATTAAATAACCTGCCAGCGTGTCTATTTAAATTCTAAGTTTTTTCACCAAAGAACTGTGCTACCTACTCATTTACTGTGGAAGTAGGTAAAAAATGTTCCATTACCACACAAACATCCTGTGTCTATAAGCAGGGGAAAATGCAGATTCAGGAACATTGAAATACTCCTCAAATCACTCCGGACTCCTTCACATTCAGAGCTCTTCACACAGAAATATTTTAATTCTGCAAAATCAAGATGTCTATCTGCAATATTTTTGAGCCCAGCAGTTCAGTTTTCCTCATCATGAAATGCCTTTTGCTTCAAATTCAATTAAAATTATATTTGAAAAGAAGCATTTCAGTGAAAGCACTTATTACTAAATATCAACAAAAATATCAGTGCTATTCTATCAAAAAAATCTATTAATTATCCAGAATGAAATGTTGTATTTCCTTTTGGCTTTCAATTGAATTCTAAATCCTTAAACAGTTGTTTTTCTTCTGAATCTGGACATATTTGCAAGATTCAGACTTGCCAAGAAGCCAAGCTCAACGAGACAAGGTTTGGCTTTAGCAGAGGGGCTGATGTAAAGCGAACAATAAATAATGCAAGTCAAAACCCAAAGCCAGCAGGATGGGTTTGAGAGGTAGGAAAGAGCGTCAGGATATTGGGGACAAGAGGGGCTGCAGCATTATCCAAAATATCTTTCTCCAGAAACCCAGGATCTGCAGGTAACTCATGTAAGTCAGGAAAGATCAACAAAACTGACCAGCCCAAAATATTGACCAAACTGTTCCAGTCACACACCCAGGCCAGCTGCCTGCCCACTGACCCTCTTCCTGGGCAAGCTGTCTCCCACCTTACGGCACACCAAAGCTCCCATCCAAGAAAAATCTCACGTTGCATAATCAGTTTTAATTCAATTTACAGCAAGTAACTTCAGTTAAGCTGGTAATTGGTTAATGACCCCCATTAAAACGAGATGCAGGCAACACAACTGGCCAATATCCCCATGCTTCATGGAAGGGCTTTTCCACCAAGCCTTCTCCCAACACAGAAAGTTGGGATGACAACAGGAGGTGACAATTTTAACGGATGGGGAACCAATAAAAATAAAGGCAGCCACACAGAGCACAAGGAAATGCAGCCAACATTTCATTTCTAAGCAGGATGTTTTTTTTTAGAGAGCCCCATTAATTTCTCCAAGGTCCATGGGCCTCACTGTCTCCCATCTGTCTAGCAGGGAATGAATATAGTGCCCTGCCTTAAACACTTGGAGACCTCAAGTCCCCTCCTTGCTCTCTGCTCAACCCACTGGCTAAGTCACTAACCCTCTGCAATATGGACACATTAATACTCAGCACTATGAAGGGAGTTCAAGGCTGATTCATAATTCACCTGGTCCAAAAAGACAGTGGGTTTCTTAAGCCTGGGGCCATAACTTTAAAATGTAGATGCTGTCAGGAAAAGAAAAAAAAAAAATTTTATATATATATATATATAAATCAGAGCAGTAAAAGGCTGCAAAATTTGCACGCAGCAAAATTATTCCCCTTTCGCAAGGTTCATTTGAGAAGTTACTGTAAATAGTTCCTGCAATTCACACACAAAACATTTCCAGAACATTAATGAACCATTTTTTAAAGCCCCCCTTAAAGTTATTCCTGGCAGAAAAGGGGAAAAGATGCAAGCTGTGGAGTCTGTGACTGCATAAGGAAAGAAGCTGTCGGATCCCATCTGTCGATGAGGAGGATAAACGACCGCACACATCTCTCCCCTGAGTTAGCTCTAGCCTGAGTCTGAGGAGGGGCAACCTGCTTGGCCACAGCTCTCAGCAGAGGAGGCAGGGATGGCAGCAAATTGGAGTTTAATCCACACAGGTCTTCTCCCACAGTGCCTCCACCCATACTTTGGGAGACGACAGGCTCCGGATTGGCTGAAAAAGGAAATGTTGGGGAGGAAAGCGAGTGCTCTGCGTGACAGCAGGGATGGCGGGGAAGTTATTCACCATGAGAAACCACAAGATGATGAGAGACACCTCCTGGAGGAGTCAGAGCCTCCCTGTGACATCCCTCCCACGCCACCACTGAGTACAACCAGGTCCACATCCTCCTGGGCAGAGAAGTGTCCTTCAAGGCTCTCAGAGGAGCCAAGGAGCAGTGCAGACAAGGACAACATGGGTCAATGCTCCAGCAGTGCTCCTCAAGACTGGCATTTGATATATTGGGATTAAGAGCCTGCAAATTGCAGCATTCCTCCACGACTGCCTGGCTGGGAAAGAGCTGAGGTCAAGGCCAGGAGATACCTAAAGGTCAAAATGCTGCCAAGAAAAATAGTTAAACAAAGGCCAGCATTTCTCCAGCCAGCTGCCCAGGTTTATAAACACAACGTTTAACTTAGAGTAAGGAATTTATTATTCATTTTAGACCTTCTTCTTATTTTAAGGGGCTTTTCTCCACACCAATACCATTTCATTTCAGTATCCAGCTAAAACCAGCCAACACTAACTTGAACTTCTGGGGTGATGAGCACTAGGGGGTCTGCAGTTCATTTTCTATTTTCATTTGGAAGTGTTTTTCGGTTTGTGGGTGTGTTGGCTTTTTGATGGGAATTTTTGTGAGGGTTTTTTGTTTGTTTTTTACATATAATGGACATTTGACATATCTGTGAGGAGTTCTGGAGGGGATTTTTGTGTAACTGGCCTGCAGCCTCACTTTTGCCCTCAGTGCAACAGCAAAGCAGGACTCTTATCTTCAAGCAAGGGATGGAAAATCCTTCATCTCCTTTTCCACATGGCTGTAGTTAGCTGGAGGTGAAACCCTGGCAAGAAGAGCAGCCACAACTCACCACTTCTGTTAATGCCATCTCAGCCTAGTCTGAGGTGCCATCCCAGCAACAAAGGATTGGTTTAGCAGCTGCTGGAATCCCTAGGACCTTCCAACACCCAGAAGATATTTTCTGAAGAGATTTGCCCACTACAATCCTGCTCCTCATGAGCCACCACCTGCGTTTATTTATCTGACAGCATTCCTTACACTGCTTTATCTACACACAAATAGAAAGATTTTTATTGAAACAGCTCTCAGTCAAAATCCTGCTTTGGGAATCAGTCCATTTCTGTCACAAAGCTCTCTTGTGTCAAAGCTGTGACTTCCCAAATATTCAAGTCAGTGTGTATCCCTACAGGGTGACAGCAGGCCACCAGAGTTCCCAAGTTGTGTCTTTGCTGGAAGGCAGACAAGCCAAATTTCTTCCTCCTCCCTGGGCTTTTGCAGTAAGGAGAAGCAGAGCATCTTCTTCCTGATCTTCTGGCCATCCAACACCAGGTTTCTGAAAATCCTTTTGCATACTACAGACAGGATTTCACAAGGAACACAAACAGAAGGTAACTCTTCTCCCTGTTTTGAAGGTCACCGGGGAGTGGATGAGTTTGGGCTCTACTGAACTTAAAAGGAAATACTTTTATTTGCCCTGTATTGCATTAACAAAGAAACCCATTAAGGGTTTCCCAATGGCCAGTCTATAACCAGTTCAGCCTAGTGCCAGCTCAGATGACAGCATGGAAGACCATCTGCAACTCTGTGAACTCAGCAATTAGCCCCTGAGCCCGGGGAAGAGTTTGTCAAGATCCCATCACAGGCGAACAATAACACAGAAACACAGCTTTGAGGGCGAGACAATTTATCAAGCTGACCACAGACATCTCCCTCGTTTTTTCTTTAATAAATCCAGCCTAGCTCTTGGCTGTGCTCAGTATCTTGTCATTGCTTTCGTCTTCTTTCAGGAATGCCTCCCACCTGCAATCTTCAGGCCCTCTGCAACCCTGAAGCCATTTATTTTCTCCAACATTTCTCCATGAAGAAACCCAGACTTTATTCCCATGGAGAGGAGGGAAACTGAGGCACGGCAAAGCAAGCTCCCTGTCCCTAGGCTGGGGAAGAGGACAGGAATACCTGCTCATTTGGGATAGGCTGATTTGTACTGGCCATTTCCTTATCTGCACTAGGATCATGAGGAGGCTTTTGCTCCCTCTTGTGAATGAGCTGTTTAGGAATTACTCGGACGCTCTTTGCCATCAGATTTTAATCACCAGGAGTGCCTTCCTTGTGGGACTCCATGGGGCTGTTCAGGCAGCCAGCCAAGCTCCTGAGAGCCAGGCTTCATCTAAATACATGCACTGGTTATTTTTAATAATGGTGGGCAGACACCAGCTTGGCTCCCACCTCATCTCCACCTCCTATCGCCAGAGCAGCATTTCTGCCTCCATTTCCACATCCCTGTGGTCCTTGCAAGAGTGCAATGGGGAGCTCCAGGCTCAAATCCCTTCTCCAGCCCTTGGAGACACTCCTAGGAAGAGCCACACGTAGGTGGCCCTTTGAGGTCTGAGGGGAAGGTTCCGCTCAGGCTGCCAGCTTTTGGGAGCACCAGGTATCAGCGCCGTGAGGCTGCCGGCAGACACGGTTGCCTGGGCTAATTTCATGCCCATCCTCTTCCCTCTCTGCGAAATTCCAGGCAGGCCTTCCACTTTGGCTGACATTCAAAACTGTCACCTCTCCGCAGACATTAACTTGGAGGGCTCTGTCATCCCTCACATTAAAATGCTATCACGGGGAGTCAGCACAGCTCGGCTCAGCCAGCTAAGGGGCTGGCTCTGGCCATGCCGTGGGGACAGCCGGTTCACGCTTGACATCCGTGGTCAATTTGACAGTGATGGACATGCTACTTAGGAGTCATTTGCCGATCTCGTCTCCCCAGGTGGGAGGTCGTGCCACGGAGCTGCCTTCCCTGGGGAGGAGGAGTGGTGATGCTCTCCAGCCTCTCCAGGAGCAGATACACACAGATGAGCTGCTGCCCTGTCTGCTCACAACCCGCAGAGCCTGCTGTGAACCCCAAATGCAGCTGCCCCTTGTGCCACACACACAGAGGTGTCTCTGCTCACAGACAAGCATCTTGCCTCCCAAAAAAGTCATGTATGTTTGTGTGGACATTCCCCACGTCCTTGGAGAAGCATGTGCTCCTGGGATACTCCTTCCTGGCCAGGACACGGCAGTCTCAGTCTTGTCAACAGCTGCTTGCACTTTCTGAACCACACATGCTGTCAAAGGCACAGGAGATGCTGTCAAACCAAGACACACCTTTGCTCATAGACAGGGCCTGGTCACCATGGCCTGACCTTCCTCACAGCAAGAGGAGGCAGAGGCGTGATGCTCATTAAGATCTAAATCACTGTTTAATGGGCACATCGCCATCCTCCTTGTTCCAGGTTATGTCTCTATCTGGAGGTGCCCACCCTGCTCCTCTGAGCAGGCAACGATCACAATCACAGCCCTGGGGGAGCAGTGCTCCAAAAAGGAGTGGGATTTTTAAACTTTCACCTTCCCCAAGAGCCCCTGGCATCACCACTGGTGCACCCAGCTGTGGGATGGGTGACCATGACATATTGTTGACCTCAGAGCATTGGGTCCTTCGGCATCATTTTCAAACAGACAGGGCAGTAGACTCAGCAGACACTTAAGCCAAGCTCAACCACACTCCCCTTTTACCTGAAGGCCTCCCAGCACCTCATGCCCAAGCATGTTCCTGCCATAGCTCTGCTCCCAGCAACTCAGGGACAGTGACAGTCTCCAGTATCTCTGCAGGCATCTCTACCAACAAAGCCCACCAGCAGCTCAGGGGGTGCTCGAAACCAGCTTGGTCATTCTGGTGCAAAAATTCCAATTAAACTCTGCTGGGTTAAACTAAAAACTAAAATACACGGGGAACTAGGTAAAGGTGAATTGAAAATACAAGTTGCCATACAGGCATGAAGCCACCAGAGCTGTGGTGAGCTGTGGTTTCCTGCATCTTTATACCAGAGGCAAAGCACCTTTTTTTTTTCTTAATGTACAGAGAAATTTACAGTTTAATCACATAAAAACTCCCTCCCATTTCTTCTTGCCCCAGCACAGTGTCATTGGTAACACACTCAAATCCCAGGGCTGCAAAAGATAATTCGGGCAGGGGAACTCAGCCAGCTATTACTGGGAATCACTTCCCAGCCTTTCCCAGTTTGGGGAGGGCTGAGTTGAGCCCTGTCCTAAACACCCTGTAAAACAGATGTCTTATACAGCATGCCCAGAAGGCCTTCCCCAAAACTAGACACTTTTGGATCAGACAAAGGGAGCAAATTTCAGCATCCCCCTGCCCTTGCGGCAAACATGGCTCCTTTGAGAGCGAAGCTTGGAGAGTGCCCGTCCCCACAGCTGTGGCTGCCTGGCTCTGGGACAGTGGCACACTATTTCTGTCACTGATGCCACCTGTTTCCGATGAAGGAGACTGAGGAGATTCATTCTCCCAAGAGATGCCCACAGAGTTGATCCAAGCGCTCAAAGACTTTCTTTCTTTCCTGAAGGTGACCAAGCACCAAGGGCACAGCAGAAACATCCTTACCCAGGGTGGTTTGGTCTCTTCCCTGGCCTCCTGTCAGCAGAGCTGGGTGGGAAGGGACCCACTGACAGACAAGTCACAGACCTGACACCTTCCCAAGCAAAGCCCCAGACCCCGACACTGCTACTGCTCCGTGGCTCTGGGACAGCCTGGCTCTGCTCCACCATCCCCATCCCCAGCCAAGGCAGGACAGGACCACACTCGCCTCCCAGTTACTTTTCAGTCCTTTTATGGGGAAGATAATTTTATAGCAGGCTCTGGTAGAGTACTCAGCTTTCCCTTCCAGACTCCAGCAGAAAGAACTTGACCTGTGTCCTCGGACCCTCTTAGTCATTGGGCTGAGCCGCCTCTCCCCTCCTCCCACCACTCTCCTCTTTTATGGAGTAGCAGCAGCAGCAGAGCATGGGGTGAGAAGTCAAGGGAAGGACAACTTGACTGATGGAGCTCAGGTTGTGGGGTCAGCGCAAGGCGTCATGATCTGGGCTCAGACAGAGCCATTTCCTCTGTGATTTTATCCGCTGTGATTTTTATCTTTTGTCTGTTCACACGTCATGCCACCTGGACATAATACAGAGCAAGCTGAGTGCTCGGCTCCACACTTAACCCCTTCCCTACTTCCCAGAAAAGCGGGAGGCCTCAGGCACAGCTCAATTCTGCGCTTGTGGCTTTGCCTGGCAACAAGGGGCTTTTCTTTACAGTCCCTTTTTATTGCCGGGAACATCTGTAAGTGGCAGGTTTATCCTTCTCTGCTGACCCCATGAACCACATTATGATTTACCAACAAATTTCACATTCTTGACAGCATTCATGAGATGAGATTTTTGGTATTTTTTTTAGGAGACACATGCTGGTTTGGATTCCCACTCTAAGCCATGCAAGCACAGCCCTGGTAGTTCGCAGCACGGGCTCCACAAGTGATAGTACAGACAGGAAAGGCAGGCAGAAACAATTTCCTCTTACTGCACCAAAGATGTTCAGCCTTAGCAGCTGCTTACATAGGGATGGAGTAATGAAGAGCAGCCCTCTGCTCCAAAGAGCCCAAACCAAACCCATGGGTGGAATTAGGTGGTGTTTGACATGAGCACAGGTGTCCAGGCCAAGCTACACTGAGTGAGACCAAGAGCAAAGAACATTTTAAAGGTCTACAGGGAAATTTGCAATAATCCCCTTACCAAAGTCTCAGCCGTCAAACATGTCAGATCTAAAACTCTTCAAAAGGCAGATGAAAACCATCCCCCCCATTCTGTAGGTGAGGACCAGCACAAAGAAGGAAGCAGAAGAAAGGAATAATAAATCTATGACCTGTCCCAAGGCTGTAGCATATGATATCTCACTAACCATTTCATCACCAGATATCAGCTCACCTCCTCAGGCTGGGCGAGAGTCCAATCACCTTCATGTGACATCCACTGACCTTCCTTTCAGGTCCATGGAGCACCAAATCCCATGGTCCAAACAGGATGCAGCTCAGCAGGAGTCACACGGGACACCCAGCATGTAAAGAAACAGTGGAGGAACCTGCAGGAAGCCTGGTGACCTCACAGCACACAAACCACCCTTCTCCTCCAGACAGGACTCACCTTCCCAGCCTTTCCTGGCTCCTCCAAAGAGCAGAGGGCTGGCTCCTGCATCTGTCTAATTCCACTGCCATAAATTACCACTGGATGGGACAAAAGTAGAAACTGCTTTGAGTGGAGGATATTTTAAGGCGCTTATGGTTTTGGGCTTTTTTTTGTTGTGGTTTGGTGGTTTTTTTCCCAAGTTTCCTTATTTGTTTCCTTTCTTGCTCCTGATATGATAACAGGAGAGATGGATAAACAACAGGGAGTTTCCATCTACAAAGTCTGGGGAAAAATACAAAGTGCAGCCAGCCACAAAAGCTGTACAGGCCTTGAGGTTATTTTTTTTTTAATTTCTGGCTTCTTAAAACTAGTGATCTCACTTTTTGAATTAGGCAAAAAGATATGCACAAAACAACACGTCCTCAAATAAAACCCTGCTGGCCTTTATGTGTGGTTGCCAACTAAGCAATCCATGGGTGGCAAGGTGCAATATTTTTAATGACACTTTCACACCAATTTAAAGCATCTTAGGAGTTCTAACCAGTTACAGTTCTGGTTCCCTTTCAGGAGGACTGTGGTAGAGGACAGGGATGACTTGGTTTTTCAATAAGCTGTAGGCACAATGAACACATTTATTTTGAAAAGTTACATAATTCTCATGCAGAAAGTCAAGTCCTTCTTGATATTAAGAGACTCCTTAATTTGGGACAGTCCCTTTGTCAAAGTCAGGTAGATATAGTGGGAAGGGTCTGCCCAGCTCTCATACACTCCCAAAGCATCTGCTCTTGGCCACTGTCAAGAGGAGTTTGCTATATCAGAAATGATCCATCCAATTTGGCAGCTCTGTTTTTTTCTTACAGGCACACAGAGCCAAGCACACAACTGACTTCAACAGAAATGGGCCCACTTGGCTGCAGCTCAGTGCTCACCCCATGGAGCATCAGCGCTGTGAGACAGGAAATTTGTGTCCCATGTCTCCACTCCACACAGCACAGGGGAATGCTGGGCCTTGAGAGCTCCCACCAGGTTTGCACCATGTCCAGGACTGTGGAACTCAGCTTTGGAATAATTAGTGGTAGAAGCTTTACCCCACACCAAAACTTCACACAAACCCCAGTTTGCCACAAAATGAAAACCACTCTTTGCCCCTTGTGCAGGAAGCTGAATGCATAAAGAAGTTTGTTGTTGTCACATCTACTTCAATGCTGTCCTCAGGCAATTCCCCTTGGCATCTCCCCTTTCCTTTAACAGTTTGCATCAATCACCCACTCTCTGGCTGTGCCCTTGTAGCACATCCCCAGAGACAGAAAGACTCCTGCCGCTCTGCTCTAGTGAGGATACAGACAACTGATGTCACTTGTGGGTGTTCAAACAACGTGCATTCAAAATGTCCATCCCCAGACCTGCTTCTCTCCACACACACAGAGAACATCACCCTGACGAAAACCCAGACCACAAGAACAGTTACAGCCTCTTCCTCCAGACTGGTATCACAGCCACTGCTCCTCCCACCACTTCTTCCTAAAATGACCTTTCTGGATTTTTAAGAACTCTGGGTTTTCAAGACATCCATAGAAACCAAATCCAGCTTTTCGTGGGAAGAATCACACTGTGCCACCAGGAGGTAGCAAATGCTGCTGTGCCTGCATATGGACAACACCCCCGCAGGGAACAGCCAGCAAAGCCAACCCAGACCATCAGACCATCACTCTTCCCAGCAAGCTGCCAAGGGAGCCCTCCAGCCACATAAATTTTGGGGTGCCCTTGCTCTGTGGTCAGCCCCAGTCAAAGGCATCTTATCGCCGGCCATTTCCCCATGCGGCACAAATTCATGTCCCTATCATTAAAGAGACACATGGTTTATTTACTCATTACCATATCCAGCTGTTGGCTTTTCTTCCCCCCATATTTCAGGGTAAGTAGTGATTTGACATAAATAATACCCCATTCAGCTATGGCCTGAAAGATATTGTAAATATAAAAAAAGTCTTCGGCTACAATAGCTCTTTCCAAGTGCTCGATCCAAATCCTACTTAGTATGGGACTGGGGGGAGGTTGGGAAAGAGAAAACTCAACGCCATTACCTAAATAGCCCCATTAAAAATGGGCCCAGAGTGAGTTACAGCTTTATTAAACAGATGACATTACATCAGGAATGATGAATCATAATGTTTCTTTTCGGGATTACAACGCTCTACAACCCCTTCAGCTATAATTGTTTGCCTCCTATTCCCAGCCACCACCAGGTATGGTGGCCCCTGTCCCCATCACACCGATGCCAGCGCTGGGGACCTGTGAGCATCTCATTCTTAAAGGCTCACAAACTGTCATGGGGAAATATGAGGGAGATAAACCCTTCAGGAAGCCCAAAGGGGATCCTGGTTTTAGTTCCCAGGCCTAGATGGGCAGGGGAGCCTTCCCAGGAAAGCACAGGGTGTTTCTCCACGTTTGCAGGCAGGAGGAGGTTTGGATTCTCAGGCTCACCCTTTTGCCTTGGTCTCTCCTGCGTCAGAGCTGAGCAGGGTTAAGCAGCAAGAGGGATCTGTGGTGGGAACCAGATTTCAGAGCTGTGCATCTGTGCTGCTTTCAGCTGGGGCTGAGTTTTTGTTCCACAGTGGCTGGTGCAGGGCTGTGTTTTGGATCTGTGCTGAACACAGAGATGTTTTCCTTGTGGCTGGGCAGGGCTCGCACAGAGCTGAGGCGTTTTTTGCTCTTTATATGGCCACAACTTACATGGTGAGGAGGCTGGGGGTGCTTGGGAGGCTGGGAGGAGGCATGGCCAGGACAAGTGACCCCAAGTGACCAAAGGGATGTTCCAGACCACGTGACATCATGCTCAGCATATAAGGGGGGGGAAAGGTGTTTTTAGTCTCTGTTTTTACTTCTCATTATCCTGCTCTGAATTTGTTAGCAACAAATCCAATGAATACGTCTAATTCGAGTCTGTTTTGCCTGTGATGGTATTTGGTGAGTGACCTTTCCCAGACCTTAATTCATGAACCCTTTGTTATTTTTTCTCTCCCCCATCCAGTTGCAGAGGGGAGTGAGAGAGAGGCTTTGGTGGGTGTCTGGCACCCACCCAGGGTCAGCCCACCAAGGCTTTTAATACCAAATTAATTTTTCCAATTCCCTTCCAAGCTGAGGGCTGCATTGGGGCACATAGTAGGGATTTAAGGAACAGTAGAAATATGGGAAATTGCACAGTACAAGATGGCTGGGACCACTCAGGGTACAGCAAAAGGCTGTAAGAGAAAGGACTACAAACTGCAGCTGGTACAGCACTGCTCTGCTGGTGCTCTCTGGGTTCCCCCACCAGAACAGCAGATCCCCACTCCCAAAACACCACACATCAAGCTGGATGCTGGCTGCCTCTGTCCTTTGCACTGCTCTTCATCAGCTCCTTCAATCCATCCATCCATCTCTTGTGTGTATAATAGTTGTTGAACTATTAGTTAGTATAGTTAGTAATTTTGTTTTGGTTTTCATTATAATTTGAGTTGTTATTTTTATAATTGTCAAAATTGTTTTTGGAGATTTGTAAGGAGGGAAAACTTATTTTATTATTCAACAACTATTTCCTAAATACAATATGCTACAAGTGTTTCTTGCCCTATCAGCTTTAGCCACACTATGCTGTAAATGCCTTAAAGCCAATCATCTAAAATGTGTTTAAATCCACATTGTCTCCGAGGCAGGTCACACACGTGGATCAGAGAGAAGAGCCCCTCTGAGGATGGGACGGTCCTTGCAGGACTGGTGGAGACATCCATTAGGAAAAAACCCAGGGTTCCCAGCAGGCACCAGCACGGCCCAAAACCACCATGTGAAATGTTTTCCTCATTTTGCTCCTCTCATCCTGCTCCCGAGGTTTGCCTGGCACCTATAAATAACCAGAAGAGCACGACATCCCAGCTCACAGATAACGCAGCACCACAGCCCTGCACAAGCCAACGGCTTCTATTTTTACATCTCTGGTGAGAACCACGTGGCAGCTTTCGACAACACACACAAGGGGAAAAAAAAAGGAAAAAAAAAAAAAGCCCCAGCACTCAGATCTCCACTCCCCCTCCACCTTCTGCTCAGGCAGACCTCAGACAAGCGCCCGGCAGCCCCATCTGCTCGTCACCTGCTGGCATTTGGGTAGCAGCTACGTCAAACTCCCGGCTCGCGTTCTCACATGTAGGAGTTTGCTGTCTGAGTGATGAGGCTGTCTGTGCTCCCATTGTGCTTTGCCATCCAGAAGGTTTTTTGGGAGCCTTTACAAAATGCTGTGTGCTAGTAGCTCTTATGTAAGTTATCGACCTCCTTGCCCCCGTTTTACAGACAGGGGAACTGAGAGAAAACAGAGATACCTGTGACTTCCTGCATCCCCAATCCTCTAGCCCTTGGCCCATAGAAACTCCCTCTTTTTTGCTCTGGATTAATCCTCTGTCCACTCATTTTCCCAACTGTAGCTGAATTTGAAATGAAAAATTAAAAAAAAAAAAACCAGCATCCAACAACCAAAACTTGCCAAGGGGAGTTGATCTGTGGCTTTGGCCCATGGAAGGGTCCAGGTCTCTTTGGAACTCTGATCACACTGCAGGAGGCCAGGGACCAGGACTACTCACCTGCCTTGGCACCAGCAGGACCCTTTCAGTCTGCCCCAAACAGACACTTACACCTCTCTTTCCTTAGGTCTTGGTTTGACCTCTCACTCCACCACAAATTATAAAGTCCTAAAAAAAGCAGAGGTACAGCCCTAGAAAAGAGTCCCTAAAGTGATAAGAGATCAAGCAGTCAAGGTCTCAGCTGTGATTCCTACCCCCTAGGTGAGCAGCAGCATTTACAGAAATCTGTTACGGCACATAACAACAAAAAGAAAAATAAATCCAGCAACTATGAAGTTGGTAAGTGGACAACTTAAGTTCAGCTTTCATGCATTAAAATCAACAATGGAAATAATTTCTCTTTCCACTGTAATTGTTGTAACAGCATCGACTCTAATCTTAGAGAAAAAAAAAATATCCACCCCAGATTTCACTCCAGTCTGGAAGTGAGTCAGCTCTCAAACCTCATTGAGAAAGAAAGGCACTTGCTAGGAAGGATGTGGGAAAATAGAGGGTTAGATTCACCAGGCTCCTCTTGGGTCATGCTAAAATTACTACGATTTAAGTCAATGAATAGATTTCCTTTTGTTCCAGCCCAGCTTCATTCTGCAGTGTTATAGCCCTTATCCCAAGTTGGAAGCAAGAGCTATTCAGATAAAACAAAGCCCAGCTTCCCTTTAGCATTACCACCAAGACTTCTTCATAATAATATTTATAAAATAGCTATTAAGATGGGAGGGGATAGTAAAACCGTGTTGGTAAAAGGCACTCAGGTTATAAAATACCAGGCATTAAATCCACCCTGCAACACAAATTCCCTTCTCGCCCACGTGTTTGCTTGTTTCAAAGCATCTCTCAAGGCAGAGCTGCATCCTGCTTATTCCTTAGGATCTCTGGCTCATCCAGGCTGTGGGATGAGCCAAGGGGTCCCCGAAGCTTTGCTGCTGCATCTCGACACATCTCACTGCTCTGGGCTCCAGTCTCTGCTCAGACCTGCTTGGCACTAATTGCAGGGGCCTTTCGGGTCAGGGCACATCCATTTGGATTGTCCCCAGCTCTCAACAGAGTAGGGAGGGTCAACCAGGCACCGCTCCGAGCTCCCCAGGGCGAAGAAGGAGGAAGTGAGGCAGCCACAGGCCACCAGGGCAATGGGCCTTGCTCCTTGGCAGACTGGGTTTGGCACCATCTGCGCCTCTTCCAGGAAGCAAGAAAGCATTTTTGTGCTGCTTTTGGCAAGAAGAGTTTTCCAAGGACAATCTCGTGTGCAGCACGTCCCAGCAGACTGCATCAGCAGGGGAAACTGCTCAACCTGGAAAGCACATCTGCCCTCTGATGCCTCCCAGTCCTTGCCCTACACCCCCACCTCCACCAAAACCTGCATTCCCAGCAGGATCACTGGGAAGCATCAGCCTCCTGGGAGGTGTTAGCAGCCAGGACAATAAGCTAGTAAGGTGAAGACTTCCCCCAAAAGGTTAATTTGCTGGAACTGAGCATCAGTGCAGTCACCAGGACAGCGAGAGGGAATAAAGAGAGCTGGCCAGCCAGCTCACTGCCAGCCACTCTGGACCACCACACAGAGACGAGGTGAAGGCACAGGACCAAGAGGTCAGGCTGCAGATCAACCCATCCAGCCAGGCAGGACCACAGCAGCACCTCTACCAGGAGAGTTTTCCAGGAATTTTTTAATATCTGCAAGAAGTATCATCTCACTGCAGAAACCTTATGCTGGTTTCCAGCACAATCTCATCTCTGGACCAGCAGAGTCCCAGAAGAGGGCTGCAAGCACCAGCAAGCCAAGAGCCTGGGAGGGAAGGCTACACCTACAGCCTGCACCAGCATTCTTTGGCTTTTTCCAACATCTGAAAGGTAAGGAGGGAGTGGGAAAGGGGATTTGAGAGAACAGAAAGAAGCGCTGTATTTATTCAGGCTGACACTTCACAGAGCACCAGCCAGAGCAACTCAGCTCTAACCCCTGCGCCCACCAAGTGTTGACACTAATAGGACAATAGCTGAGCAATTAAAAGGAGGAGAGACAAGGAGATATCAAGTCAAAAAGGCTCATGGACAAGAGACAGAAAGCCTTAATTTCTGCTTGTTTGCTTTGGTGAGTGGAATACTGTCAGGCACATACCATTCTCTGGAAAAATTACATTTCTCTCACCACCAATTAATGCCTCTTTCTTAGGAGACTGGAATCCTCCTGCCTTTTTGCTGTACCAGGTTTTTTCATAGACCTTATAGAAAGGGTGTCAAATTTGGAATGCATAGCATCCCTCTGCACAGAGAAGTGTTTGCAATAAGCCACTGGTCCTGTGCTAACTCTCAATTAAAGACTGTTCACAAATGGTGGGAAACAATAATTTACAGCCCCTTTGCTAGGGGAGAGCCTCGGAATCAGGAGGCAAACAGCATTTCCCTGAGGTCTTATTTATACCCTTCCCCAGCAGAGTTAACAAGTAGGACAGTGTGGAAGTGGCTGTACTGGTTTGGGGGCCCCAGCGACAACTACTTCAAAATGCCCGTGCATGGGATTATTCATCCCAATCTCTGAAAGTCCTCAGCAGCCTGGCTGGTGAGAGGGCCCTGGGGGGAGCAGGGCTGCAGGTTTGGGGCAGGTGTCTCTTCTAACACACCATTTACGTGGGAAAAAGCAATGGGAAAAAAACATTAGGAAAAAGCAAGCAGCGAGGAAGAGCTCCCTCAAGCCAGGCACAACTAATGCCCCTTACATCCAGCCCAGAGTTTCTGAACCCCTGTCCTAACAAATATCTCTGAGGTCTCACAGAAAAATCACAGCCAAAAGCCACTGGGAGGGCTGAGGACAAGGTCAGGAAGGAAACTCAAGGGCAGGGAGGAGAGGCAGCCAGTAAGCATAGACAGACTGAAGAGCTGGACATCAAACCTGGTGTATAGCAGCAATTGAGAGGAAGAAAAGGACTGGAGGCTAGCGTGTCCAATCATTGCTTTCACTACATTAAAAAAATGTAAATTCCCTGTGTACTGGTCTGCTTTGGAAACATCAAGAATACAGGAGGCAATTAGGACTAACGGAGTCAATGGCAGCAACAGAAAAATGTCTCTGGGAAAAGAGCAGGTTTGGGTGAGAAGCACAACTTCCCCTCTTTGAAAGATGCATGGGAAGGGTTGTCTGGTCCAGCGCCCAGTTTTTTTCCCTGCCAGTTTAATGCTTCCTATCAAGCAGTGGTTGTACCAATTTAATCTGGGTTAATAGAATCACTGGCACGCTCAAGGGAGACATTGCTGGGAAGCAGCACAGACTATGTGACCCGTGGGCCTTGGAAAGCCATGGACACATGTGGCTCTAGAGCCAGATGTGTGCTTTGCAGCTGGATCCTTAGCAAACCTGGAAAATACTTTCCAGTGAGCCACTGGAAGTGGACACAGCCCGTGATGGAGCAACACCACATGGACAGTCCACGGGGTCAGCCCCATTTCCACCCCATTTCCATCCCAGCCAGGAAGTTTAAATAAAGTAGAAACCAAAGATTTAGACAAAAACAGCCAAAGCAAGAGAAGGGAAATGCCAGGAAATATGGGACACCTGGGAAAAAAGTGCTGGGGATGAAAATCCCCAGCAACCTAGAAAGAGAGGGTGAAGGAAATCTGAGAAATAAGAGCTACAGAAGCGCTGGTGAGAAGGAGATGGAGTTATGTGGAGGCAACTGGGTTATAGGCAATCTTACATCAGTTTATGAAAATATGCCATTAATCTTCATAGCGCAATCTTAATTGCAAAATCTTTCATCAGCCTTGTTATTTGTGCACCTGTCACTGGAGACACTCATAGTTGTTTTGTCGTCATTTCTCACACTAATTAGAGGGGCTTGGGGTGGTTTGAGGGGTGGGGTGGGGGGAGTGGGGAGGTTGTTGTTTTTTAATTGTCCTCGAGCATAGCTCAGCTTTATGGTAACTCTGCCAATTAAGGTCCTGTGCAGGGCTTGTAGGCCTGCTAGGCATGTTACACAGGATTAGAGGGGTTGTTTTAATTAAATACCCCCAGACTAGTAGGGAAATATTTACAGTGATTTAACAATCTGCTACAGAGTTGTTAAACCTCCAATATATCTGCTTAATGTTCATTTGGGTATTTAATAATCTCCCTACCTTATCTAATCCTGTTTAAATTTAAAGAGATGCATCTAAGCTGGTGAAGTAGCAAGTGCTTATTAACAGCCTCTGGTTATTAAAACATATTTGAGATGTCATCACCAGCGAGCAGTCCCAGCAGCAGGCAGGGGACTTGGAGCCTGCAGATGTATTTCTTTCTTAACTGGGGCTGCCCAGGGACAAGAGCCAGTGGTTTCCACACAAGCTCTGCTGTCACCACACCGGTATCTTTAGTTCACAGCCTGCTTCCCCTGTCTGTGCAAGAGAAGGTGGTGGACTTCCAGGATAATTAGAGCTACTGGTTGCTTATTTTTAAGGCTATTTTCCAGGTCTGCAGCTACTCAGGCTGGGGCATTTTTAAAGAAATGGATGTCTTGTTTTCTCAGTTTAATTACAGTTGTGTTTTCTTCTGCTCAGACAGTTCTTCACAGCTCAGTGGGGTCCACAGAAACTCATTTGCTTGAGGATAATCTACAAGACCAGAAAGACTATTCTGCAAAGTTTTAGCCCAGCTGTGCTTGCATAATCTTCACATTTCTGGTCTGGCTGCCCTGTGTTTGGTAGTCTCCTTACCTCGATTGGATGCACCTGTCCTTTCCCACCTCTCCTCTCTTTCCTCCAAATCAGGCAGTTCCAGCACCCTTCAGAGTGGTGCCACTCTAAACTCTGATTAGGGCAGGTCACAAAATGCTGCTATCACAGACAAGAAGAGGTTGTTATAGAACACACAGCTCTCAAATTGGACAAAAGGAGAGTCAAGCCAATAATTTAAGGTCCTGTGCAAAATGGCCTCTAGGCAAAATAAACAATTTTCATGACATGAACAGTAAGTCACTCTTAAATCCCAGGAAAATGACCAGCCCAGACTATTTCACAAGCACTAACCCACCCAATTTTAAAGTACCTTCAACTGCTGAGGCTGGAAGTAACAGCTGTGTAAAGAGAGGGAAAAACTCCACCAGACAATTTAAAACAAAAAAAACACACCTGGGAGAAATCTCCCTGCCCAACAAGACAGGCAGTTCTGAAGAGCTGAGGCCATGATGCCTTGAAGGTTTAATGTCAGCATCCTCACATGAGAGAGGCTCCCCATACATCTTGTTCAAGCAAGAGTATCTCAGCTTTTTACCTTAAAGGCTGATTTTCATCATAAGTCTGGTGCTCTGCTTTTGGCCACTGTGTTTTGAGACAGAAATGGACCATTTGGAGAGAGTAAGCCCAGAGCTGACACATCTGTCACATGCACTGCAGAGAAGCACAGCCATCCCAATTGGTCCTCCCTGATCTGAGAGCAGCTTTCAAACAGCCTCCTAGAAACATGAAGGACCTCAGCCACAGCCACCACAGAACATAAAAATTGAGGCAAGGAAGAAAAGCAAACAAAAAAACCCAACACGCTTTATATGCTTGTTACAATTATTCTTGTTAGAAGTCCTGGAAGAGGTTGAGCAACCTGTATTCCCAAGGGTCTTTAAAACAGATTAGTACAGAAATGACAGAGGTAGAGATGATCTTACCTTGAGGCAGGCAGAGAGACTCACACGACCTTGGCAAGGTCCTTCCGACACTTGAGAAACACCAGCGACACCAAGCTCTGCCCCACTGCAAGGGTCTGGTTATGACAGCAGTCAGAGGAGTCTGGACACCAGCAACAAGCTAAAACAGAGACAGAGACTCCACAGAATCCAGCAGAAGCAGCATTCTGGCCTGCCAGGCTTGTTGGTCTCACATGAACAAAGCAAACCCCTCTCATTTTCCCAACCCAGAACCCTCAAACCCCAGCCCTTTCCACAGTCCCCACGCCGGATTGGGATGACAGATGACCAGAGGGGACCAAACCAAGCAGATAATTTTATTTGTTTTCCCTTTGTTCCTCATCTCTCAGACGCTGGTGTCATTTAGGATTTTTTGTGGAGGAGACACATCAGCACAGTGACTGACGGATCCTGTCTGGTTCCATCAGCAGCACGGCAGCGTGTCCCCAGAGTAACGCGAGAGGACTGCCATTCCTGCAGGGAAGGATGCTCAGCAGGAGGTGTCAGCCTGGGAAACACAACAATGCTTTCTCTCCCATCAGTTTGGAAACTTTCAGGATGGGGGGAAGGCTGGGTCTGAAGAGGTGTGCCAAGGACTTGCACTGAAGGCCTTGGAGCAGACTTCGCACCCAAGCATTGTCATCCTCTCATGCCTGTCAAGGGAAGAGGAATAAGTATACTTCAAGTGGCTGTTTCCTACAGGATGTGCCCTGTGGGGTAAGGAATGGAACTTCTGAGCCCTCCTCCCACTAGCTGACACTTCCCACTGCACTCCCTCGTCACCTCTGTGTGCAGAGCTGCAGTCACAAATCATGGGGTTACTTAGACTCTTGGAAAAAAAAGATAATAAAAGGGTACACGTGTTTACAATGCTATTTTCTTAATTCTCAATAAAGGATCCTATTTGCTTCCTCCTCCATAAGTCACCTCTGGCTGAGCAGTGTGGGAGCAGGATGGAAGGGATGACATGAGTTAACACTCCAGTGCCCTCTAGCCAATACAGTTTTGGCTGTAGCAGGAGGTCTTCACATCCTTTATTCCATCAGAGGACTTCAGATTCTCCATGGCCACGTGGAGAAAAGCCTGGTGCACTCTGGCTGTGCTGCTCTGCCTGCAAGGCAAACAGGGATCTGAGATGCAGAAAGGCTGCGCTATTCACCAGCTGAGGAGCACCAGCTCTCCAGACACCCAGCTACCAAATCATCCAAATCACCAAATCTCCATGGGGTGCTCCCCACCCTGAAGATCTCAGCTAGAGCTGCAGGTAACAGCAGATGAGGGAAACTATCTGCAAAAAATCATCTCTGCGTTTGTCTTAGTGGGAAAGGAACATGATCCTGGGCTCTTTCCCTGTGCAGCAAAGCAAGAAGCACCAATATTGAGTACACTTGTAGCACAATGCCACGTTCAGTCTCATCTGTGCAGCTCAGATCTAGCCAGGTCTTGTGTTTTGCCAGCAGGAGATGCCATGGCACGGCTCTTTAGCGGGTGGGAAGTGCTTGGAGGAGCTGCTGGCGAACAGCAGGCTCAGAGGGATGAACCAGCAGAGGCATGCACAGAGCAAGTGATAATTTCCGTGCTGTGCAATTACAGCTGGGAAGGAGTAAACCTCTGGTGCACAAACCTGCCAACAGTTTACTGCCGACAAGGAAACAAAACCGACAGTTGACACTGGAACAGCTACTGATACCCTGTAATCATCTTAAAAATAGACTCTTTGCAAACCTGCTTGTTAGTAGTGAGACCATATGCTCTTTTTAAGAGGGGGGGGAGATAAACCTTTCAGCATCTCCAAAGCAGCATTTGCATTAGGCAGAGCACGTGTTTGGTGAAGCTGAGGCTGGAAGCTCCCCAGAACCTGGTCCAGTACTACTGGGTGACCAAGGCACATCAAGATCCTGCATTGCTACAGCACATTTTGCAGCATGAAGAACTCCTAGTCCTCTGAGCCCAGCAGGCAGTGCTGGCACACAGCTATTGCAGGCAGCCAGCTTATTCCATCTTACTACACATATCTGCTCCCCAGGCTCCTGCTGCACAGCTTTTACACAGGGTGAGTCCTCCCCACAGCTCCTTTTAACCACAGCCCCTGACCAGGGTGGAGAGAAGAACATCATCTTTGAGCCAAGGCCTCTGGAGTCTTGTTCAGCCTGGAGCATTGTCAATCACACAGAGCTGGATGGCAGCACAACCCTGGCCCACAGGAAGTGCCATGAGTAAGGTCTTCCCATGGAAGACAGCACTGCTCAGGACTAATCCAGGGTCCATCAAAATAGAGACTGGGGCCAGGATTTGGTCTGTTCTAAGTTGGTTTTGTTTCTTGATTCCAGTTGATTTTGTTGGATCTCTTAGAATTCAGAGCATCCACCCAGGAAGACAGGTCTGGTTTGCTTCCTAACACATTCAGCACAAAATTCACTCACCCACAAGTTTTTGTCCCCTCTGTGCTCAGCACAGCAGCACTACAGGAGAGAGAGGCACACGTTCCCTCACTAAGTGGATTTCATTTTGGTATGAGCCATTTAGAGATTATATCCACTCCAATTTGGGCAGGAATCCAAGGTTAACCTCCCTGCTCTTGTTAACAGAGCTTTGCTCTCAAAAAGCCCATCAGCTCAGTTTTACATCTTACTTGGGAAAGTCAGTGCAATGTTACACTGGGCACTGAGTGATGCCTCAGGTTTTAGCTTTTATATTTTTCAGATTCTGTGCTGCATTAGTGTGAGCTTCATATTAGGGGATGGTGAGCTCTCTTCACAGAGTAGGGAGACAAAACAATTCCTTCTCTAGCTGGGCACCAAGGACAAATGATCCAAATCTCAGGCCCAAGAGCACAAACAACATGGACTGAAGAGAGAAAAACAAGAAGGATGGGACTGCATAACTTAAAATTGTAATTGGACAATTAACTCCAATATGCAAATGGAGCAGAACTTATAAAAGTGAGAGACCCTGTGACTGGTCGTGCATTTTGTGACTATTTTGGGTTCATCTTGGGTGTAGCCCTGGCTGTGCTTTTGTGCTGCCCAAGTACAAGATCCATTCAGGCCTTTTAATAAATTCCTACTTTATTCTTCAGCTCTGTCTAGTCTCTCTTCTAGGCCAGCCTTCACAAGGCATCATGAGAGGAGAGGAAAGGCAGATCTTGGGGAGCTCTGTGACTGCTGGAGCTGAGAGCAGCTTCCCAGGATTCTTGGACACACATCCCTGGTCTCCTCTGCCACTCATGACTACAGACATTGAAGGCTGTTATTGTACAGCCCTGAGGTCACCTTGGAGAATTTCTGATGTCTCCACACAGCCAGAAGGAAAATCTTTGCCAAACAGGTACAACACAGCATGAGGGTGGCACTCTCCATCCAGGATCACAGCAGCACACACAGACATTTGATCCTTTAAAATTCACATTTATGCAAATCACAGTTTCCCAGTTCCTGGAAATCACATCCATTTCTACGGGGATGCTGCTCCCTCAGGGTCAGGTCAGCCAATGTACACTTTCCTGCCTTGCAATCCCCTTGGGAAGACTGCAGGCTGTGCCTGCACACAACAGGGAGCCCAAGGAGCAACTGCAGAGTCCATCCTGAGGACCACCCTGTACAAAAACTATTTCAGACTCTGCATTTCAGCCACCAGCAGCACAAGAGTCCACCTGCAAGTTATGGAAAGCTGGTCTTCAATAGCCTGGCTTCTCCAGACATCTTGCAACACTCCAAAAAGCAGAATAGGAGCATGCTCTGGGTAACAAGAAGCAGTCTTGGCTGCCAGAGCTGCCACCCTGGAGAGGATCTGGCAGCCACCTTGCCATGGGGAGGCTCTTTGTTGGAACCCTGGATGCTGAGAATTTTAGACTTTTTGTGTTAAAAGGCACAGACCCTCAAGAGAACACCACATTTGACCTGAGGCCGGGGAGAAGGCTTCCAAAATTGAGTGATAGAACTGGGATTGTGGGTGTGTCGTTTGATTAGGAGTGTGTAATATCACAGGGTGGAAAGCTTAGAGTTTAAGGTTTTAGAATATAGTAATATATATAAAGCAAGATGGAGGTTTTAGGGCAGAGGCTGGTCCTTCTTCTTCACCTTCTTCTCCATGGGTTTGGGTGGTTTTGTGTAATTGGATAAAAAACTCCCCATTGTGGGGCACGGGTGGTTGGTTATTGGGTTAAAAGTAAAAATAATTTAAGTGTCATTTCTTAATTAGCTATTTTTTCCTTAAAAGACCTTGTAGAGATAGATACAGAACCATTTTACAGCTTGTTAGTGAAGTGCTGTAGAACTCACAGCTTGTAAGACTGTGATATAGATAACCCCAGCACCTGAGCAGGAAGGCAGCTCCTTCACCCAGGGCGAGGCCCCTAACAGCTCCCACCACTCAATACCTCCACCATGAATTATTAATCCGTGTGTCATCCAGCCTCGGAAGCTGACACATCCACACCACCAGCAGGAAGAAAGCTTTTAGCAGCATTTCCTTGTCAGCAAGCCCGGGGTGAGCTTGCCAGGCCCTTCCTCAGGGCTCGTTGCCGAGCTGCTGGGAGCCAGCAGGAGGGACCCGTGGTGGTGTTCCTGCTGCCATCCCCGGCACGGAGCTCCCAGATCCAGCTCCGTGAGCTCAGCACATCCACCTGTCACGCGAGCCACTCACTTGGAAAATTATTCTGCTGGAGCATCACCGAGGACACCTTGCCAGTGAAATATCAGACAACATCAGGCAGTGTTTACTTGCTCCAGTGCAGATACTACACATTTATTATTTACACTTTGCAGCGTATTTTTGGAGTTGTGTCAATAAGACTGAGGGTTATCAAGTGATCTGTTTGCAGTCAGTCAGAAGTGCTGTGATTCCCAGGGAATTTCAGGACAGGGATTTGCTTTTTTGCATTGGCCTCATCCACAGCACGGGCGGCTGAGGATCTGGGAGGTGTTGGGATTTGTAGGACCTTGAACTGAGTTTGTGTCCCTTGCCTTCTCCACTTCCTGCGCAAGGGTTCTCCAATGGGAATCAGTCCCAGGGGGATAAAAAGGCTCCTGAAATGATGTAACAACAAGTGTAGATCTTCTCCCTCAGTCCCAAGGATTTGAAGGGATGATTGGGTGGATGCAGCTCATCCAGCCTGGAAAAACTTGGGAGAGACCAGCTGGGGACTCCCTAAACACAAGGAACACAGATGGGTCTGGAGAGTGTGTCATGGCTGTCCCACCTGCAGGTGTCACCTCCTGTCCTAGCCAGTATTTTCTCCCATCTTTTCTACTGTCTTTTGTCAGAGGTAGGGAAAACAATGAGCACTTCCAGCTCAGCCATGGCATAAGCTCATTATCCCCCTCACTAAGAGTTTCTTAACAGCAAATTTAGGAGTATCTTCCATGGAACCTAAATGTATTTTAAATATCTTCTTTTGAACTGCTTCTTGAAATGAAATTTTACACTAAAGCTAGATGGACAACCTAAACCAAGCCATTCCCACATTTTTGATTTTCAGAAGTGCCTTCGTAGCTCTGGCTGAGACCAAAGCATCCAGCCACACATCCACACAAAGCCACCAGCTACTTTAGCAGCCATGATCTGCTGCAAATCCCATTTCCACAATGGGAAATATTTAAGATTTGGTTTCTGAAAAGCCCCTTTTTCATCACTTCTTGAGCTGGGCGAGTTCTAGTATTCAGCCCACTTCTGCAGGTCGGCAGCAGAGATCTGAATTCTTGGCCTAGTAATGAGTGCCAAGGCAGTTGTTTTCATCTTATTCAGTCAACAAGAACATGGAAATCAATTTTTCCCAATCTCAGTTATGGCTAGAAATCCATTCCTTTTAGACCAGCTACAGGATTAATCTATTGAATGGTTTGCAGGCGTTTTGCTGACATACAAACATTTGAAGAATACATTATGCTTTCCCCCTCCTGCTACAGCATTAGTGCTTTTTTTTCCCCTTTTTTTTCCTGTAAATATCTTTGTTCGGGAATCCATGAGACAGGATGTGGAAATGCATGTCTGCCTTGCAAACAAGCATCGTGTCTGCAAAGTTTCTGCACTTAAATCGTTAGAGCTTGGTGACTTCAGGAAAAGAGCAAAGACACCTCGTGCTGCACGACATGTGCCAGCAGCACAAAGCAGGAGCTGAGCTGCCTCTCCACAGCCAGTGCTGAACAAAGCAGCAGCAAGTTTAAATTAAATAAATTAGATAAATTCCGGTTTCAGTGGAAGCCTCGACCTAAGGAGCTGCCAGTCTAACAATCAGTCTCCTCTGCTGGCTCCACAGCATCAGGATGTGAGTGTAAAAAGCCATCTCACTGCTACCACTGCAGCAGTCTCATGCAATTCTGTCACCTCAAAAAGGGGGTACTTGGCCACAGTTTGTTCTCTTCTCATCAAAAAAAAAAAGAATCTCATCTCTTTTGGTCCTTACTTAGGGCTCCAAAAAGTTTCTTACCCTGTTCTCAGCAGGATTGTGAGACACACTGCAAACTTCTGGAAGAGTCTGTCGCACTTACTGACATAGCTGAATTTTAATTTTTCCCCATTTCTTCTGGTTTGAGAAGCAAAACCAGCGGGACACCCCAAGTCAGAAATACAATTTATTAGAAAAAGGGAAAATAAAACAAAAAGGAAACAAAATACATGCAATAAGAAAACCACTGACAAAGTCAGAGTACAGCCTGACACCCTGTTGGTCAGGGTGTTGGCAGCAGTCTACTTGCAATGGTGGCTGCAGTTCCTCCTGGAGTAGCAGTTGTGGCTCTGTTGAAGCAGAGTGGTCCTGGAGAAAAGGTCCAGTGATGGATGGGCCTGTTCTTCTCTGGGAGTCCAGTGGAGAAGGCTACTTGGTGTTCCAAGTCTCAGGCTTTTTATCCAGGTAGAGAGGCTTGGTTCCTCCCCCTGGCTGGAGCATTTCCCAATGGGCTGATGGGAGCTTATCAGTGTACTTAATGGCCCATCAGCAGAAGACCTTATCTGTGGAGGGAGGATGGGTCATGGAAGAGATAAGGAAACTGCTCTTGATGGTTTCTTATCAGCTGGCTTATCAACAGAAGATCACATCACTACCCCCCATCCCAGTTCCAACTGATGGTAATAGAATAACACACCCCTGGTTATATCTTACACTGCAACCCATGACACCATTTTACAGGCATGGAAATAGAAACAAGTTTCTTTATTTCATCAGCATAAGCAGGTCTTCTGTTCAGCACTAGACCTTTTACAATTCCCAAAGACTGGTTCCCCACCCAAATCTGGGGATACATCACCCTCCATTCCAGTATCTGCACTTACTCATAAGGATCTAAATTTCCACTTGTCCAGTGTCACAGCTTTTCCCCACCCAGACTCCAAATATCAGGATTGTTTGTAAAACTTTCCACAGGTGATGTATTTCAGGCCAAAGGCTAAGATTTGTTTTAAAATGTTCTTCACAAAATTTGATCTGGGCAGTAATATCAAAATGGTTTTGGAAGAACAGAGAAGGATAAAGCAATTATATCCCACACAGCAGGACAGCAGAAAGTGAGTACATCCATCTCACCACAGCTGTCCTTTCTTCCTGCAGCAATCTGAACCCAACAGAGTGTGCAGGTCTATTTCCCACTGCTGGGGAGGGCAGTACAGGTATTTCTGAGTCAGAAAATACTCCCTGTACTATAATGTGTTTGTCTGACCAGAAGGGACATATCTAGCTATGAAGATATGATAGCCCTGCTTGCTTACCCACAAAAAACCCCAATGCTCCAGGGCCACAGGGAGGGAGCAGAGCTGCTCCACAGCTGTCCCCACACCTGGACACCCCAGTGATGCAGGCAGCAGTGAAGACCTCAGCATGTTTACAGGACAGCTCTTAAAATGCCCCAGATACAACCTAGAAATGAGAGCAGAACAACAGCATCAACCCCACAGTAGCCATTCTTATGAGAGCTGATCCACACTCCAAAATATTAAAAAATCCAAAATATTCTGTGGACACTGACCTTAATGCCTAAATAGCACTACAGTCTCCTGGAGCTTCACATTGTCCACTAAGATCTACTCTAAAGAGCTCTCAAGCTGCCCATGAAATAGATATTTGTACCTATCACAAAATCATGGTGCCCTCCTTCTCCCAGCTGATCTTTCCCCTCTGTTTCTGTATCATTCAGTTGTTGGGCTGAGGCTAAAGCAATATATTATAAACATATATATAATAAATATTTATATTTTATATATATGTAATATAAAACAATGTATTGAAGCTAGGAGCAAGTCTCCAAGAATGGATTTATCTCAACAGCTCCCAGCACTTGCAGCAGCACGTTTACTCAGGAGCCCTCTGCACGGTCTCCAGCTGCCACCAGCAAGACTTGGTCAACAGGTGAGTCTCTCCAAATAGCACAAAATAAGTCAGTTCTGACTATTTCTTGCAAGATTTTGTTGCCTGTCACCAGTCACCAGCATGGTGACCTCATGCCTGGTCACCCGTCATGAGCAGGAAGGCACCTACACCATTCTGGGAAGTAATTCCTGTTGTAGGGAGAGCATTGTGCATCACACCCATGCTGGGCACTGCCTGGAGAGGAGCTGGGGGTGCTCAAGGACTCCGTTGTGCTGCCACACAGCATCACTGGAGAGCTTCCATCAGGTTCTCTCATCTTGCCAGGGCATCCAAGACAGATCCATAGTAACTGAATAATCAATTAATCCTCCTGTAGAGCTCCATTTACATAATGAAAACGCAGCCTCCCAATATACCACTATTTTTCAGTTGTCTAGACCAATATATCTGTCCTGTAGTTGGAGGGGGGAGACCTAACACAGCTTCTATTACAGATGGCAGAGTTCCAGCTGACATCACGTGGTGGCAATAAAACTTCTATTGATTTCATGTAAGCATTTAACCCTAGCAGAGCACGTATTCCTTCAACAGCCCACAGCGGACTCCGGGTCCAGCAAGCCAGACTGAATTACTGTTGCACCTCACATGGAGCCTGGGGAATCTCTCTCCTTCCTCTCCAGCTCCCCAGGAAACCATAGAGAGGCAGAGAGCACACAGGCTTCGCTGCACATCCTGAAATGTGGCAACAGGTTTGGATTTCTCAGCTCAATACCTGCAGCTTATCTCAGACCACAGAGGAAGGTCTCACCCTACAGCTCTCAATGAGAAACAAATCAGCTATAATTCTAGATCCAGCTCGTTTGGCTAACAAGGACCTGGGGTTGAGGTCTGTCCTCAAAAGTCTACTCCCAGACTGAAGACTGGGACCAGTGATGCTGAATAATCCCCTTTCTCCACTTCACACAGCACTGGCAAAGCACAAGGCAGTAGCCAGCAGAGGCTCTAGAGCTGAATTAAAGCCCTTACTCTTCCCTCAGCTTCCACCAGCAAATAGGATATGAAGAGCAAACAACCAGTACCTCACAGCAGGGCCCCCTTGCTGGTCCTGGCTGCAGAGGGGCCATCAGCAGAGGAAGCTGAGGTTCAACTGCAGTCCCTGGCCCTGCCACAGACTTCTGCAGGTCAATAGGCAAAGCATTTTGCACTGAACTCCAAACCCACAAAGTTAGTGCAAGGCTCTCTGTTAATCTCTGAGCAGATGGAAAGGGAACAGAACGTGGCCAGCGCTGCCAGCAGCAGCTGGGCCACTGGAGATAAAGAGACACAGCTGGGTCAGACCTTGGTGCTTCCATGAGACAAAGTGAACCCATCTCTGCTCCAGCCCAGGTGAGCTCTAAGCCTGTTTTTTCTCTTTGTGCTTTGAGGAGCCCTGTCCCACCTGACTTTCACCACCCCCTCCTGCTTTTCAAAATGTGAATTCCAAGTTTTGCTGTAAAAGGTCCCTCCAGTTCCTCTCTGAGCTCCTAATGGGGATCAAAGTGCAGACTTACTTAGATTCCCAGGGCTAACTCTATGTATCCTCAGCACAGAGGAGACCACTAGGAACCACATCACAGCACTAAGAGAAGAGCAGGAATTCCCTGCTTCTGGGGCATCCCAAAACTTCAACCATGAAGAGAGCTCTGGACTACTGTGATCTTGTTCTACTCACACAGGAGCACTAAGTTTTCCATTTGTCAGGGGCACAGCACTGCCCAAGGGTGACAGAAAGCAAGTCATTCAGCCTTGGCAGCTCTGTGTGTGCCGGGCACAAGTTTTGGCACATTCTCCAAAGCCTGGGATGCCAAAATCTTCCTAGACAGCAGCGATGCTTCTCTGTGCTTCTGTCAAGGCTTTCCCTGCTTTGCCCCTCATTCCCTACATACCTGGGGACCTTGACAAGCACAAAGGCAGCTCCTCTCGGAGGCTGCCTGGCACAACAACTTTTCACCGGTCTGGAGCTCTGGAGAGCAGCCCGCATCTGGTGTGACGCCACGCTCGGAGTCATCCCCGCTCCCGAAGGACAGCCCGAGCCAAGCTCATGTTACCAGGAGCATGTTCCCCACTTCCTAGACATGGCAGCAGAGCACACGGTGTGGGGCTGCATGTGTGTGTCAGAGGGCACGCACGGATCCCGTCTGGAAGCTCCAAGGAAGGCCATCTGCCTTCCATCCCCACCGCTGACGCTCGGAGCTTCTCGCTCCCTGTCGCCGTGGCTACTGCACGCTGTGCCCGGCTCCGCAGCGTGCTCCAGAGCCACCTCCTGGCCGAACGGATAACAGTCCTGGAGAACGGCAAGAACGGAAAATAAATGAAAAAATCCCCTAATGAATCCCGACGCCACCCGCCAAATCCCAGCCGCCATGTCCTCCGTATCAAGTTCCAGCATCGCTCCAAACGGAGGCACTACCCTGCTCCCCTTCCTAACCGTGGCCCCAAATCCAGAACAGGGTGGGGATTGTACTCTTGGAGACACTTTTACCTGCCTCCCTTGCCACCATGCCTCCAGTGCTGGCATGCCTGGTGTTCCTGTGCTCACCCCAGATGTCCCCTAATCACCAACAGGCTGATGGACACAGGGAAGGCAGCAGGCACAGGTGAAGTAAATACTGAGACAGAAGCTAAACACCTGCACTCAGGCACAGAAATATTGGCACTCTTCCTACCCCATCACTTCCCCTCTTTGTGTCCCGCTTGCACTTGGCTCGTGGGCTGCAGAAACCCACCCTGCACTCCCCAGCTTAAAATATTACTCTGTTTCAGCCACTTCTGCATCTGTCTACACCAGGGCTCTTCCTTCTCTGCAGAAGGTCTGTGCCATTCCTTTGCCAAGCTCAAGTCACACTGGGACAGCCAGGAACTGCTAGAAGGACAGACAGGACCACGCTCCTGGTCCTTGGCCCAGCAGTTTGGAAAAGGGAACTTTTCTCCCAGTCCGCAGTGAGGTCAGACCCTGCTGTTTGGTTGGGTTTGTTTTCCAGTGAGGCTGTACAAAACATCCAGGCAGCTGAGCCACCCTGGGGAGAACAAGATTCAGTTCATGTGGCCAAGTGTCCTTCCCCAGTGCTGCCAAATGCAGGTAAGAGTGTTCCCCCCAGGACCCTTCTCTCTGCTGACAGAAAATGCCCTTCACAGTTGGTGCAGCTTTGCACAACAAAGGGTGCATTACCCAGCTCTGTAGAGAGAGGCCAATTAAAGCACAGATGCAAACTCTAAGCCAAGGTTGTGCACTCAAAACCAGCTGATAAAACATCAGATTGAACCTTATAAAAAGGTTTTCCCACTGTAAATGTGCTAACATCAGGTAAAGGAAGGGTTACAGCAATTTATAGTGATCTCTAACCTGCGTTTCTTTCCTCTCAACCTTTTTTCTTGCTGCCATTTCCAGCTCATCCAGCACAACACAGAATATCCCATGTGGTAATCACATATCCTCTGAACAGAGAGAGACATAGCTCTCCCAGGAAAATCCTGGGAAGCTGTGAGAAGGCATGAAAAAGCACTTTATTATTAGAAATCTACAGTTCTTGTAGAAACAATGGTGGACTTAAGACCTGATTGGCCTTTAGGAATCATCTCTCATCTATTGGTCAAGAAGGGACAACTCTTTCTTGTAAACATCTTTGACAAACAGAGATTGCCAGTCAGGTGCAGAGATTAAGATAATAATTGTTTTAATTCTTTCTCTGAGCTTTCTCGCAGCTTCCCAGGAAAATCCTGGGAGAACTATGTCTCTCTTTGTTCAGAGGATATGTGATTACCACAATCCCAAAAGTGATATCAAACTGAGGTGGCATCCACAGACTCAAAAGACCTGGTGAGAGGAGACCAGCACAGCAACAAGCCCACAGCAGAGAAACCCACCTTCAAACAGGTAAAAAAGCACCAGGCGAGCAGCACAGCCAGGAATGACACCAGAATCCTTAGGATGTAAAATCCCTTCCCATGTTGCAGCATGTTGACCTGCCAACACGCCATCAGAATTTTAAATGACACATCCGAGCGCTCTCCTCGCCGTCAGCAAGCATTTGAACCTCAAAAGCGGCGAGGAGCAGACAGGAGAGGTAATTACCCACGGCCTCCTCCCAGAGCTGACAGAAAGCAGGCCCCGTGCTGGAGATCCTGGCCTCATTACAGGCTCTCCTGGAGGCTGCAGCTGCTCCTCTCCACGGTCAGACATGAGGCACGGCGTTTGGGAGGAGAGAAGAACCTCCCACAGTGGCCACGGGGTCCATCAGCCACAGCACAACCACTGCCACGCCAGTGTTGAAGCCAGACATGAAGCTGGCTGGTTCATCACTGTGGTTCATAATTTCTAACTTGGGAAGGGGCTTTTCCCTGAGTCAGCGTGTGCTTCAGAGCAAGCAGAAGTTGCTGCCTTTTTCTCCAACCTGGAAATGAAACTCGAGATAATTTTAGTGAGGAGGTAATATAAAAGGGGATCTTTATTTGAAGGCAGTTATGGAAAGATGTCCACAAAAGCCCACCCCTTCCAGGGATGAATGCAGTTTTATAGGTTTTATGAAATTAGCAGAATTGATAAAAAGCACCAATTAGGAGGACAATTTCTCCCCCCAGGTCAAGCCCCTTCTCTGAAACCCCCCCCTTCAGCACTAATCCCTGAAAATGTATCTCAAAGAGTTGTTGTCAACCTTGGTTCCCAGGAAGAACCAAGACAGCACAGGGGCCTTGTACCCCCGGGGCTTGGAGCTCTGGAATTTGTTTTGTCTTTCTGCTTAAGGGAAGGCCATGGAAAAGTACTGGGAAAATGAGTCACTAATATGATAGGCTACAGAGCTACAAATGTATAGAATCCAGAAGAATACAGAGAACATATAAAGAAAAAAGGCAAAACCCAGAGGGCATCCAAGTGATGGAGCAAACTCTCACTCCTTCCCTCTTTCTTATTGCTGGCAGCAAGAAAAAAACTGGGATTCCGCAGTACCATTTTCTGCAGCAGTGGAAAAGACATTATGCTCCAAGAGAGCTGCCACTCCAGAAAATCCAGGGTCTCCTGGCAGCTTCTCCATGCTCCTCAAACACTGCCTACACAGAGCAGGGTCTCCCTGTGGACCACAGATCCCCATCCCATGGCCCACGACAGCCTTTCTGACAAGGAAAGCGATTTGCAGCAGCACAGACACAGCAAAGGACAAGACAACTTGGCTGGGGTCTCCTCCATGTGCTCCTCTAATGGCCTCTCCTGGCAGTGACCCTTGCTGACCTAACAATCTCAGGGGACAGGAGAGTAATTCCAGCTCCATTCTCCTGAGCTGCTGCTGCCCATCTTCCCAGCCACGCATGCACAGGGAGGTTGGGGAACCCCCTTGAGGGATTGCTGTCCAAAGGAGGCTGAGCCACCGAGCCTGATGGAGAAACTGCTGGCTGGACATGAACTACAGCCCCAGGCAGCAAAAGGTGACCTCTTCCAGCCTCTTCCTAGCAAATGTCCAGAATAGGAAAGGAGGGGGGAAAACACATCAATGACCAAGCACTGCATGGGTGTGAGAAAAACCCTGTGCCCATCTACTCCAGGAGAGGGGCCATGAAGCTTGTAAAGCCCCTTGAACACCAAAGCAGAGGTACAACAGTGATGGAGAACCTGCAATGCCTGATTTCCCTCCGTGCTACCTGCCCTCCTGGCTGGTGGCCCAGGTTGAGCCACAATGGAGTGACCAGTGGGGGACACAGCACACCTCTCTCAGTGAAGTGATGCTGCACGGCATCTAGTGCTTCCCATGAAGCCAGGAATTACTATCTTTGCCTCTAAAAGGTCCATTATTAACCAGCAGCTTCCTTTTCCGGGGAAAATAGAGACCTGACAAAACCAAAACCTGCAGCATCAGTTGTTGTCTGCCTAGCACAGCAAGCAAACCTGGGCTCAGAGTGCTGGCACTGCCTGTCCTTGGATCCTGGGAGTCCAGGGCAGAGGAGAGATGAGTCAGGCTGTTCCCTCCCCACTTCCAAGGAAAAGGACAGGAGGAAAATGTGTATGAATCAAAAGGGTAATGTTGGCACATTACAGGCAGCAAGTTTAATGACACCTAATCATAATGCTACAGAATTTTGGAAGGGATATAAACCCTTGGGCTTCCAATGACCTTTGAAAGACAAAGAAGAATGGGAATAAACCCCCCCTGCAGCTGCCTGCTCTTCAGTTTCCTCCACCTTCTCCTAAACCATGCAGGGCTGGAGCCATCACAAACACCAGCCTGAATCAAAGGGATCTTAGTGCAACTCCCACCATCCCTCCACACCTAAACAATAAATGCAGCAAATAATTTCCTTCCTGACAGGCTTTTACTCCATTGAGAGCCATTTTCTGCCACCTCTCCTCTTCCCAGTTCTTTACCTCAGCTTTTGTTTTCAATCCAAGCCAAATTCTTTGGGCAGCCTGGGGCCTGAGCTCCAGGTAGGGCGTTGTGCGTGGTAACAGATTTCCCACCGAGCCCAAGGGAAGGGGATCAGGCTCCAAAAGCCTCCAAGAAAGCCTCATATTTCTCTCCACCACATGTCCCACGAGGATTTGTTAACACAGGCAGCTCCTGTGCCATCCTGGTGGAGCTGTGCTTGAGGAGCCTTAAAACTGAGCATAAATTCCTGCCTCGTCCTAAAGGGATCGGTGGGAAATTTCACACAGGGTTAGTTTTAATGCTTTAAATATTCTGTGAGGTTTGTGTTCAATTTCTCATCATAAAGTTTTAATGGGAACTCCTGGAAATTGCCAGCTCTTCTGATGCATCTTCAGACAGGAAACTGTCTGTCTCTGCAAAACTTGGTGAGGTGCATCCTGGCTATATTTATCTGTCTACAGTTTTTAGTTTAAAAAAGAAAGCACATCAGATATGCAAGGCTTAGCAACATTTTTAACGAGGATGTGTCAACATTTGTCCCACACTTGCAAGCCTGATAGCCTAAATCCTTGGTGGAGGATTATATATATTTGATAAAGGTGATTTTATAGTTGCCTCCAGCAATGGGAGACAGGGAACTGAGGACATCCAGGCTCAGCTCTGAGCTGCCACAAGTTAAAACCCACCCCCCCACAGGTCACTCAGCTACCTCTCTCTGCCATAAAACTCTTGGAAACACGAGGCAACAAAAAATTGGTGGAAAAAACTCACTGCTATTCTCCCTAACAAACAAGCTCCCAAAAGTAAATCCATCTCCTCTCCCCTGAGACCAAGGCATTGCCAGCATGAGCAGAGTCATGAGAGGAGGATTTCTAAGAGGCAATGGGCAGCTTTTCTTAGCACATTCTTACTGTTCAGGGCTGGATCTGCACACAGAATTTAGTCCTAAACAGTCAGGGTCTTCAGATAAAAGCAGAGGAAAGGAATTTTAAGAATTGGAAAAAGAAAAAAATAAGGAAGGGGGAAATGGAGGCAGAGGGAATAACAAGAAACTTAATTTGGTCAGAGAGGAAAGGTAACAGTGGTTTTCCAACCATTCAGCTCACCATGAGTGTCAAGTGTGCAGATCATGAAAAAAAAAATATTTACAAGATAGGATGCATTTTGTAAAACAGAAACAGAAGTGATGATTCCTGCCCTGAGAGGGGACTTCTGAGCCCTTGCACAATATTCTCTGGATTTGACCTTACCTCTCACTTGCTAAAGCATCTGCTCTACCTCCTCAGCCTGCACAGGATCCCTCTTCCAGCAGCCTCTGCCCCCAGGGAACAGCCACAGCTCCCAGCAGAGACCACTGAGCTGGAGAGATCAGAGAGCCACAGAATCACAGCATGGCCTGGCTTGGAAGGGACCTCAGAGATATTCTAATTATCTAGATGGACAAGGACACCTTCCACTAGACCAGGCTGCTCAGAGGTCCAACCAGCATGGCCCTAAACACTTCCAGGGATGAGGCAATCACATTTCTCTGGGCAGCAACAGGTCTGCTTGGCTCTTCCTTGGGCAGGAGCATCACAAGGGCACAGCTGGACTGCAGCATCAGTCCTCACCTTGTCCCCACCAGCACAGCAGCTAGGGAGGGGAATTTTCTGGTCTCTACCCACCCCCTGATCCTGCTCAGTGTCAATCTCCCCCCAAAATTAAGCAGTCTTTAGCTGTCTGGGCAGCAGATTGGGGTGCACTTCACCCTGCATCCCTGGACTACCTCCAGCCCAGGCAGTGGGGGCTTCATTTCTCCTACTCCTTCCCTCTCTTCACCATAAACACTTTATGCAAATCCAATCTCTTCTCTGGCTCCCGCTGTGCTGCAGAGGGTTGGGGAAGGGGAGGAGAGGGGAAGGGGTGGGGAGGAGGGGGGAAGAGGATGGAGCCTTGCTCGCTATCAGCTGCTCAGAAGAGCAGAGCAGAGACAAGATTGATGATGCTCTCTGGATATAAGATCTCCTCCTTGTGAAAGGCTGCTTATGAGGCCTGATAGACTTGTCATCTCTTAATAAACATCGCTGATATGTTGGTGAGGAGAAAGCGGAGGCGAGGGGAGGACACATGGAAAGGCTGCTGACAATTTACTCAGAACGCTGCTCCCCTCTTGCCTCAGCCTCCACGTGCAATTCCCATGGCCTCTTCCCTGGGGGAACATTCCCAGTCCAGCCTCACCAGTAGCTGCCATCCCAGCAGAGCCCAGCAACAGGCTGGACCCAGCATCTGGGCATTCCCAGTGAATAAAACAATCCCTTTCCCTGTGAGCCTTGGGCACACACCTGGTCCTAAACCACAAAGCCATGAGGGTTTTCAAACAACTTCCACAGCAGTTATGGGAGCAGATCCCAGTGGGACAGAGTGCAAGGGAGGCACTTCATCAGCACCTTGCAGAGTTCAAAGCTGCTTCACTGCTGTTGTGCTCCTTCTCCAAACTGCTCTCCTAATCTAAGTGGCTCTGCTCTTGCCCACATGGCTGTAAATCAGAGGGACTTGCTCAGGAAACACATCCCTTGCTTTTATTTAACCTCTGTAAAGCAGCAACGAAAATTTTAGTGCCTCAAGCTGGCATTTGTCCCACCCTATTCCAGTCACAGGTAGAAAGTGTGGTGTTCTCACCAGGAGCTTGTTTGGATACAAAAAACCCACACAAGGCACGCAGGTTTTGTGTGACTACAGCCACATTTCCCCTGCATCTCTGGCTCCGTTTGTATTTAATCAAGCTGTGCATGGTTTAAAATCCTCCAGAGCATTAGCAGGTGCTCAGTGGTGCTGTGTAAGTGCAGAGCTAAGGAATAACGTGCTGTAAGCACAGCTAACATAAGTGTTCATGGCTCCCCGAGGGGCTGAGCATGGCTGCAAACCAGCTTGTCCACCCCGGGCTTGCAGATGCCCAGAGAGGTTCCTTAAGCCATGCAGGGAATGCCTTCGGTACCTCCGAGGTCTTTGCTCCTCCCTGTCCTCCCCAAAGCCTGCCCCAGCACACTGATGCTTTGCAATGTGCTTCATCCCACACTGCTCCTCTGTAAAACAGCACCATGCAGCGATTTTTCCTGTCTTACACAAATTCAGTCATCACTTTATTAGCATGGAGTAGTTTGGGTTGGAAGGGAACCGCAAAGGCCACCCAATCCAAACTCCCTGCAATGAACAGGGACAGCCTGAGCTTGAACTCTTTCAGGGATGGGGCATCCACCACCTCTCTGGACAGCCTGTGCCAGGGTTTTACCACCCTCATTGTAAAATTAATTCTTCTAAAACAACTTCATGAACAAGTTCTGAGACAAACTCATTGAGTCCACTACGAGGACTTGCTATATCTGCAGCACCAATATTAATACTGTTAGCCAAGTATGTCCTTTCAGGGCTTGGATTAATTTTTGTTAAGAACTTAGTACATTTTTCACCATGGCATCCATATTTGCAGAAACCCCAAACCAGTTGTATCTCTTTCCAAAAAACTGAATATAGGAGCAGATTTTCGAGGGTTGGATTCATCATCTGTAAACACCCATGCTAAATGAGAGCAGGAGTGAGTACCTGCCAGAGGAAACAAATATATTTCTCCCTGTTTTGCCATGACCTTCCCACCACGCCTCCCAGGAGAGAGATGTCAAGCCTCTCTCCTCCCCAGAATTAGTGACCCACAAGGAATGAGTTTCTCAAGGCTGGAGCCCAGAGCTCAGAGCAGACCAGGATGCCCTCAGTTTGATTAAGAAAGAGAACAACCTCCACTGGAAAAGGTGAAAGTGCAGAGCTGGCATTTCCTGCCAGCTGCTGAGCCCATAACAAATCAGTGTCCCCAGCATCACCTTCTCAGTCAAAAGGGCACTTCAGCACTTGAAAACCTCCTCCTCTGCTGTCAAAAAAAAAACCAAACCAAACAAAAACAAACAAACAAACAAAAAAAGCAAAACAAAAAAACCCAGAGGGTTTTTTTGCAATCTCCAGCTCCCAGGCTGGCATTCAGCATCGGAGTGGGGTCACTCTCACAGCCTGGAGTGTCCCTGCCTGCCTGCAGGAACATCAAGTCTTGCTCAGTTCTTGGACAGCCAGCACACCATTGCCACCTCTGATACACACTGCAACTCTCTAGCTCATATTTTTAATTAAAAACCAGCTGATTTTGCAGCTACTCCACGCACACAAGCATCTCTTATTACCTGGCACCTCAGGCCAGATCCATGAAGAAGCAGTTCCACAGCACTTTCAAACAGATAAAATTTCAGGTGCCTAATGCAATAGGCCCAAATTCTCCTTATTTTGTCATCTTAAATTTTTTCAGGAGCTTTTTATATGTTATATAATCATCATAATTGTGCTAAAGGATAATTAGAAGTTTCTAACCTCTGTGGCTGCAAAGTCCTGGAAACCAGCAACAAATGATAAGTTTCCAGTTGAATTTTCCTTCCATTTCTCTCCCCCACATAGCCCCCAATGGCCCTTCTCCTCAACTTAGGACTCAGAACTCAGCTGCAGTTTCAGATTCATTTACACATTTTTGCTTCACTGGGATTTTTCATTGCACTGGAAAAGCGATTTTTAATTCTAAATCCCTGCAAAATCACATGCACTTTGTAGTCTTTTCTGCTATTTCCTCTCAAAAAAAATAACACTAGAGGGTAAGAGGTTTTCACAAACACTAAAGGAAAAAAAGCTTTGCTGAGGCTATAGACAATAAAGAACCAATTAACTACCTCATCCAAGAAACTGAATTGCTGGCCATTAAAAAAAGATAGCACCAATCTAAACTCTACCACTGATTAGAAACTTAAGGTACAGTATATACATTTTCTGCTCAGCACTTAACCTAATGGTTATAATGAGGATATCTAAGTGCTGAGGATATTATTTGGTCAGAGGGTCACCACAGAGCCAGACAGATAAAGCATAACTAGAAAATATGGGGATATTTTCACATCATGTTGTACAAGTTGTCTTCCAATACAAATAGAGGCACAAAAAAAAATTTTCTACAAAAAAAATATTTTTTTTGTAGAAAAAAAAATTGCTACACCATTTAGAAATTCTTCATGTTAATATGCATTTAAATAAACAACAAAAATACAGTGGTAAAAAACAGGATTCATGAGTGATGAAGAGATGGAGTGGGAATATAAAACTTGGCATTTGGGAAGACTACTTAAAAAGAAAAGAAAATGTATATCTGAATGTAAGGTAGAAAAAGAACCCCCAAAGGAGAGGAGGAATTATTCCCTTTTCTTCCAGGGGCATTGCTGTGGATTCCAGGGAAGGGAGGAAGGTGAGGGAGAGACAGAAAAGAAGAAGAGAGAAAGGAGGTGTGGGAAGGAAGGAAGGGAGGAAGGGAGGAAGGGAGGAAGGGAGGAAGGGAGGAAGGAAGGGAGG
>WBNO01029819.1:65926-154911 GCA_013400575.1 Peucedramus taeniatus
GAAGGAAGGAAGGAAGGAAGGAAGGAAGGAAGGAAGGAAGGAAGGAAGGAAGGAAGGAAGGAAGGAAAAAGAGAGAAAAGAGAGAAAGAAATTTGAAGAAAAGGACAGCTGGGGGGATGTATTTCTCCAGCACAAGCCTCCTTGAACAGCAAAACTCTCAGAAATACAGGGTTGGAGCCTTTTGAAAGCTGCCTCCAGCTTGCAGCAGCAAAGATTAAATCCCCAGCAGTTCCCATCCATAACTCTCCCTGTTTGGCAGGGGCATCACAGCACTGCAAACACGGAGACAAACAGAAGGTGTCAGCTTAGTAATTTCCCAGCTCTGCAGTGAGCAGCATGGAAAATACGTGAACCTCTATTTCATCCTCCACATCATAGCCAAACTCGGATCTCCAGCAAGAGGGAATTCAAGTGTTTCCTCCCTGTAAGGGTGGGGAGGCCCTGGCACAAGGCCAGAGAAGCTGTGGCTGCCCCTGGAAGTGTCCAAGGCCGGGCTGGACAGGGCTTGGAGCAACCTGGGATAGTGGAAGGTGGCACTGCCCATGGAAGGGGTGTGGAACAAGATCATATTTAAGTTCCCTTCCAGCCCAAACCATTCTATGAACTGAGCTGTTCCAGTTTTTGAAAGACAGGGATAGAAATGTAATGCAAGGAGTGTTTTAGAATATATATTAAAACACCAAGTGGAGGGTGGAACAAAGCTAATGAACTCAAAAGAAGACATCTGAACAAGTAGTTCATTACCCAGATTCCTGCATGCTCAGAAATCATAGATCATTTGCTTTCACCTAAATGTCCATTATCTCTGGTTTGTTTGGGTTGATTTTTGACGTGGAAAGACATTATCCCTGCTAAGATCTCCTGAGAAAGATTTAATGTTGTCATTTGTTGTGTTTAGCCCCACACAGCCTCTCTCACTCACTCCCCCCTGGTGGGGTGGGCAAGAGAACTGAAAGGATTAAAGTAAGAAAACTTGTGTGTTGAGATAAAGACAATTTAATAAGGAAAGCAAAACCACACATGCAAAACAAGGAGTCCATGCTCCACTCTCCATGGGCAGGCAGGTGTTCAGCCATCCCAGGAAAGCAGGGCTTTGTCACATGTGGTCACCAAAACTGATGCCTTAAGGTGCTGGAACAGAGGCTAGATGGAGTTAAGAGGAATAAAGTGGATATTTATTAAAGTGCCTTCACTTTATTTATATATTTATATATCAATATAAATATATATTATATATTTATATCTATTGTACAAATGTATATATTTATGTCTTTAATATTTATTTATATTTATAATATAGATATAGTGCCTTCAAAGGCCACACCCTGGCAGGACTGGAGCCACGGTTGTGGCTCTGCCCAGATGGCTCCAAGATGGAAGCAAAAGAGGGCTTGGTCACGAGATCTCACATTTTTATTAGTTTTAGTCCATTTGCTCTGGGAGTTAACTGTCCAATTAATAGCTTGAAATGATGAAGTTTCATTCTCCTTGCTTGCTTGCCCACCCTCCTCACATTGTTTATGCTTTGGGCTTGAAGTTCAAAGAGATTGTTCTGGAGTCTCCAGCTAGAATAGGATTGTTTTGTCTTCACCACCCTGTGAAAAGATCCCAGTAACACTTAATATGAAGGTAAAGCTGCACACCAAAGCAGAACAGAAAAACTGAAAACCTAAGGTATCAGGAAGACAAACAACTTCACTCTGAATACCCCCCTCCTTCTTCTTCCCACAGCTTTAAATCATCAAATACATGGTATGGAAGATCCCTTGGATCACTTGGGGTCAGCTGTGTCCCCTCCCAGCTCCTTGTGCACCCCAGGACTCCTCACTGGTGGGGCAGTGCAAGGAGCAGCAACGGCCTTGGATCTGTGTGAGCTCTGCTCAGCAACAACAAAAACATCCCAGTGTCATCAACACATCCAAAACAGAGCCCTACACCAGCCACTGGGAAGAAAATTAACTCCATCCCAGCCAAAACCAGCACACCATTTCATAGCCTTTCGCAGATAAGGAAATATCTCCTTCATCTTCTTAGCAAAAATCTCTCCCCCCTCCCCTGCTGACACAGTGTAATTCTCCAAATCTGCAGCTTCAAGTGAAAGCGAATCTGATTTTGACTCAGGCTCCAGATGGGTCTAGCTGTAAAGATATTGTCATGTGAAAGATTAGGCACTAGCTTAGACAAAGAGGTGTTCAGCTGCAAGCTTAATAGCCTCTGAAACAGCAACTGCCACCAAAGAGCTTCCAGGTACTGATATTGCTATCCATAATAACCACGGGATTGCAACAGATGATGGAAAGGCTGGAAACTCCCCGTGGGATTCAGGGCTCTGCAAAGAAAGCTGCTAAGCCCAGCCAGAGCTCAGAGTCCTTGCAGGACTGAGTGCCTTTGTCCACGCAGTGACAGTCAGAGGGGAGTTGGCTCTGGGGTGCCAGAGGGGTGGGAGGCTGTGCAGGGAACCCTGTGCAGGTGATCTGCAGCTCCTCAGGGCTGGGGACCCAGGACAAAAGGTATGGAAAGGAGCAGGGTTAATCCCACCCATCCAACCCACTGCTCTCCTCACAACTCCAAGCCTTGCACAAGGCTCAGCACCTAACGTGGCCAAAGCAAAATTAAGTGAAGGAGAGATGGAAAACCAGCAATTACAGCACTAGGCCTGGGATGGAATTGTCACCTCCTGCCCAGAAACCCCAGAAATCCCAGTTTGAGAGCTGGGAAGAATCCCACTGTGCACACTGAATTGGCCTCCTGGCCCCTGCAGCTCAGAGCACATCCTTCCTGGAAACCCTCTGCATCCCAAGTTTGGGGAGGCCAGTTGCATCCAAATCCCTGCCCTGAGATCCTAACTCTGCCTCCACCTCAGCCAAAATGAGGCAACTTGGCCAGGGGGTGCAGCAGAGAAGCCACAATGCCCATGTGGCCAGGACATGATGATCCCAGGTTTGAAAGCCAGTCCTTCCTCCCACTCAGTGGTGACACAAACCTAAACCTTTTGAAGCACTGGTGAATTGACCAAATGGGTGACCTGGTCAGTGCATCCACCACTGGTGTTTGTTAGTGTAGAAAGTTTAAAATTTTTGGTAATGAGGGCTTTAATATTTTCCCCTCCTGCTTGAATTATTGCTTTGATTGCTTTTTTAAACCTTTGTTGGATATATTGAAGTAGATAAGATATAAATATTATGATAATTATGATGATAATTTATATATATATGTTTATTTTTTAAAGTTTTTTTTATACTGGTGTGAGGCTTAGCTAATTAAATAGATTATTTAATTAGGATTTTTTTTAGTTTGGTTATATTTTTTTTAATTTTTGTTTTTATGTATAGATATTGAATGGTTGGAAAGGTTTATGCAATATATTTTGTATTGCATAAATGTATTGATAAAATAAAATTAATTGTTGTTTTGTTTCTAGAGCTGTATGTTTTGTATTTGCTGGACATGTTTTGTATGTATGTTTTGTGTTTTGCTGGAGTTTGTCAGATAGGTGCCAGAAGTGCTGAATGAGGCTTGTCAGGACCCACAAACCCAGCAGCTGGTGCAGCAAGCCAAGCTGAGCCCCCCTTCCAAAAATCCCAAACTACCACCGTGACACCAATAGTTCTGTGCTAAAAAAAAAAAAACCCTTCCTCCTAAAGCAATATTGCAAATGGAGAAACTTCTCTGCTACTTGCCAGAGCTCCTGGAGAATCAGCATTCTCAGGGATGAAACAGGGCCTGTGAGCAAAAGGAAAAGTTCTGTGTACCTGTGTCTCAGGTTTAACTGGGTGTATATTATATTTGCCATCTGTTAGAGGAGGAACAGTTATCTTCCATTCATTGGGCAGTTTTTTCTTTATCTCTTCCACCCCCAATCCTCCCTCCAGGAGATCTCTTCTGTCCATGGCCATTGAGTGTCACTGCATGGCTGATAAAATTCCATCATCCCACTGGGAGATGCTCTGCCCAGGGGGAGGAGCCAAGCATTCCTACCTGGATGTAATCTGAGGGTTGGAGCACCACAAGCAGCCTTTCCCACTGCATTCCCAGAGCAGCAGCTTTCTTCTCCACTGCACTCCTAGAGGAAGACCAGGCTCATCTACACCAGCACTGGACCTTCAGAGGAAAACTCCACCCTTCTACAGGATCCCTGCTCCAAGAGAACCACACCTGGCACTGCAGGAGGAGCAGCCACCATTGAATGGGACTGCACCAACACCCTGACCCACAGGGGCTCAGGGCATATTCTGACTGTCAGTGGTTGGTTTTTTATGGTTTTTTTTTTTCTTTGTTTTTTTTGGGTTTTTTTTGGTTTTTTTTTTGTTGTTGTTGTTTTTTTTTTTTTTTTTTTTTTTTTTTTTTTGTTCGTACTATTGCGTTTGTATTTTTAGTTTTCCTAGTAAAGACCTGTTATTCCTATTCCCATATCTTTGCCTGAGAGCCTTTTAATTTCAAAATTATAACAATTCAGAGGGAGGGGGTTTACATTTTCCATTTCAAGGGAGGCTCCTGCATTCCTTAACAGACACCTGTCTTTTCAAACCAAGACAACCTGTAAAATACCATTAAAGAGAATCCAGTGTAACCACCTCACACAGGTAAACTGCACCTGCCAACAGAGACAGCTCAAACTGGCAGATGCCTCAGCATCCCTTCCACTTCATCCTAGAAAATCCTGCCAGCTGAAAAATCCTGCATCCCTGAAAATATGCCAAGCTGGGAGCAAAGAGCTGGGTTTCCAGGGCATCCCATCCATCACTGGGGAGACACATTCCTTCAGGACACAGTGGAGGCACAGATGTGACCTGTGAGTCCCACGTCACCATCACCCACCCCACATCCCTATTTGCTTCACATGAAGTGTCACTGCCCAGCCCCATGGAAAAAAAAACATCCAGAGGGAGGGGGATGTTAAGGGACCTCCTCTCTTTACCTCAGGTTAATTAATCTGTTCTGCTCGGTAAGGAGTCATACATTACACATGGAATTGTGGAGTTCAGCAATATTCCCTGGCACAGTTGTGCAGGTAGAGCTGGGAACCACTAAATTAACCCTGACAACCACTGGCAGTAGGCAAACACCGTGGCTTTGGGAAACAACGACAATAAAAAGACAATATTTTTAGGAAATGCTACAGCAGAGCCAAAACATGCAGAGCTTAAAATGAGGCCTGTTTTCCCTGTTATCCATCTTGCCTCATGTCCAAGAGGCCAAAAAGGATCAGGCTAAAGGTACACTCTTATTTTTTTCCTGATGGATCATGCAAATACAACATTACTATGGACTTACACCACACCAACATGTTCACAAGTGTAGTTGAGTGATTTTTACTCATACAGGAGGAGGAAAGTTTAGCTTCCCTAAATTTAGGAAACCAGGCCACAGATATGATGAAGTGTGGGATAAACTTTGTGCAACTTTTCTTTGTTGCAATAGGTGATGAATAGATAATGGAGTTTAAGGGCTCTGAAAAGGTCACCTGCACCATCTCCTTGCCCTAAAACAGGAGCCATAAACCATCTCCATGCACACTTTTATATTTGTGGAGCATCCAGCACAAAAGAGCTCCTTGCTGATGGACACTTTGATGATTTAAGTGTTAAATAACAGATAGGTGCTATTTATGTGGAAATTATTTGTGTTGGGACAGAAACAAGAAAGCAGCATTTTCTCCAGTGCCTCTGCCTGCCTCACCTGTGCTCTCACTGCTCATCCATCTCCCAGGATTGCCTGTAACATTGCTCATGTAGGAGCATTTTCAAACAGCTCACACTTTCTTTAGAAAGTCAACCTGTTCAGTAATGGCTCATTCTGCTCCTCCCACCCCCTGCTACAATACTCTCTTGGGACCAAGAGGGGAGAAGATTCAGCCGAAACTGGAAAACAGCTTTATGTACATTAAAATATCACCACTTGTGAGTCTGATGCCGCTGCAACCTGCAAAGCCAGAAATAGCAGCTTTTTCCCAGGGGAATAGAGAAGGACAAACTTCCAGTCTTGCAGAAGGGCTCAAGGAATGCAGGTGCATTTAGTCCTGCAGTACCACAATCTGCAACAGCAAAAATGTTACCAGAAGGATGGAAAAACATTGGTTGAGGTCATTATATTTTATATAATGTCCTTGTACACCTGTACAGTGAATCTCCAGGTCAAATATTAAAATAAAACGTTTTACAGAGATCAAAGTGATAATCCCATGTCAATCATTTTCCAAAACACTTGGAAAGAACCTGATGAAGCATTTGGTGGTGTCAGGGACTTCTATGGGGTGCTTGGGTAGGAAACAAAGAAATCGTAGAATTATTTGGGGTGGAAGACACCTTAAAACTCATCTCATTCCAACCCAGGGACACATTCCCCTAGGAGCTCGTTGCCCAGAGCCTCATCCAAACTGGCTTTAAATACTTCCAGGGATGGGCAATATTTCCCTGCACCAGCCATCACCTCAAAACTACAAATAAAGACCTCAAAAATGTTTCCATTACCTCCTTTCCCATGATAATCAAAATCCATATTTCCATTTTCAAAAAAACCCAGTTTTTCCTATCCACAAAGGTGCAGGATTCCTGGCTCTGCCACAATCATCCCTTACAACTGATTCAAACTATTCCAGCCCAGATGTGCAGAGGCTTAGACATTTCCAAAGTTATGCAAAGAACTGGAACAACCAGGCAATCAGACATCTCTAAAAACACTCTGGTGTCTTGTAGGGTGTGAAGATGATGTCAGGAGTGCAGCCCATCCCTCCCAGAGGTTAGAGAGCACAGGGAGTCATCACAGACTATCAACAGGGCTGTTGGCAGTGGGAAGGGTGATGAAAAAAAACAAGGATGAGCCTTGCACAGGCTTTTCCTCCCCACAGTGAAGGAATTGCGTGGGGAATATGGGTGTGGACCCTCCTGTGCTTACAGAATCATATCCCAAAAAGCTGGAGTGCAGCCACAGCACCCAGGGCACGGGAAGCAGCTGACTCTCTTCCTTCAGGGGCCAAAATGCCAGCAAAATTGCCTGTTCCCTGCTGGAGCCCTGGCTGCTGAGAATTTCAGACTTTCTGTGCTGACAGGCACTGACCCCCAAGAGAACACTGCATTTGACCTGAGGCCGTGGAGAAGGCTTCCAAAATGGAATGACAGAACTGGGATTATAGATGTGTAATTTAAATAAAAGTGTGTAATATCAAGTGGTGGAAAACTTAGAGTTTAAGGGTTTAGAATATATATATATATCTATATATCTATATATCTATATCTATATATAAAAAGCAAGATGGAGGTTTTAGGGCGGAGGCTGGTCCTTCTTCTTCACCTTCTTCTCCATGGGTTTGGGTGGTTTTGTGTAATTGAATAAAAAAGTCCACATTGCAGGCCATGGCTGGTGGTTTATTGGGTTAAAAGTAAAAACAATTTAGGTGTCGCTTCTTAATTGGACAGTTTATCCTTAAAAGGCCTTGCAGAGAGAGTGACACGGCTCCATTTTTCGTTTGTTAGAGTGAAGTGCTGTAGAACTCAGGGTTTGTGAGACTGTAACAGAGATCAGAACGAATAAACATCTGAGTCCCAACAAGAAATACCTTCTCACACATTTAATCCTGACTTTAGCAAAAAGAAGCAAAGACTCCCTTAATTCCCAACGAGGAAGGACACTTCAAGAGGTCTCTCCAGCCACTCTGAGACACAAATGGAGGGAAATCAAAGCGAGCCCTCAGCTCACCCTGTTGCTTTCCAGCCCTTCTGGACCCCAAGAAAGCACTGGCAGACCAGCAGCTCTCTCCAGGTGACAGATCAGGACTGACACCCATCACAATTCTTCATACACCAAGCTCTGGAGATTTTTTTGGAGATCCACATGGCTCTAGGAGCAGCAGCCAGGCTCAAAGAGGGATGTGCCATGTGACTGTATCGTCTTTTGGGAAGATTTTACTGTTCTCTGCCCCAAGAAACCTGGAGGGGACAGGGCTCCTTCAACACCACAGCAACTGAGCTCAAGCAAGCAGCCAGATTTTTAGGCAGGAAGCAGACAAAAGAGCCCCAGGAGTTAAAAAGAGTTACTAACTCCAGCTATCATCTGCCTCTCGGCGCCATCACAGCAACACAAGGTTTTGCCTTTTTGCTGGCAAGATGAGAGCCTCAGAGAAGCCAAGCAGAGAGAAAAGTATTTCACCAAGCAGAAACCACTCTTGGATGGCTTTCAGTGACCTTCCCAGTCCTCCCAGAGACACTCAGGAGTGCACACACACACCCCTCATGGCTCTGCCACGGCTGGGGCTGTCGCCCTTTTGGCAGCCCCCAGATCCCAGCTGATGGAATATGCACTGGATGCAAGAGGAGAGCACAGTGGCACTGCTGCAGAGCAGGAGCTGGATGCAGCAGTGGCAGCAGCAGCAGGAAGTGCTGAATTCCCATTTAAATAAAATGCCAAAAGGCAGTCAGCGAAAGTGACATTTATGGTGTTACTACAAATGCATTCAGTGGGAAGCTGAGTAGCAGAAGCAGGTTGGGGGGAAAAAACAAGCTGTAGTGAAAACTGCCATCTGTATATTGTGCCCCATTTTTAATATTCTGTATTCTCATAAAAAGTGTTGTTTCTGTCACTATTCAATCTCCCAAACTCACATGGAACACTGTTAAAAGTCAGCAGTGTGTGAAATGGTATTTTAAAATAAATGAAACCCGCTCGCAAAGCTGCGGAGGAATATTGCAATGCCAGGGTGCTGACAGACAGGCATTGAAAAGTAACAACCGTTATCATCTTAAAGCAAAGCGGATTAAATAAAAACCCACAGCTAGTGGTGCATTACCAAGTCTGATATTGACACAGCTGCCGTGGTGGTTATTTTTCATTGTCTCATCAAGACAAAGCATCACGGGATATCAATCTTCCCTCTGTCAGGCCATGCCTGCTGTAAAGTTTTTCGTTTACATTTTCATTATATCCCTTTTATCTCAGCTGCCAGCAAAAATATATATATATGTATTTTACATATATATACATGCATCTACATAGATATATGTGTGTGTGTGTGTGTGTGTGTGTGTGTGTGTGTGTGTGTGTGTGTGCATCTGTAAGCGTGCACGTGTGGATGTACTTTTGGGAATGCTGAGACTGGTTCACCTTCCACATTGCCAAGCCACAGTCTCCAGCCAGGAGGATGCTCCCAAGACAAAGCAAACCCCAATTTGGTGAGCTGCAAGGACTGGATTACACCCCCTCCAGCTGGGGGTGGGGCAGTGGTGAGCTGGTAAAAATTTGACATTTTCAAAAGTATGATCCCCTGTGTGCTTTCTAGCCAAGAAATCCAACCCACACAGCTGCCAGTGCTGGTGGAAACACCCCTTCCTGTAACCATGCTTATCTGGGTAGACCAGCCACATCTGTTCTGCTACCAAGCTCAGTTTGGGGCATGGAGAAGAAGAAGAAAACGAAGCAGAAATTGTAATTCTGCTTGGAGGGCACTGGCTGTCTCATCAATATTAGGAGCTGTAACATTTCTCTCTAGCTCTGCAGGTTGGTCTCTGCATCTGATCATTCCACATGTTTCTGTCCATCTTTAACTTTTCCAGCCTTGCAGCACCACCCAAGTGATTGCAGGCAAGCCTTGCCAGGGCAGAGAACTCCCCCTGAGCATCCCAGAGCCCCACAGAGCTCACCTGTCCTTTCACTCCCACTAACAACCCTGCTCTTTCAAGGCATGAGACAGAGCCAGCTGTTTGCAGCTGGCCACAGCAATCCTCAGAGCAACATGGAATGCAGAAAAAAAAAATAAATAAAAATAAAAATAAAAAAGCGTCTTCCCTTATTCATAAGAGAGCTCCGTATTCCAAACCCATCCCAAATAGCTGGTGTGGCTGCTCCCTGCGCTTATGATTTAATTAAGTGCAGCCTACGACATTTCTCGCTCTTGCGTCTCCTCAGAGGCGACTCAGCGCTGCCCGGTACAGCCCTTCAGGAGTAGGAACTCTGGGAAACGTAGTTCAGAGTGAGAACACGGGGCTAAAGCAGCCTCAGGAGGCTGGTGGTGCCCTGGGGGAGCTACTAAATGGGCAGAATAAACAGCGGAGATCCTCGGGAAGGGGCTGCAAACAGGCAAGTGTGGAAGCGACCACCAGCAAAACCCCCACGCCTGGCTCCTGTGACCCTCTGATGCAGAACAACCCCCGCTTCCTTTCCTCAGCTCCCAAATAGCCCCCCAGATCCTCTGCAGTGTTGGGCACACACCTTTGCACCAGCCCACGGGTGTTCTCTCCCTGGTTATAGCCCCCTGTGCTGAGGAGCAGGAGGGAAATGTCGATTACACCTTCCCCAAGCCAGGAAGGGGCTCTCTGCACTGGCCCGGAGGGCTTTTCCCCATCAGGGATACTCCAGAAAGCTCATCAGCATCACTGGCACTTGTCCCGAAGTCAAGCCTTTGCTGCTGAAAACCACAGTGCAAGGTAAAGCAATCACAGAATTCACAGAATCACAGGGTTGGAAGAGACCTCCAAGATCACCGAGTCCAACCCAGCCCCAACACCTCAACTAAACCCTGGCACCCAGTGCCACATCCAGGCTTTGTTAAACACATCCAGGGATGGTGACTCCACCACCTCCCCGGGCAGCTCATTTCAGAACTTTATCACCCTTCCTGTGAAAAACTCTTTCCTACTATCCAACCTATATTTCCCTTGGTGCAGCTTGAGGCTGTGTCCTCTGGTTCTGTCAGTGCTGCCTGGAGAAAGAGACCAACCCCACCCGAGCACAGCCACCTTTCAGGGAGCTGTAGAGAGTGATGAGGTCACCCCTGAATCTCCCTTTCTCCAGGCTGAACAGCCCCAGCTCCCTCAGTCGTTCAATTCCTTCTGCCACCGTCCCTTCCCTGCCTCAGTTTCCCCAGCACAGAGGACAGTGTCCCTAGGCACTCCAGGATCCCTCTCTTCCCATTTCCTTGCTGGAAAGTCCCTGGCACAAATGCCCATCCCACCGAAGAGCCTCCACAGCCCTGGCATGTGTGGCTTTGATGCTGCTGCCAGGAGCATTCCCTCTCCATCCCCCTAATTTTTCCTTCTTCCAAACAACAACCAGCCTTCCCAAGGTGTTTTCATTTAAGGAGAGGATCATTAACCCCTACAAAAGGAAAACTTCTGGCGGTTCAGCGATGCTCCAGCCCTCATCACTGCATCCCTCCGGGGTCAGCTGTGCTCGCGTCCACTCTCACCCAGCCCAAATTGGACCCCAGGTCCCGCCCCTGCAGCCTGGGGCCACAGAGCAGCAGCATTTCCACTTTCTGCACAGCACTCGGCACAGCAAAGGGTTACACCCGCTCTTCCAGCAGCGTTCCCCCTCTCTCTCCCTCTCTGCGAGCAGCAATTGCCATTCTGCATCCTTAATAGCAGCGTAATCAAAAGTTATGATGCATTTTTCAGTAATCACAAGAAATGATCCCCACTTAGCGTTAAGTAAAGCAAATTTGCCACTGGAAGGATGAAGGAAAAAAAAAAAAAAACAAAGAAGAAAAAGGAGAAGTCAAAAGCATTTCAATTTTCATTTGAAACGAATGAGTCAGAGTCAATTTGGTAAAGCAGTTAACAGCAGCTGTGCTCCCCTTCCCAGCCCCTTAACAGGTACAATTTGCTTTTAACAAACAACCTCACAGAGGTCTCTGGCACCATGTTAATACAGTGGCATTCAACCCCTCTTGCTGTTGTGTGTTTAAATTGGGTAATAGAGTCAGGCAGAGGAGATCCACCATGAATCATAAGAAGTGCAATTTGACAGCATCTTAAAACAACAACAACAACAACAACAACAAAAGTGGGGGGAGGCTGTATAAAACTTTATAAGAAAATAATATATGAATTTGAGAGCAGCTTTTGTTGGGTTATTGCAAAGCAGCATATTAAAAACAACTGAAGTCCCAGAAAGCCCCAGCATGGCAACAAGATCCCAGCAAGTTTGGTCCCAAACCTGGGGTTCTGAGCACTCAGGGCGCCTCCACAAAGAGCTCTGCAAAGCAGGGAAGGACATTTGACAGCCAGAGCATCCCCTGGGTGTATTTGGGGTACTTTGCCCCACACCAAGAGTTTCAGTGAAAGGCTGTGAGTCAGAAAAGAAGAAAAACAACAAAACCAAAACACAACAGAGCTGCACAACCCATGCTAAGGTTGCCCCAGCCCTTCAGGGCATCCCACAATCCCATAATCTGAGCACTTGCTTGCAGAGAGGGGAACCCCTGGGCTGGATCGAAAAGTAGAGATATGTGCTGAGGCTTCAGCACCCCTTGTTATCCCTCCTGACCCCAGAGCAGCCCTGTCCTTCCCTCACCTCAAAGTCAGGCCCTTGACAATACCCTCATCTCACTTTTGGTCCAGACAGTCGTCATCTCTCATTCATTCGTTCTTTGAAGAAATCTCATTTCATTACTTTCCAGGCTCCTGAGCTTTGTGGGGTATTAGAGAAGGTCAATGAAAAATTCATGTTCTCAGTCAGTAATTGGCATTTTTGTTTCCTTTTTTTTTTCTTTTTTTTTTTAGAGGAAGGAAAACAAAGAAAAGGATGTGAGTGGGGCAGACAGCAGGGTGAGTGGGTATCTTCTGCTGGTTATTAACATAAAGTCTCTCATATTGCTCCTGGCCACTGTACTCTGGTGCTTGCTCCAAGCAAACCCTGTAATCCTGCATATTGAAATCTGAAAGCATTCCTGGTACTTTCATTAGAGGGACAAGTAATGAAAGCAGACTGGACACACACAATTATTACAGTGTAATCCTCTGGAAATGAAGTCAATGCAATCACCAGGCATTCTTCTTTCTTCTCATTTTTTCGACTTCAAGTAAGTGCTTCCCAAATTCCAGCTGAAGTTACTGTTACAATCAATAGCACAAGGGCTCTTGCCATAAGACTCAATTAATATGATGCTTGCAAGTGCTCCCCTATTGATCCCAGGCTGGTCTGAAACCCTAGGCAGCACTGGCACCAACTGCAGCATTAGCAAGGAAGACAAATGCAAAATTGGGGGATGCCAGCAAACTAAAAGGAGCAGCAGACCTCTTTAAGGATACCCAAGGAAAAAAGAAATCCCTGAAAGCACAAGACACTCTCCAGAACCCAAAATCTGCCTGGCTGCAATCCACTCCGATGGATTTCCCACCCACGAGCTTGAGACCAGGATTTCACCCATCCAACATGATGCCTTTTTGGGCTTACCTAAAAACAGAGGCCTGACAAAATTAGAGAATAAAAAGAGGTTATATTTATTGAAGGGCCTTCAGGTACATTTAGGGCAGACAAAGCCCCCCCAGGGGCTTCACCCAAAATGAATGATGGGTCAAGGGTTAAGGTTAGGTTTGGTCCATTTCCATATTGGGGGTAATCTTCCAATTACAGCTTCAGGTAATGAAGTCTTTTACCCCCAGTTTGCTCCTCTCCTAACTCACTTTTGGTTACATTTCTCAGGGCCTGAGGCAGTGAGGTGTCCTTGATTCCCAGGACTGGAGACGAATTGTTGTGTCTGCCCAAAATGGGAAGCCAGTAGCTTGCACTGTATATGGAGATAGAGTTACACACTGAAGAATTACAGGATTACAAATAGATGAAAAACATAAAAGCTGAAATCCTGAGGCATCAAACTGAGGGGAAGAACCCCGTCTCACCACCCTCAAGGCCCTGTCCCGCAGGGCCGTGCTGCCCGCTCCGGCTCCCCGCGCTGCCGGCAGGGAGCTCGCTGTCAGCCAGCAAACAGATTGCTGCAGCCAGCACCACCAAGGCTTGCCATGATTACATCTATTAATGCAGTGCATCTGATTCACCTCCTAGGCCCCACGCTCGGTGACAAATAGGGACAGGCTTCCCCGCCTCGCCGAGCGGGGCCTGAAACGCTGACCGCCCGCTTGGAGCCCCAGGGGCAGCAACAGCAGGGACCAGGACTGCAGCATCCCCCAGGGGCCCTGGGGAGAGCCCCAGCAAGGATAGGAGATTGACAGCTGTCAATCACACGTGGTGGTCTCAGAGACTGTGCCCCAGCAGGTCCTTCTCAGTTGGAGGATATAAAGGGGTCCTTGTCTGCTGCCTGTGCTGCAATCTCCTCCAGTCAGGGCTGTCCCCAGTCCCACTAGAGAGATCACTCTACTGGCGCAGTCCCTCCTTCCTGATGCCAGCAAAGGCCCTTGCAATTCCACCTGATCCCATTTGCTGCTGCTTGGGTTCACATTTCCCTGAGGCCAGAGGAGGATCCATTCCTCCAGACCTGTCACCTCCTCCAGGATCCAGAACCCACGGAGAGGTGATCCTAACCTCCTAACCCTCTCCTGTCCCCCAGCACTGACAATTCCCTGGGACGTGGGCTTCCCTTGAGCTTCTGTGACTCCAGTCCCAGCCAAGGTTCTCCTGGTACCACCTGTTCCACAGGGTGGTAAGGCACTGGAGGAGGCTGCCCAGAAAAGTTGTGGATGCTCCATCCCTGGAAGTGTTCCAGGCCAGACTGGATAGGAGTTTGAACAACCTGGTCTAGTGGAACATGTCCCTGCCCATGGCAGGGAATTGGAACTAGGTGATCCTTAAGGTGCCTTGCAACCCAAACCATTCCAGCGTTCCCTGGTACCACAGCCTGCCCCATGGCTGTTCCCTCAGGGCAGGAGGAGCGTTGCCCTGTGCTTTCTCTACTCATCCCTTTGTACTTCCTCAGCACCTGCCTCCAGCTACCCTTTCTCCATCACTCATGCACTGAAAAAACAGAGAAATCACAATTTTAGCACCTCAACCGAAGGTACAAAACATTCCATAACAAAGCCATACCTTCCCCATTCCCTACCCCAACCTGCTGCCTGACTTCCAGAGATCAGCCAAGCCCCACTGCAGCCTCCAGGCCTGATTTACGTGGGGTGAGGCTTTCCTGCCTTAACCTGTTTCCCCAGCCCCACACCTTGCTCTACAGAGCTTGTGGCTCTCCTGCCATGCCCGTGGCAGGAGAGAAAAGCCAGACAGGCATCGCTCCAGCATCTCTGCGCCTCAGCCAGGGTGACGTCTCCATGCCAGCAGCTGCAACCCAAGCTCTGGGCAAGGGGGAGGCATGCAGGCAACCTGAAGGTGGACACTTAGCACATTTATTACCTGCTTATTAGATACCAGGCTCCCATTAGGATGAATTGCCTGAGTGATGGCTCCCGCCAGCTCCTGGTGCTCAGCAAGGCTCTCTAATTCCATTTTGCACAAGCTGGGCCAAGGCGATATCGTTTCTGAGAGGAAGGAATAAGCAGTTGTTTTTCTCCTGCATCCAAAACAATCTGACCCTCTGTACAATCTCAGCAAGACCTTTCCTGCATGCACTGTCTTTCCTCCTGACTGTGTGAGTGGTTTAGATTAGATATTAGGAAGAAATTCTTCCCTGTGAGGGTGGGGAGGCCCTGGCAGCGGTTGCCCAGAGAAGCTGTGGCTGCCCCATCCCTGAAAGGGTTCAAGGCCACGTCAGATGGAACTTGGAGAAACCTGGGATAGTGGAAGGTGTCCTGTCCATGGCACTTCACTCTGTACAAAAGGACTCATGCCAAGCTCTGCAGTAAAAATACCACACCCATGAGCCTCCCAGTAGAAAAACTGCAGATGGGAACAGGTATCAAGGGTTAAAAAGTCATTAGATGATGTAAAGGCTTTTCTGGGAATGGAGACAGTCTCAAAAGACATTCCAGAAAACTGAAACCCAGAGAGATGATTTTGCAAAGCAAAATGATAAGAAGATAAGGAAATTCTTAATTGTTCTACAAAACCACTGCACAGCTCTTCTTTTTCTTCCAGAAAACTGGAATCCAGGAAGGAGATTATTTTGCAAAGCAAAATTACAAGGAAATGCTTAATTGTTTCACAGAACCACTGCTCAGGTCTTCTAAAGGCTGTAGTGAAAGTCATAGCCAACAGGCTTTGGGTGCCTCTCCTGAGGGCTGTCATTCCTCTTGTGATAATTTCTTCTGTATTCCTCAGTTCTGTAGAAACCTGTCCCTACATCCCTCAGGCCAGATTAAAAACTGCGTGCAGGGGCAGAAACGTCAAAGAATAAGGAATCTGCCTTCTCACCCAGCCACTCCCAGACTGCTTTACAGTCTTGGGCTTTTTCTGCTAAATTTGATCAGTAAAAGCAATCCGTGGATGCCGAGTCCAGCAGTAATGACGAAGCTTTGCTAAGCAGAGATATTTCATCACCATTCACCTCTGTTGGCAGGAAAGACATTCCCGTGCTGTGGCTTCACAGGTGGCACTGACTGAGGGGAGGCAGCAGTGTCACTTGTCCTGAATGATACAGGGCAACTCCTTAGTCGAAGGACACTGCCTGTGAGGTGGCTTGTGCGCCTTGGAGGTTGGCACGTGTCAGTTCTTGGTGGCCAAGCTGCCTGCAAACCAAGCAGAGTCACTGGTGTGAGCAGTCCAGAGAGAACTGATCTGAGCACTTGCTTGCAGAGAGGGGAACCCCTGGGCTGGATCGAAAAGTAGAGATATGTGCTGAGGCTTCAGCACCCCTTGTTATCCCTCCTGACCCCAGAGCAGCCCTGTCCTTCTCAAAAGGGGCTCAGGGGCTTTTGCCTCCCTCCAGCTTTACCTGACAAGGTCCTGTGGAGTCTTTTCCACCAGGTCCCCACTTCCCCATTCCAAAGGAATATTCACACAGAGACAGATGGGATGAGGAACCTCATTCCCAGAGAGCTGAGCACAGAGAGGTTGCTGTGAGTGAGATGAACACCTGCCCCCCTCAGGGATGGGCTCCATGCTCCAAGTTTCACGTTTCCCTCCCCTCCCATTGCTGGAGGGCCCCGAGCCCCAGCTCGGGGGAGGACCACACATTCTACATATCCCTGCTGAACTGATACACATTTCTGCTGTGCTCCTCAGGCATAGGACTCTGCTAGCAGCAAGCAGGAGAGGAGCTGCCATCTGGGACTGCATGTGCTTCCCAGACAGATGGCTGCCTATTCTTGTCGTGTTTTATTTTGAGCAATGGTTCATACAGCAACAGCGCTAGTGTGAAAATGGGATGTGACAAGATGTGTATTGCTTACACCTTCTGGAAAGTTCAGATAAAACCAAGATGTACAGAATGTAAGAATCAACATAATTAGGTAATTAAGAGAAGTGAAAGCCCCCTGGTTTAATGCTGCATTGTGCTGGTGTGTGTTGCAGGCTGTGTATGTGTGTGTGATATGGAACATACATATGTATGGTTCCACGTTTGTGCATGTACACAATGCAAAACCAAGGAGAAATAATGAATGTATACATCCAGCCATTAAAATAAACGCAGCTACCTGCTCCAGCAGGCGTTTCAGACAGAACCGCTGACAACCACACAGTTTCACCATTTTCACAGGGCAGGAAGCTCCCTGTCGTGCTGGAGCAAGACACAGGGCAAGGTCCTGGTTCTGTCTTCATTCCTCAAACACTTTTTCCTGCATTCTGCATTGCAGAACACCAACATCTAGAAATGTCAGCAGAAAGAAGAGCAGCATCACATGCACAAGCTCTTACTGGCTAAGTTGGGGTCATTGCCTTGCTCTCTGCAGAGTCAGGAATTCAGCTCTGGCCAGCATAGGGACACACATCCACAGAGAGCTTGACACATTCCCAAATACACAGGAGTGGTGAAACACAGCTATAAAACCTGTTTCCAAGTTGTTTTGCAGCTCAGGTTGCAATGAGAGCTTGAACTGAATGTGTTAACAGCCACTGGTCACACATATAGAGCCTGCTGGAAGCTGACTGCCCTCCCCCATGGGAACCCTGAGCAGCTCACAGCTCAACAACTCCCATCTCCCACACACAGGTCCTCACACAAACTCAAAGAGGAGGAAAAAGATGGCAAGAAAAGAATTCAGGACAAAAGTACCTGTCCCCTGGCTGCCCAAAGGTGCAAGTTCAGGTATCATGAGCTTCTGGAAGAGGCTGATGCTGTGCTCAGGTACATCTGAGGCTGTATTTTCCTCATGTTCTGCTTCTTCAGCCCCAAGAGCAGCGAGGGTCCGTCTTATTTTGCACCATGTAAGATACTGTGGGACTTAGGCACAAGAGCAAGTGAAAGAAAAGTATTAGTTGAGCCACATCTCAACATGCAGATCCCAAAGGGTGAGGTCCTGTGCTCATGGCCTCAAAGCCCAGCTCCTGAGAAGCTCAAGAAGTGCAGAGGTGTCCTCTAAAATAGCAACGAGGAGCTGTGCCTATAATCAAAGTTTGTTAAAATGGGCCAATGCAGAGCAGCTGGTGGTGAAAGACCCAAACAGAGTATAGCATGCTGAAGTTATCAGCATGTAAAGTCCCTGCAAAGTTATTATCAGGCAGGCAAGAGAAAATTATACAGCTCTCCTAACATCAAACTGCAGGATTGGGACTCAGTAAGGAGTGGGTGGCAGCCAAGGCAGGGTCCTGGGCCTGTGTGCATGAGTGTCCTGTGCAGGGACACCAAATCGTACCCTGAGATAAGCTCAGGGATGCACAACAGGGAAAACTCAGCTGAGGAGCCAGAGATGAGCCAAGCAGGTCAAACCACCCTGCAGGCAGGGATCCAAGGGTCAGACCAGCAAGTGAAAATCCTGCCACCTCCACGCCCCCCACAACTAACTCTGACTCAGCAAACGGGGTTTTTGTACTTTCAGTTCCCAAAGTGCAGCCAAAAGAATGTTGCGTAGAAACCACACCGCGTTCGGAGACTCTTGGCAACTCTTTTTATCATTTTGCAGCTCCCTGGGTATCACTCGGAGTGGAAAGCTTCAGTCCGGTTCCCGTTAGGTGTAGATGTGATTTCACACTTGTGCCGAGGCAGGTACTTTCCGTGCTGCTGCTGGTTAATTACTTGAGGATGAATCACAGCGCTCAGCAGGGAGGTGGGGCAGGCAGAGCAGATCTGGAGTGGGGAGGAAAATATCTCTGCATCAGGCGAGTGGGCACACGTGTGCAGGATTCGCGAGGAATAAATTCCGAGAGGAGCCGCAATAAATCTCCCAGCCTGGCCACTGCGGTGGGAGTTTCTTTTCCCCCTCCCCGCAACAGGGAAATTCTGCTCTTTCCACGGGGGGTGGGAAGTGGCACAGGGCTGCATTGAAATGTAAATTCACTCAAATTATTAAGCACAAGAGAGCAGCTCCTGCCAGCCCTTTGTTCCGCAGTCAGAATGTGTAATCTAGAAGAATAAATATAGTCAGATATCAGCTAAACAAAGAGACCCGGGGCCATGCATATTCAGCGACCCTCTCCCCCAGGACATCCCTTCCCCCTTTATCAGGGAGGCTCTTTCTGCAGTCAACAATTGTAGATCAAAATGCCCTCATTAACCAGAGCTGAGCTGCAAACCTCTCGCTGCTTCGTGCTGAGGGTGGGTTCCTTTATTTCTCTCCAGGAGCAGAGATCATCCTAGCCCCTGGTTACCTCCCCTGTCCCTTTTCCATCCCGGGGGACAGGGCAGGGCTGTCCCTGGAGCCCATGGGTGCTGCACTCCCATCGGAGGGATGGGGTGGCTGCGGGACAGAGTCCCAGAGTCCAGCAGTTGTGGCTCCAAATATTGTCCTACACTTTGCTGCCATGCCCATCTCTGTTCCAGCCAGGAGAACACTCCCAAGAGAGGGCAGAAGCCACCAAACATACCCGATTCTGCCACTTCAGAACATGCTACCTGGACACACTGGTGACCTGTAGACTCACAGAGATGCTTTTTTAAAAAACACCACCCAGAGAAACCATTTCAAATGTTTTTTTCCCCATGAACTTCTCACTCCCTGCAGCCACCACAGCAGCTCCAGGGCCAACAGAGACCTGCACTGTGACTTCACAATGTGCTGTGGTGATCAAGGATGTCCCACTGTGTCCACTCTCTGGCCATACAGGGCCAGGTGGCCACACCTGCACAAAGCCATGCTGGGAACAGTGGGAGGGACAGCCCCAGCTCCCCACAGCCCTTCCAGCAGCACTGGGGAGCTGCAAACAAAGGACTGCCTCTGCCCCAAGCACAGGGAGAGGTGGCTGGAGGGGAATAAAGCACTAGGGGAGGAAAAGAGGGCGCTCTCCCCAGCACCTAAACACAGCTTCTCATCTCCAGGGCTGTCAGTCTCACACCTGTCACTACCACTGAGCCTGCTGCAAGGTTTAAAAATGAGGTGGAGGAGGAGGGGGAAAGAAAAAAAGAAAAAAAAATTTGGCTGTTTTTGAGTTATATGAATATAATAAACCCTGAGTGTCCTGCTTTTGGATGCAGTTTGCGCTTCCAATACCTCAGCAATATATTCATTAAACAAAGAGAGGTAAAAGCAGCAAGCCATTAAAAATAAAGCATCAGGAGAGGGAAGGCCATGCAGGCTGTAAATATCTTTGACTCTTTTTCAACCTCCATTTTCTTATCCCTGCTCATTCACTAATTGACCTCTGGATCCTGCATCTCAGAACTGTTTTCGTCACTGCACTTTGTCCTTCAACCACAGATGCAACAAAGGATCTCAAGCACTCTCTAAATGCAGAATAACTCACAGACATCCAAAGCAGGAGACAGAGTACATTTCCCTCATTGTCCTGGTGCTGTGATGCAACAGCCCCTGCACAAGGCTACAAAACCATCAAAGATCATGTGTCCCAGGTGAAAAAATACATCCAGATTTAATCTGTTTATGCACACAGCCCTTCTGTACAAACACATGAAATCCTACCTTCTGCTGTTTCAGCTTCATTGCACAAAGTCCACCCAGAGCTGTGGAGACAGACTCCTCTTTCTGATCCATATGGAGGCATTCTGGCCACAGGGCACTGCTCCCTTTCCTGGCCCAGGCAGGGCTGAGCTCCATGTGGCAGCCACCAGAGCCTCACATGCTGATCCACACTGAGGGACAGCACACACACTGGCACCAAACCATCTGGAAGGGAGGGTTTCAGCACGACTCTGCAAGTCCTGGAAAGGTTGATACTGTCACATGTAGACCCTCCAAGCCTAATTCTAGGATCACCAGCTTGCCAGAAGGGTGTCTCTGACCCAGCATCTGAAGTTTTTCTCACCTTGCCCAATCTAAGGGCTTTAACTCCCCAATTAAACACTAACCACGTGCCACAGCAGTGATTCAGAAGACAGCACCTGGCTGGCTCAGCACCCTCCAAAAGCCTCCCTAGCAGCTGGGATAGATCTCCCACTGGCAGGCAGGGAGGTGGTTACTCAGTAGGAGGCTCAGCTCCATCTCTGCAGCATCTGGTTCTTCTCTGGAGCTCATCACCCTCTGCATGGTCTCATTTCTTCAGCAGTTTCAGCAGTACCTCAGAGCATCATCCAATGTGACAGCAAAACAGCAAGTGAGGCTTCCCTCACATTTTCTGTGCTTAGGAAAACTGCTTTCTGGGGGAGGCAGGCTTCAGTTTGGTGAGGGCACATGGGTTTTCCTGCCCCAAAACCCATATGAGATTTCTCTATTCCTTGCCTGCAGGCACTCAGCACACCACTTCTCCTCCTTTCTGTGGGATTTAAAAGAGCAGCCTTCTCATGTTCTCAATCCCTCCCAAAGCTCAAAGCATATGGCAGTTTAGAAGGAAATTGGGTTAAGAGCATAAAGGCTGTTACAGGAGTTTTGCTAAGTGCTGGCTCTGCAAGGGAAGCCACAGGCAAGGGACAGCCTGGGGATGTCACAGACCTTGCTGGGCCTTGGAGAGCAGAAAGCAAGGCCAGGAACTCTTTGATGAGTTATTTTCATCCAGCCCCTGCCAGTGCTGAGCAGCAAAACAAAGAGCTCCAACAAGCTCCTCTCCCTGTGTTTTTTGAGAAAAAGGTGTTCAGTGCAAGGAGGTACAAAGGATGGTGCAACCCCCTCTGCTTCAGCCCCTCTACAGTGCTGCAGCCAGAGTGGCTGGAAAGGACCTGGGGGTGCTGCTTTTGGCAAAGCCCAGGTGGGCAAGAGGACCAAGGGCACCTGGACTGTACCAGCCATAGTGTGACCAGCAGGCCCAGGGCAGTGATTGCCCCCTGTGCTGGGCACTGCTGAGGCCACACCTCAAATCCTGTGTCCAGTTCTGGGCCCCTCACTGCAAGAAGGACATTGAGGGGCTGGAGCGTGTTCAGAGAAGGGAACAGAGCTGGGAAGGGTCTGGAGCACCAGGAGAGGCTGAGGGAGCTGGGAGGGCTCAGCCTGGAGAAAAGGAGGCTCAGGGGGGACCTTATCACTCTCTACAACTCCTTGACTGGAGGATGTAGCCAGGTGGGGATTGGTCTCTTCTCCCAAGAACAAGCAATAAGAGGAGAGGAGATCCTCAGTCTCACCTGAGGAGATTTAGGTTGAATATTAGGAAAAACTTTTTCACCCAAAGGGTGGTCAGGTGCTGGAGCAAGCTGCCCAGGGAAGTGATGGAAACATCACCCATGCATATATTAAAAAAACATGTGGGTGCAACATGATTTTTTAACTCATGGACATTGTTTAATGCTGGGTGAGGTCTTAGAGGCATTTTCCAATCATAATGATGCTCTGATCCCACAATTCCTGAAAGTCTTTCTTCTCCTCATGGCCCAAGGCTGATGGGAAACTGTCCATGCAACCTCTCCCCTCAGGTACCCCACAGAATATTGGACATCTCTGTTTTTATGGGTGTTTCTCCTTCCTCGGGCTGGGCTGGACTGATTAAAGTCACCCAGGTGCTAAGGACATGCCACAGCCAGCAGCTTTCACTGAACAGCCCATTTTTAACTACAGATCAGCTAATTTAAAGGAAATTGCCACTTTTTCCCCCTAATAACCACAGCTTTTCTCTCACTGTGATTTTGCAGTGGTGCAAGTTTAGGTGAATATAAATCAGAAAAAAAAAGAGAGCAGAATCTGGCCTCAGATATTTGTATTTTGCCCCCTAAACAAAGCCACATTTGATCAGGGATCCCTTTTTCCACCTGCTCGTCACTGGCAGTAGAAGACATTTTCAGAACAGCACAGCACCTGGACAGTTTTACACAGGATTTCTTACACTGTATTTTTCAGGAGAGTCCAAAAGTTCATCAAATGCTCCTTCATCCCCAGACACCCCCTGATCCATGCACAGGTGTGTGAACTCCCACACAGATCTGACACAGAACCATTGGAGAGGAAAAAAAAGAAATTCAGCCTCTCAGTTTGACTCATCAGCGAATATTAATTTCTATTGTCATGCAGTTGACTTGTAAATCAACTGGATCATTAACTCAGACCTTTTGTGCAGTAACATTACAAGTTATTTAGACACCACGGTGTTTCCTGCACTCCCACTGCTTTGAACACAGAGTTCTGCTTCCAAGGAAAGAGAGGCTAAATGGGTCCACACAAATCCAGATAATTCTCCATGACACTGTCCTGGCTGTCCACATTTGCCAAAATAACCACACCATGCCAAGCTTGCCAGCCAAATAGTGCCTTCTGCTGGAATTGCAGGATTTTGGGATGAATGGCAGTCCTGTTTCTGCCAAGACAAAGGTTTCCACATGAAGTTTACAGGTCTAGGCAAAAGGCTGAAGTTTTAACTAAGGATTTGTGGCCCTGCAGGTTCTGGGAGTGAACAAATCTGGATCGATTTACGACATCAAAAGGCTCAGATCTTATCTCTTTCATATCTATAAATAATAAGTACTGACTATAATAAACCAATTGAGAACAAACTGCTGGAGCTCAGGCTGCTGTGAATACTGAATTAGTGGAGTGATGTGAGGCACAGCCTGGTTACTTCCCAGCTTGTTGCTGCCACACATGTCCCACCTTGCCAAAGGTTTCTGATCGTCCTCCTGAAGAAAGGCACAAGCATCCAGAATCTCTGCTGGAAGCTCTAATTTTTTTTTTTCTCCAGAGAGAAGCAAAAAGTCCAAGGTGTTTCCTTAAAATCCAAGGTGTTTCCAAGCAGTGAGGAATGCTGGCAATAAGATGTGAGTTCACCTGGGCAACTTGCAGCAAGTTCAGACCTATGGGATTTTCTGGGGAATTCCTAAAAGGGGCTGAGGATTTTCATCCAGCAGCCTGAGGTGTCACAGGGCTGGACACAATGGAGAGGGAAGGTGGCCCTGGAGAGGCGCAGGGGCTCCATTCCCAGTTCAACAGCGACCTCTGCTCTCGGCAGCCTGAAGCACAGGTGTCACCGATCCTCTCGCTATGGGGACATCTTCAGACAGATCACCGCGCTCTGTTTTATCTGTGGGGAATAAGGACACATCTTTCACACGTGTGCAGCCACCGTGACCTTCAAATCCCATTAGACGGAGCCCAGGGCTCCACGGCCCCGGCAGTTGTTAAAGCATCCCAGGATTTACCTTTTCCTCCTTGGCTGATATTTAACCAGATGCCAGAAGAGACAAGGACACCTAGTTTCTGAATGGATTGTTTTCAGCATGCCCCAAGAGGGAATATAGATATATGTGCACTCTCTCACACACACGAGACTTGCATGGAATCTCCGGAACTGAGCCGTGTAACCAAGGCAAACCAATAGGAGGGTTCAGCTTCTAAACCTACCCCTAAACCCCTTGGGGGCTGGGGGCGTTAAGGGGGTGGTGGCACAGCTGAAATTCCGTGATATCCACTGGGATACCCCATACAACATGTCAGTCTGAGCTCTCCAGCCCGCAGAACCATCCCAAATATACCAAGGGTAAAAGATCTGCCTCAGCTGCTCAAAACAGAGCAGCCTTAGCTCTCAGCTCTCCCTCCCCTGCTGGTCTCAACTCACACTCCCACACCTCAAGATGTGGGGTGTCCAGGGCTCTTCTCATTCTTCACAAAACATCAAGCCAGATCCCAACCCAGAGCAGCAGAGGATCCCATAGAAAATCCCACCTGTGCCGTGCCAGGGGTCCAGCACTACAGATCCTCTGTCAGGCTGCAGAAATCAGTGACAGTTCTCACTCAGCAATTCAATCAAAGACCACCTGCCCTGTGTGTAGTGATCCACAGGAGCTGGGATTCAAGTAGGATGTGGTTTCCAGACCCTCTGAAGGTCAGCAGAATAAATGGATCCCTCTCCCTGGGAACTGAAGGATGCTTATGCCCATGGCAGCACTTCCAGCTGTGCCTCCTCACCCCAAAAAACCCATGCACAGCAGCCCCTTCTGCCCTCCTTCAAAAAGCCCCAAGCACTGGAAAAATCTATTTTCAGCTAAAGTAAGACAGCAAAGTGAGAATCTTGCACCTTTGAAGCTCCAGAGGTACTTTATGAGCTCCCCAAAATATTAATAACAAGCTGAATATCCTAATGCTCTTAGGTAAAGCAGCTTTTAGGACTGCAGTGTCCTCTGTGGGGGAAAGCTCCACTCTGCTCCCCATTTCTCCATGCCCACTCACACAACTGCAAGTCATTGGGATAAATCTTAGAAAAAGCAGCAAAGAAAATGAAGGTCAGTTTAAAATACCCTCTCAGCTGTAGATTAAAAAAAAAAATCAAGCTAAAAATAACTGTTTTGAGCAAGACAGAAAAGACAGAAGAGCTATTAAGAAACTAAATTGCCCAGCCAAGAGCGTCCAAAGCTTGGACAGAAGTTGGCAGAAAACAGAGAATAGATCTCTGCAACTCCTGAGGACTTTGTGTGCTCACCCTACATATAGATATATATGTATTAAAAAAATCCCAAAACATTTATAAACATCACCGTAACTATAAATTTATATCACCCCACACACACATATATATACATATATATATATATATAATATATGTATATATATATATGTATGTGTGTGTGTGTATCTTTAAAAACACAAAACGTTTATAAACATTACCTTAATTATAAAATCATGTGTTGGTGTTTGTAGGAAGTATTCACATGAACTTTAACAAATAATTTGCACAAAGTCTGTCCCTTTTTCACAGCTTTGTGTGGCTTTACTCCTGCTGAGTACAATCCCATTTGCATGCACCTGCATCCACACCCTATTCACACAGAGCTCCAGAACTCAAAGGCAGAGAGCTTCAACAGATGAAGCTGCAGTTCACCCAAAAATATTTATGCACCGACTTCTGTGGGTTTTTAGGTATATTTCTATCTAAAGATCCTACATCAACAAAGTCCTTACAGGGGGATATATCAGTAAAAATAGGGATATTAACTCTTCTCTCAGGTTTTGGCTAAGAGATGGTTTGCCAGCTCTTCCTGGGTCAAACATTTCTAACACAAGGAGCACACAGCATCAGTAAATACACAAATTTCTTCTTGGGCAAAACCTGCCCATCACCTGTCCCCAAACACAAGTGATGTGGCCCTGTTTGGTGCCTGCCCTCCAAGGCAGCCTTGAACTCCAACCAAAAGCCAAAAGGCAAAAATCTCAGCCTCACTTCAGCCTTTCAGAGTTCCCCAGGCAAAGTAAGAATGTTCTGCTTTGCCACAAGCAGAGGTGGCCGTGCCCTTGTCCCCAGAGCCCTCCTGCTCCCTGGTGGGGACAGGTATGGGTGCATTAGCATCAAATCCATTTTCAGCACTTAGAACAACTGCTTCATAACTCTTAACTTCATAACTCTTCCCATTTTGTCACTCTTAATATTTATAAGACATCCAGGAAATGACTGATTGTCCTTCGGACCCCTTGTCATTCACAGTTGCTTATCTCCTGCATGTAGGGGGCAATCAACAGATTTATAACAGCCCATAAAACTTGTTACCAAAAGTACAGCTTCTTTGTGTGTGATCATTTCTAATAACTCTCAGGCACGATAGCAATTACTGACAAAAGTCAGCCTCTGTTAATAGAGTTTATCTCAGTTCATCAAATATCCTTTGTCGGTGGAAGCATTTTGACAAGCCTGGGGTTAATTAAAACCAAGAAGACAATAAAATACACCTAATCAAACATTACAGGTACAGAAATCAATTAGTAGATTTATGGCACTTTGGAGCCCTCTATAACGTGCAAAATTCAAAGAAACTGTCAGTTCCATCCCCCCCCAAGACAGTGTAATTGAATTTCTAATTGAAACTATTTTTCAATAGGTAACACAATCCACAAAGTTTGATTTGCATTAAAGTGGCATCTGCAAAGGACAGAGGAACCTAAAAAAATAAAGAAATCCCAGGCTGCTCCTCTTATTACCTACCAGCAATAATTAATATTATTATTTGCATATTTAACATTTTGCTGAAGCCCTTTAGAGTGGCCAAGTTTTTTGCCAAGACAGCTCTAGACATAGATTTCTGTAGGAAGAGTTCATTTGGGTGAAAAGGGGGAAGAAGATTCAGGGTGGGATAGAAGATTCAGAAATGGGAAATAAGGTGGGCAGAAAACAGTTTGGGCCTGGTGATGAGCAGAGCAGAGTCCAAGTGATGATGGTCCATCCTGAAGGGATGGACACTGGGACCAGTGTGGGGGACAGAGCATCTCAGCAGGGAGGGGACAGAGGGACAAACTGTGTGCTGGAGGATGCTGCTGAGAGCCTGGGGACATTCAAATACCTTCACTGGGATGTTTGGCTTTTGTCTCTAGTGCAAAATCTTCACACAGAGCAGTTATTGCCACTTTGGGGACAGTGGCCACACCCATCTTCACAGAAGCAGAGCGGTTCAGGTGGGACATTTCAGGAGATCATCCAGCTCCAAACTAGATCTCGACAAGAATAACAAAATAGCCTCCAAAAGGCCAGAGAAACAGGATTGTTACCCAGAATTTCCCCCTGCAATGCAATGAGACAGAAAGCACAGGCGTGCACAGCTATACTGCCTAATTGCAGTCTATGTTATCCATACTTCACACTGCTTCATTTCTTCTGCTGCTTGTAAGACACTGCTAGGAGCTATCTCTCAGTAATTTACTGGGAAATGGGAAATACTAGAAATGAAAAGTCAGGAGAAATGAAGATACAAGGTCAACAGAAAGCTTTCCAGCACTTGCATCTCTTTCAGTGCAGTGAACCAGATTAACCTCTGATTTCAGCACTCTGATATCCAGAATCCAATATAAACAAAAGTATGGTATTCAAAATGAAATATTTACTGAACTTGGAGTAAAATGTTCATTAAATTTTTTATGTTACACAATGAAACAAAAGAAAAAAATTAAAATTGGCTTTGTTGAAATATTGCAAGCCCAAACTCCATTTCACTGGGTCCTGCTTTGTGAGAACCTCAGCAGGAATATCAGATTTTAAGAACAACACTATGAACAAAACAAAACAGCAAAGAGAAAAGAAGAATCCACAGCAAAATGAGGCTTTCTGGTGATTTTCTCCTATTTTAAGGAAACTGGGAAAATGCACAAGGCCCTCAAATTCCACCCAATTTTGTTTTCCTGCTGTCTCAGCAGCATCTCATCTGGAAGAAAAGCACCTGCAGATAACACATCTACAGGAGCTTCCCAAGGCACTAAACCTTATCCCAGAGAGGAAGGGCATTCCCAGGCAGCTGCCTTGGCAGGATAAACCAGCAAGCAAGGCACAGGGACAGGGATCTGCTCACAGGGAGAACAGCCACCTGCAATAGTAATGGACTTTGCAGAGGAGAGATTCCCCACGTTACCAAAGGCAGCTTTTCATCTGGATAGCACTTGCTGTGAAATTAAATCCTGGCACATTTGGGAAATGGTCCATGGAGAGGTGATTAATTCTATTAGAGGATGTGGAGGGAGCTCATTCTTATTTCCTTTGTTAAGGAACAGAACAGGAGTCCAGAATTCAGACTGTAATGGGGCAGATCCTTGAAATTATCACTGCCAGCCTAGACTGCCCACCATTTAAACTGTTCTAGAGGTCCCAGGTGACAAGGAAGCATCACCTTATCATCAACTCTATGAAGGGAGACATTTTCTGGTTTCATTGTGGTTTGGGTTTTGGTTTTTTTTTTCCCCTGTTATGGTTGTTTGTTGTTGGAGTTTTTTCTTATTTTAGTTTCTTTTCCTTGCTCATCTTTCATTCCTTTCCACTACGAGTACATCTTTTTGCTTACACTGCTCCTCACACACATTGCTTGCTCCAAAAGAACTGGAGGATTTCTGGTACTGAGAAATCAAATCTTTCCCCTGGCCATCACCAGGAACAGCTCTCAGTGCTACCCCCCACTGGAATTTGCTGCTAAATCAGAATGAAAAAGGTAGCAAGAGTTAAGAGTAAAAGCAAGTGGAGTTGGGGGGCCAAAGGGCACACCCAGAGGGTTCCAGATCTTTTCCAGGCAGGCTGATAGGTGAGAATTAAAGGTTGTGGTTAAGGTTTTTCTGGTATCAGCTTAATTCTCTCCTGTTGCAATTGAAGTTTAATTTTCTCCCTCTGTAAGGCTTGTCATTACTTATCCCCCAGATCATGATTTCCCAGTTCTTTCCCTGTTCTTGGCTTTTGAAATGCAGGCTGCAAGGCTGGATACATCCTGCCAGCCTTCACCAAGCAGCACAGAGCAGTCATATCTCTCCCCCAACCCCACAACTTGCTCCTGACACTCCTATTAATGATTCCAGGAAGAAGATTTCTGTTTAAAGGCACATCACTGACTCACTTGTCTGTGATTCACTCTGAAGCCAAGCCCTTCCCTGCAGTACTGCTTGCCTAGGCAGCTGTTCCTCATTTTTTTAATCAGATGTTTCCTCCCTAAAGGTAGCATTTGTCATGAATTTCATCTTATTGATTTCTAACCATTCCTGCTGTATAGATAATATTGAACTCAAAGCCTTCTCTGCAGACTGCTGGTAAACTCACACCTCACAGCATCTTCCTGAGGCATTGCAAGGGATTATTTCCTGTATGAGCCAAGGTATTTATGCAGGAGAACAGAAAGTGCAGGGAATTTGCAGAACTAGGGGAATTTTATTTTTTATTTAAAAAAATTCAAAAATCACTTCTTGACAGTAAGCCAAGGGCGACTGTTCTTTGAGAAATGTTCTTCCAATAAATAAGTGTGATCCCACTTGCTAAGCACATTCAGTTTATGCTGATTTTACAGTGGTGTCCTCAAGGAGAACAACTGCAGTCAATAGAGGCATTGCGCCAACTGCCCCTTCCCTCACCCACCCAGCAGCCATGCAGCCCAGAGCAAAGATTCCCTTTGGATGATCCCCAGTCTAAGGAGAGAGGCTCAAAATGCTTCCTTGTCCCACCCAAGTGATAATAACTTGATCCCATCTGGCATTTCACAAGCCCTCAGAATCCCAATGGCACAGACCTTTCCACACCCCCACCCCCACATTCCAACCCAGACAAAAACTCTGGTTTTTAACTTGGTTTCATAGAATCACAGCCTGGTTTGGGTTGGAAGGGACCTGAAAGATCATCTACAGCAAGGACACCTTCCACTATCCCAGGCTGCTCCAAGCCTGGCCAGGGATGGAGCAGCCACAGCTTCTCTGGGCACCCTGTGCCAGGGCCTCCCCACCCTCCCAGGGAAGAATTTCCTCCTAACATCCAATCTAAACCTTCTTTCTCTCAGTTCAAAGCCATCTGACAGCAGCACAGAGTGCCAGCACAGCAAACCCTGACCAGCTGACACATTTCCACTGATACAGGGCAGGACAGCTCAGACAGAGCCAACACGTGCTCTGCAATATGTTCACTGCTGGTTTGGAGCAGCAGATTACACCAATGCCCCATTCAGAAGATGTCAGGCTGTGTTGGCACATGGTCACAATGTGTTGTTACATGGTAATTTTCCCCTCAGCCCAAATATCTGTAGCTCACATTCTGGCCAGCCACTGCAAGGTAATCCCAGGCAGAAAGAAAAAAAAATCCCAAATTCGTTCCCTATTGAGTCTGTGTACAACATAAATCTGTCTCATTTTTTTCAGCTTTTTGCCTGGCTGCAAGGAGACAGAGGTATAAGAGGAATACATTAAAAAATGCTTTCTTAACACCAACTGCAAATTCACCTGTCTCCTCAGTGCTGATACATTTTCCTTCAAAAGTTTGCATCCTTTGACATCTTTGCAGTCCCTCCATGTTCCTGCTGCTGTTTCTCAGCAATAGATAAGAAAACTTCAAAACCTTGCTCTGCAATAATGAGATTCAAAAGAAAAGATTTTTTTCCCCAATCTTTCTACATAAAAAAGGCCTGAATCAGAGCCCAGCAGTGCACAAATATTACTCATGTCATTGACACTAAGAAAAGGGGAGCTGTGAATAAAAAATGTTAAAAATGAACACAAGGAGCATTGTTTGCATATCAGAAAAATTAATCTACATAGAGAAGTGTAAGAGCCTGCAATTCAGAAAGCAAAGAATTAGGACAGCCCAGCTGAGAATAATTTTCTAGCCAGTTAATTTAATTGCATAAATCATTCCTTTGTTAGCAATAAAGAGATATAATTAAAATGAGATTGCTTCTCATTTCTATTCTCTGGAAACTAAAGGAATTGATTTTGGGGAAAGCATTCTTCCAAATACCAGATCGGCAAATTACATTTACCTTTTTAGAAAGGAGAAATTATTTTGCGCTAATATCACGGAGGGTTTAATTAATTATAGATCTGCCATATGATCTTAAAGAAATAATTTACTCAATGCCCACAGAACAGAAGTTTGTAAGTGTGTGCATCCCTCTGATAGATGGTGTGCAGATTTTTACAAACAGGTCACAAGCTGAACAGGTGGCTGCCAGGAGAAATAAGAGAGAATATAATAAATGTTTAAAGATAGGGGATGGTTTGTGAAGAGATAATAAAGCACTGCTTCCTGGTTTACTGGTCTTCGAACCCCTCTGAATTTGTTTTCTTTTAAGTATTGTAATGATGGTTGTTTTCTATTCACAAATCTTCAGGGCTCAATAAGCAGTTAACAGGTTAATAACAGAACAACAGTCAGAGAGGAAAAAAAACCATAAAGCCCACCAATTAAACAGAATATCGCTTTTGCTGAATATTGCAGGGGTTGGCCACTGCCAGGCCTTTAACAAGGTTGTAACAAACACATCAGACAGAAGAAATTCTTCCCTGGGAGGGTGGGGAGGCCCTGGCACAGGTTGGAGAAGCTGTGGGTGACCCATCCTTGGAAGTGTCCAAGGCCAGGTTGGACAGGGCTTGGAGCAGCCTGGGCTAGAGGAAGGTGTCCCTGCCCATGGCAGGGGTGTTGGAACAAGATGAGCTTTCAGTTCCCTTCCAATCCAAACCATTCCCTAATTCTATGACAATACACTCAGCATCCTTTGGGATCCCTGCCTTCTCTTACCACCTTCTCTGTAACTATTTACCATGCAGGGTACCCAGAAACTGAGAAAATTCTGCCTCTTCCATCCCATTTCCCTCCCTCCAAGGGCAGCCCTTCTTGCAAAGCCCGTTCAGAAGTCAGGGAACAGAATCCATTTCCTCTCTGCTATACCAGGATGGGGTCTCACATCCATTCTCTTCACTTCTCTCCCCAAAACAGACGCTCCTTTCTACTTCTTTGAGACCAGTAGCAATCTCATGAACATTTGTGGTGCTGCCCACTCCCTCAGTTGTCCTTTTTGTCAGGCAAAAGCTGCAACCCTTCCACCTTCCTCCACAAGAAACTCCCCTGCCACTAAGGATTCCCACTCCTCACAGCTGGGGCTTTTCAATGGGCAGAACACCAGGTACAAATTAGAGTCAGGTACAAATTAGATTCGGGCTGCTTTGATGAACTCTACAAACAGTCCCAGAAACTCTTCCACAGATCTCAGGCAGAGGGTGCCTAGGATCAGCACACCTGGTAAGTCCTTCCTACGCACAAAAGGTGCCTCTGCCTCATAAGCTCTTCCTTTTCTGTGTGCTTTGGAACAGAACAGGAGCAGCCTTGGCTCAGGAATACCATTCCCCACGGAGACCACCGTGGTGGAGTGACAGCACACCCATCAGCAGGGACTGTGCTGTGGAGGAGACAGGTAAGGCAAGAAAGAGGGCTCTGCCTGCAAGAGTTAAACAGCAGATAGATTAGATCTCATCATCTGAGTTTTCCAGGAAAAGCATTGTGTTGCTATGGAAACCCCATCATAACCTAGGTTTTCCCTCCTTTTGTTTGTTCATTTTCTACAAACACTGGCCTCACCCAGTCCTACCCAGGTGGACTTGCAGCTTGCAAAAACAGTGATTTTTTTTTCCGCTCTAACGCCTATTTCTCTTTGCAAGTATATTTTTCAGTGATTGCCTTTCTCAATATCACTGTCCCAGCCTCTAGACTCTCCCTTTGCAGTAAGGACTGTTTAATGTGCTACTCATTAGAAACTCAGCTCCTGAACACCTTGCTCTCTTTTCTTCCTGGGGAAAAAGGGACAAAAACCTCATGGTAATAAAACTTTTCAGTGAAAAAGCACATGGGAACTCCTGCAACTGCAACTTTATTTTGTCACATAGTTTCCCCATTTACAGCATCTCTAAAAACATTCCCTCATTAGCTTCAGGAAAAGGAATTTTGCAGGCAACAAGAATTTGGATGTTCAGCTCCAAGTTTTCCTTGATCTTATTCCCAGGTATCTCCAGACATTTATTTAATGTATCTTAATAAGGATTGCCTTTAACAAGCCTGGTGGAAACATCAAGAGAATCTTTCCAAAACGTGCACTAGTTACAAGAGACTTCAACACACAGGTGCATTTATCTGCCAGATTTCTTTACTCTGCACCTCACAACCTGGTGGTTTACACACACTTGAGCCTTTCACACTTCTTCCTAATTCCCCTGCACAGATAACAGGGAATAGACTCCCAAGTGCAGGCTCCTTCCTCCAGAGTAGCTGCTACTTTGGCAGCATCAAGGGCCATATCCTTAGATGGAAACATGACAGTAAGTTTGAACTTGTAGCTTACCTGGTCCTGTTATCCTGAAGCTGAAGACTCAGCAGGTTTTCCTTTGGCTTCCTCAGCAGAGCTGTGGCAGGAGCGGAACGTGAATCCAGGGCCTCTCTGTGCCAACATCCCCACCAAGTGGCCAGCACACCAGCTCCTCTTTCAGCTTGTGCCACTGCCCCAGCAGCTGAAAATACAAAAATACCAACCTGGCTCACTTAGTCGCACCCAAAACCTACAGGAAATCTGACTTTTGAGACAGCTCTGAAGATCTTTCCAGCCACGCTCTGGAGTAAAGGCAAAAGAGGAGTGATAAAGAGATTTCCTTCCATCCCTTAAAAAGTGCCCTATTAATCCATTTCCCACCTTAGCCACTCTTATTTTTTCTGCTTGCAGAATTTAAAAACTTGCCTACAGATTATTGTTAATTACTCCACATATTTCAAACAAGTGTGGCCAGCCCAAGCAGTATGACACAAACTTGCTACAAGCTTTATGTTTTATATGAAATACTGAAGTACATGCAAAAAATATATATATATTAAACGACACCTTTAAACAGTAGTTAAGGCAGAAAGATTAGGGGAAAAAAACCTAAAAAAAAAAAAAAGGAAATCCAAAAAAAAAAAAAAAAAAAAAAAAAAAAGACAATTTTGACTAACACTGCCCTCTTGAGGGAAAGGGAGCTGTATTGCCTCAGCAAAACCATTCTCCCTTCCCTGCTCTTCAGACCACATTAAACTCCCCCCACTGCCTTGCCATATGGTTCAAGGTGGGCAGAAGTTTTTGACAAGCAGCAGTAGGGATCAATTCACATCTAGGAATCAATTTTCTCCAGATAAATCATACATTAGTTATGTTTTATTTATAAGTATTCTAGGTACAAAAAAGCAACAGTGAAAGCTAAAGAACCTATTGGAAATCAAGTTTTTCTTTCTTCATGAATTGCAGCCTTTTATTTTTCCCAACAGCTGGGGTGGCAAAATCTCTGGGAGCAGGAACCAGACTCCAGCTTTTTCTTTATCCTGCAAATTCCTGATCACTGGAATAACACACACATCATCTCTCTAGCCTAAGAATCTAGATCTGCTGATTGAAATAATCCCCTGCAGTATCTATTGCAAGTTTTTGGGAATCTCTTTCCCCAGGGCTGCTGCAGTATCCAGGCTGTGGAGTGCAGCCTCCAACCAGTCTTTATAAGAAAGGAGATGCTACTGCAATGTTTCAAAGTGCATTGGTGGCACTCAGGGACAGGGTTGAGTGGTGGAGGGGGCAGTACTGGGTTAATGGCTGGACTCCATCTCAGAGGGCTTTTCCAACCTAAACAATTCTGTTACAGTGTAAAAAATATAGAAAAAGCTGAAGGCAAAACTTTAGAAGGGTGTGATGCCTCCATAAGAGCCCTAGAAGGAACAAAGCACCTGCTCTTCCTAACTGACTTGCTAGCACCTCTGGCTGGTAAGAGAGGAAGAATTAAAATTTAAAAGATGGCTTGAATCATCCTCCTCCTTTCATCATAAGACTACTCATAGCACACATTCCTACAAATGTACAAAGCAACATTTTTCAACTGAAACCTTATGCCGAGTCAGTTAGGGGAGTGGAAAGACCCAAGAGAAAAAGGGTTAAATATCTTTAATCAACTAGTGCAAAAACTAACATTTTATTTTTTTCCAAATAATGAAAAGCACTGTGGCCATCACAAGTTAAGGTACAAAACATCAATCTATATTTAAGAGCATCCTAACACAGACAGATGAATGCAGATGAGGGTTCAATACCCCACAAAGCAGACACATCGAGTACAAGCATTGAGAGGGAGCGTACTGTTAACTAAAATGATTTTTAAATTATACTTCTGAGTGTTTACAGTTACAAATATTTATGATGAGAGTAACTTGGCATTTAGATGGATGCTACTGCTGTTAGGATTTCATCTTAATTGAATAATGGTGGTGCAGCATCAGCTGTTACTGACTTATCTTGAACATTCAAACCAGACCAAGGCACCCAGGTGTTCCCAGATCAAAATTTGCAGAACAGATTCTACAAATGCAGGGTTCTGTCTAAAATGTTGAGCCGTTTCGTGTTAGCAAGACTTGCAATATTACCACTAAAACCAGGTGCTGACTGAAACACCAGAAACTCAGTGTTTTCTTATCCATATCAGCAAGCTCATGACATCAGGATCAACCTGGAAATCTAAATGTGTTCCGACATGGTTTTTGAGAAAGCTCGATTTGCCTGGAATTATTATCCCTCCCCTGCAAAGGAGAAGCTCTTAGAGTTCAGGTAAGAAGTTCAGACGGGTTTAAGAAGCATTTCCAGAAGACTGAATGCTGAACAGGCCTTCCCTTATTTCATCCATTTTTTCTGCTCTTGAGGCTGCAGAAGTCTTTACTGCCTTAAGGAGAGATTCATGACACTTGTCTAATACAGCCTTCAAAATTAGATGTATTTCCTGGAAAGAGAAAATAAAGAAGAAAAAAAAAAATCCATCAGCAAAGTTAAATCTTTATCAAGCACAAATGTCAAGTGAGTGGTCTGGTAGTGTCAAATGATTTCAAGGGTATCTCATCCATGGTTTAAGAAGCAGCATTCACAACACACAGGGGAGGCTGCTTAGAGGACCATTGCACTGTCCACACCACAACAGGAATGTAAGAAAATTCCTTTTTGGGGGGCAAAAAAAAACCCCTCACCTTGGCTTTTGCTGCCTTTTCTTCAGCATCATCCTTCAGCTGCTCAATTTTGCCCTTCTTCTGTTTGATTTCCTTGCGAATGGCCATAACTTTGTCATAGACAGCACCCCTCTTCTCCTGGACTTTGTTGAAATGTCTGAAGGTGACAGAAAAAAAAAGGTGAGTACTGAGCCTTTTGACTCATTCCAGATGAAACTGAAGGCCACCATGAGCAAAGCTTGCATTTTATGAGCATAAAACCAGCAGCTTCCTGAAGCAGTGATGTATAGAATTTACTTTCTCAGAAATTAATGTGTTTTTTAAACCAGAACAACTTAGGTAGAGGAAGTGAAACTCATACTTAGCAGGAACCCTTCCCACCTCAAGGAAACAGTCAGGACATATTCTTTTATTCACAAGCAAAAACTCTTTTCTTCAACCAAGGTTACCTCCCTTCCCCTCTTGCTTATCAAAGCATTTAATTTTATCACTCAAGGGAAATACCTGACACACATTAAAAACAGAAATAGGCAGCAACTTTCAATGAAAAGGAGCATAAGATTACGTTGTTTTCATTCCTAAATGATTCTGTGAAAGTAGCTTTTAATTTAAGTTGGAAAAGACCTCTGAGCTCAAGTCCAACCTGTGAACACCCCCTTGTCACTTCAACCATGGCACCTGGTCTTTCCTTAAACACCTCCAAAGGCAGTGACTCCACACCACCCTGGGCAGCCTGTTCCACGGTCTAATCACCCTTTCTGTCCAGAAATTCCTCCCAATGTCCAACCTATTTTCCTCCCAAATAATCTCCTTTAGCTGGTACAATACACTATGTGCCATTCTGCACACCACACAAACCTCAAGCATGACAATCTTACTTGACTCTCCCAGCCATGTGCAAGAAGCTCCCTTCCATCACAGCCAATAATGTTCCATATTCCCTTTCCTATCTATCTGTGTGGATGAAAATTGTTTAAAAATCAATTTTCTCCCTAACAGTTCAGCACTAAGCTCACAGTAAAGCCAGGACCTTCCAGGGCTGCAGTTTGGTGCTGCCTTCAGCATATGGGAGGAAGGAAGAAGGGCTGAGAGGCTTTGATCAAATGACACTTTTCCTTTTGTTTTAGAAGCATCATGTCAGGATAATGCTCCTCTGAGATGCGAGCCCCATTTCCCCATGGGTCTTGAACATCTTTGATAATGAGCAAAAGTGGCAAGGGAAATTATGAAAAATTCATGAAAGGCAAATGGGGCTTTGTTGAAGTCTGATAAGTTGGAAAATTATCCCAATGTGACATTCTCTTTAAGAAGATAAAAGAATCAAGAATAAGCATTATAAATTAAATTAGTGCTCCAATAAAAGAATTGCTGTCAAGTCACATTGCAATTATTGATTTGAGACCCCAAATCCCTGCCTGCAGCATTACTGGTCTTCATACAGAGCTGTCCCACACTGCTCATTTTCCCCTCACTGCTAAGCTGTGTGTTTGTAGCAGACATGAACTTTGGCAGCACATAACAAAGACATAAAGCAGCATCAGGCAGAAACATCAACTCCTCCATACTCGAGCACAGTGCACTTGTGCTGCTCAATATCTTCACGCATCTTTTTAAGCTGGATCTCAGCTGTAGCAAGCTTCTCATGTTTTGCAGTGACCACTCTCTTCAGGGACATCTCATCTGTCTTGGCCTTTTTCAGCTCTACCTGAGCACTCTCAAGCTGGTCCTCCAGATTTCTGATCTAGAGTACAGAAGTATAGAAATAAATTAAATATAAATAAATTAAATGGGGACAGGAAATTACCAAGACAGCATACCTTGTAAATGTGCTAAGATTACAACTAGCTGGCTGCTTTTTGAAGGTCTGATTGATAACGCCTCCTCCCAGTTCACTGGTCTTTATCTGATTATAAATACATCCAAATGGACAAGACTCCATCCCTTAGGATGACTTTCAGAAGTGACTGTGACTTCTGCTATAGCTTTTTGCCAAGGGTAATTTGAACACATGCTATACAAATACCCAAAAAGACTCCATATCATTTTTCAATTGCTCCTAACAACTGTATTCTCCCAAAACCTAGTGGCAAATAGCAAGGGACTGTGTTGTGACAAACATTTCATCAGAGAATGTCTGGCTTAGTAATATTAATAAAGGCACTTAAGACGTGACTCTTCCTGAAGTAGCAATTTTTTATTCTTAGTTTCCACTCTCAAGGCAGAAGGAGCTGGATTTCACTTTTCCCATCATTTCCTACCAACAACCCCAAGACAGCTCCAACTATTTTAGGTCAGGTTTCTGTGGCAACAAAGGCTTTGACTATTCAAAGTGGTCAATAGCTAGTGCATAGTACATTAGCTAGTGCCACCCAGCAAAGCAGCAGCAATGTTTTACTGACATTTTTAAGAAAGAATTTGGAAACTTCAAAATGTCATTCTTTACAGCGAAAAGAAACGAGGGGAACATTGCTTAGACATCAAATTCTCCCTAACAGGATATAATTTGGATAATACAGACCTCTGATGATACACTGGCCAGTCTCTCCACATTTTCTCCCTGTATTTCCATCTTCTTTTGGTAGAACTGCAATTCCACTTGGCATGATGGCAGAACCTCAACTACGTCTCTATAGCCTTCATATTTCTCAGTAACTTCTTGCTTTAGGGAGAGAAAGACTATCAATAAACAGTTTTAGAGTTCTTTTTTAGAGAATTAAAGCATATTGAACTTTGAACCCTCCCCTCACTGTTTAAAGACACTAGAAGTAATATTTAAGAGTTAGTGAAATCTTCACTTCATAAAAAAAAATAAAAGAAAGGAATTCATTTAGAAGCACAGAAATAAAGGTGACATACAAGTGTTTTACACTAAATTAATCAGTAATCAGCTTTTTCCAAGCTTTCAGAATAAAAAGCTGTACAATGAAGAAATTCTACATTGGTAAAACAAGAGTTATGTAAAGCTTCGTACCTGAAATTACAGCAATTGAGTTTACACCTTTGGAACAAAAATACCTTCAGAGGCAAAGTGCAAACTACACTCAAGTGTGAGCAATCTCAAACCACAAAAATGAGTGGATATTATAAGAAAAAAACCCAAAACAGAAAGCTAGGAGGGAACTCAGTGTTCAGCATATTAGTGAAGACAGCCGTCGATTCCAGAAACAGTGAATGACAACAGAAGCACTATGAAGCACATATTCTAAATCCAAAGATAATTTGGGAGCTGACAAAATATTGTCTCCTCTGGAGAGGAAACAGCCAAACAGATACAGATTCAAGAGTTCAACACCTGGCTTTACAAGTGACTGCAATCTTGCTTTTCAAAAGGAAAAAAACAGCCCATCAAAAACAAACTACCACCTCTACTAAAAACCTTCAATTTCCTCTGAGACGGTGATTTCATTTCAGACTAACCACTGTCCTGCTGGTATTTTACCATCACTCAAGAAGCAGTTCTAGATTATGACAGTCCAGTAAAACTTGCTTTTTCTAACAGAATATCTCCTTGTGAGGACAGAGGAAAACTTCACCTTAGATCTCTTCAATTTCTTAATAGTCTCTTTCATCATCTCGTTGTAACTTTTCCGTTCTTCTGGACTCTCCACAATTTTGGATTTCAGCTGCTCTTGTTCTTCTTTCAAAGTAGCCATAGACACTTTACACTCATTCTAGTTAATGAGACAAACACTTTCAATATTAGTGATTAGGTGAACAAAGAGGAATTGTGTAGCAAGGTTTGCCATGATCTTATGACTAGACAGCTTCTTTAGTGTTTAGTCATTCCTCATTAGGAAGCTCTAAAAATAGTCTTCTGAACAGCATTAACATTCCAAATCAAAGCAATCAACAACTTATTTTGCTTCCCAGATTTGCTTACAGGGGTGCAGAAGAAGAGCAGTTAACTGCTATTTTCCTCCAAGAGCCTGCCAGCTAATCCTAGAATGGTTTGGGTTGGAAAGGACCTCAAAGATCATCTCCTTCCAACCCCTGCCATGGCAGGGATACCTGCCACTAGACCAGGTTGCTCCAAGCCCCATCCAGCCTGGCATGTTGTCAGCAGCTCTCTCCCTCAGAACTCCTGACCTAGGGATACTGAGGCAGTGACTGCAGCATTCCAGAGCCAGCTCTATCACCCTGGGAGAAGAGCAACAAGTTCAAAACCTCCTGTTTTGCCTCATTAGCCCACTCTATGCATGCATGGTAAACCCAGAGCACCTCAGAGGTCCAGATTTCTAGTGACTTAATTCCAAGAACAATCTGATCCTAGAAAAAGAGATGATATCTCAGTTGATCTGCAGCCAGCACCCACACAGAGGTGTACTCACCAGTTTTTGGGTTCTCTCAGCAATATCTGTCTTCTTTTGAGAAGTCACTTCTTGCAAAGCTGTCTGAAAAAAAAATGTACCAAGCTTTCAACAAACATCTCTACAGTTGCTACCTGCCCTATCCATCTATCATAGATCTGTCCACAGGAGAAATCCCATTTATGAGTCCTTTGGAATGCCCTAACCAGCAGAAAAAAACTTCAGTCTGTAAAATTTCAAAGACAGGAAAGGAGAATATTGTCACCAAAACCACTGGAAGCACTAGGGATGCAGCCAGCAGTGGGTAACTAGGAATAGGAATAAAAGACTGGCCATCCCTGTTCTCATTGACCCTGGCAGTTATTATAACCCCACAACTTTCTTTGCCAGGGGCTCTGTTCTTCAGGGAAAAATCTAATTTAATATAAGGTCCCAAATAATAGCGAAACACAAGGTTAATAATGCTAATAACAGAGACATGACTTGACAAAACAAAAAAATCCTGACCATAGATTATTATTTTCTTTCTCCTAAAGGAGCTAAAAAATTTATTTAAGAGACCTGAGAGGCAAGTTTCCACTGCTGAAAAGTTACCCCTGCAATTAACCCTATTCTTTTTGCCAGGCATTCCCTTGGGTGACCCTTCTTAGGCCTCATTTCTTGCCATGGCTCACTTCCAGTTCAAAGTCTTTGAATTCAAATGGGAAACAAAGAGGACCATCCCCGTGTTCCTGTTTGGAAGTGTGATGTGCATCTCCCAAGTCATTGCAGAAATGCATTTCAAAAAGAGAGTCAACTATACTTCTGTATTCCTCAAGTCTGATTTAAAGCACATTTTACATTTCTTACAGTGAAACAAAGAGGGGTCCAACAGCATTTTGCTAAAATGGCTATTGTTTTAAATCAGAAAAGTCTTTTATCCACTGAGTTAGAGGGAAGGGAATAAAATCAAGAGAAGAGAGGAACCCACAGCAGGTTTTCAGAGAAAAACAGAACAAGATCCTACTTGTTTCCGACGGTAGTCCTGCCTTAGCAGCTGCTCCAGCTCCCGAATGCTCTCTGTGAGCTGCTTGATCTCTGCCTCATGTTCAACTGGGACTGTGCTGAGGGAGAAATAAAGATATTGGGCAGTTTCAGCATCATTATAGTCCAGTCAGAGTACAGTAGATAAAACAATCACTGTCTCCACTGAGTTTACAGCCAGTAACTTCAGTAATCAGAGCAAGACAGTCTCAAATGAATATATCTTCTTTTCCTTTGCTTGTAAGATTTTGCAGTTGAAGCATAACCTAAAGAGCTATTTTGGCAAGAAGTGGCACAAACATAGAGGACTAAGTTTAAAGATCATGTTAAGCAACACATGAACGTACAACACTCCTACCAATTTTGGTGGTGACTTTCATTTATGAAATTTGCATGTTACCTGTCATACAAATAGCTTATATGAGTGTAGACCTATCCCAGCTAGAGAACCCCCTGTATAGCTCACACCAAGAGCAGCTGTCAGAAAAAAAAAAATACGTTGTTTTGAAAGCTCTCTTGGAAACCAGCCATTTCTTCATCCTATTATCCACAAGCAAAAACAAAACTTAATGGTGCAAAGACACAGGCAGTAGGACTAAATGGTCTGAAAAACAGAGATTGTGGCAAACATGTCAAATAACTAAGGAAGACAACTTTACTCATCTATTAAGTTAAAGATGGGCTTCCTCCAGCTGTTGAAGGGATAAAGATACATCACTAAAAGCTAAGTAAGAACAAAAAGTTTCAACCCAGTTCCCCACATACAAATACAGAATTTCCTCAATGCGACCATACACTGTAAAAGTATTTTTTCTCTGCCAGCAGAGAATAAACCCCCTCAGCTCCCTCCTATCAGACTTGTGCTCCAGACCCTTCCCAGCTTCATTGTCCTTTTCCAGACACACTCAATGTCCCTTTTGCAATGAGGGGCCCAGAACTGGATGCAGCACTCAAGGTGTGTCACAGAGGGATGGTCACTGCCCTGGTCCTGCTGGCCACACTTGCTGATACAGGCCAGGTACTATTGGCCTCCTTGGCCACCTGGGCACACTGCTGGATCTTGTTCAGCCAATGACAACCAGCACCCCTAGGTCCTTTTCTGCTGGGCCACATTCCAGCTCCTCTTCCCCAAGCCTGTAGCATTGAACCAAGTTACTATGACCCAAGAATGGAGCTCTGCACTCAGACTTGTTGAGCCTCACACAACTGGCCCACTGATTCAGCCTGAACAGGAAAGGCAAGCAGTGCATGTTACAGTGCTTACTCATCACACTCACTTCAGTTTCTCCAGCTTCAGTGCTGCCTCCCGATTCACAGCCTCCAGGTGTTGGTTTTTCTCCATAGCTAATTTCTGCAAGTTAAATATTTAATTTTAGAGAAGCGTGGTTTCCCTCTGGGCTTCCATTAGAGCCTTGCTCATAGTTATTTCACACGAAATACACCACCTCTGAGCTACTGAGACATTCAGAACAGAAGTCACCTACAACTGTTGCACCCAATTTTTCTCAGAATGATACAAGGTGTCAATCCTTCACTTACCAGGCTAAAGTATCCAATAAGTTATTGGAATAAAAAAACCTTACAGTAATATCCTAAGTAATAATCAGTACCTTCCTGAATTACTTGGCTACATTTAAGATCCCATCATGTTACATAAACCTGAAGTTAAACTGCAATCTTCATGCCCCTAGTTCTAGGTTAATATCACTTATACTTTTAGAGGTGTCTGGAATAAAACAGCACTTAGTCTTACATAGCTCAGCTGTAGCTCCAAGTAGACCTCACGCCGGAATTCCCTGAAGTTCACAAAGTTGAGGATGCCACTCAAGAAACGAACAGTCCTTTTTGTCTCTGAAACAGGAATTGCAAGAGCTCACTGAGCTGGTTTCCAAAAGCATTGCAACTGCTTCAAAAAAGTTGGGCCAAGCATAATTCAGAGGAGACAAAAATCACAAAACACAATCCAAATTAGTTCTTCCCCCACTCAGCTTGCAAAGATTTCAGACTACACAAAAACTAGCACCAAGCTGGTTACCAACACTTAGCAATTCTGTCTAATTTAACAAATGAATAATGATGAATAATGACACCTGGGAGAAAAGGCTGTTAACATACAGCCTCCCATTCAAACAGAAGCCAGGGAGAAAGAATGTCAATCTTGAAGTACAGCTCTGAAGAGAGAACCTCTCTGTAGTTATCAGTTGAACTGAAGGCAGCAATTTGAACTGCAGGACAATCTGTCTTTATTCCAAGCAAACTTTCTGAAAGATGATTACAAAAGCTTTGAATGCCTTAGATAAGACAGATCCAGAAGTGAAAGATTTCTTCAGAGCAGCATTTTCCAACTTGTCTGTGTTGTGGAAGAATCACAATTGGATATTGAAAGGAGTGGAGCAGAGGCATCAGCTTAAGAAATCCTAAAGCATTCCAGAGCTGTCAGGGTGATTTTCATCCCCATCTATTATTACACTGTTATAAGTATGTCACAGCCCACCTCCAGACCAGCAGTTCAACAGATTCACAGCATTCAAAATGCCCTCAGTTACTGACCTGCACCAGCCCACACAAGGAATAAGAAGTGCCCACTAGAACCAGGTTGTTTAAGGGTCAAAAAAGCAGCAGGAAGACAGGGACACTTCTCCAGACTAGATGCCCAAGGAGAAAAAGCACCTGGAATATCAAGCAGCACCCAGGAAACACAAGAATTACAAGGCACTTTCTTACTTGGGTTTAAAACATCAGCAATTTGGAAGTCACTAATCCGGCACATGGGCAGCAAGCGCTCCCTGCAAGGAGAACAAAACACAACCTCAGTGTGGTATCCACATTCTTTAAACATGATTCCTTTGCCCAGGATTTCTATCCTGGGAAGCTGAAAAGACACAGAGAGTTCTTAGAGAAAGGAAAACAAACTTTATGCCATTTGCTTCTCCTGTGTTGTACTCATGTGGAATGTGTTTGGATATTGTTTACTTGAAGTGATGAGTCTTGATTGGATTCCAGTGTGAGTTGTTTTGACTCACTGGTTAATTATTACACAAACTGTGTCGGGACTCTGGAAAGAGTCATGAGTCTTCATTATTATCTTTTTAACATTCTGTAGGTGTCCTTACTGTATTCTTTAGTATAGTTTAGTATAGTTTTCTTTAACGTAATATAGTATTATAAAATAGCCTTCTGATAACATGGAGTCAGATACATCATTCTGCCCTGCCACAGAGGGCACTGATTTTACAATACCTCAGCTGCAGGGACTGAGACTCGGGTTCTGTGGCCACAGCTCAGTTCTTGTCCTGTACCCATTTGCTACAAAAAAGAACTTGTCCTCTCATCCCAGAGCATTTGCCCAGCAAGCACAAGACAAGCATCTTCTACTTACATGTGAATATACAAATTACAGACAGGTAGAAAGCCTTCATGGATCTGTGGGTACATTATGTCAACATTGAGGGGCATCTAAAGATTAAAAAGAGAGTCAGCGCATAAGTAAAGAGTACTTAAAACAAAAAATATGCAACATTTTTCACAGCATAAAATAATTCCGATAGATTAAAAACACTGAGGATGATCTTACCATCCACAGGGAACACATATTAAAGGCTGAAAAATGTCATCAAGTTAATTAGCACACTAATATAAGGTTCAACTTTGGCTTGGCTGGTAAAGACATAAAAACACAAAAATAACTGAAGCAGCAACATCACAAACTCTGGAACCAAATCTAAACTCTGTTTTAATTTGTTCATAACTTGTGCAGCATAAGTTTATACAGCTACCAGCAAGAAGCTCCTTCTTTAAACACCCCAAAATTAACACACTCAACTGCTTCATGAAGAAGTCAGAAGAAGAATGTAGTGGCACACTGTCCCCTTTCTCAGACATTTTAAACCTCACAGCACAGCATGGCAACTGATGGCACTGCCTGGGAAGAACAGAGTTACCTTGCGCACATAATACTCTTTCCTTTCAGTTTATCTAGAAAAGCCACAAGACAAAAATATTTACTCTCACTTTCAAGGATCAGTTCTTGTTTAACAAAGATAGTAGATAAATTACTGTTAGTCAATTTAGGTATCAGCCTCTCCTCACTTTTCTCTCAGTTACTGAAGGAGTGGAGATGATCAAATTTCAAAAGCAACATTTAAATTCCTTCCAGATCAGTCCAACCTCCTCCAGCTATGGCCAAAGGCAGAAGCCCAGTATGGATTTTCAAGGCTTGGTGTCCCTCCAAAAGCTTGTGCAGTCCCTCCTGGGCCTTACAGACATTTCTGGCACCCTCAGCATCCCAAAGAACAGGTAAGTCCAATATTCTTTTGCTTCCATATCCCATCACCCCTGCCACAGGCAGCCCTACCATGTAGGCGTGCTCCAGTCGGATCCCACACACTTTCTGCAGGATTCTCAGGTAAATCAGGTGTAAAATATCAAGCTGCAGGAAGAGAGGACATGAATCAGTATTCCATATATTTGATCACTCGGGGCTCTCAGGCCAGGCCATGAAAGCATTCAGCTTTTAACACATGAGCCACCATGACAACCAAGTTTCCCTTTCCAACACTTTGTAGTTCAAGCATTACTTGCTGATAATTCAGTTTCAAGGAGCAGCAATCAGCTCGGGCAATTGTGTATGCCAGGCACTGATTTTCATTACACTGCTGTTTGCTGAGCAGTTTCCAAACCAAACAGTGTCAAAAAACCTAAAAAGACCCCACAGAAATTATAATCCTGTAGCAACGAGTGCCCTTCATTAGATTAAAATGAAGATGAAAAAAATCACTTAAAAGCCAAACAATTTTTCATTTATAGCACTAATCCATGATCAATTTTGCTTCTTAAAAACCATCTAAACAGGGCCAGACCCCCCTCACCGCAAGCCCAAACACAAGCAGTAACAGCACCAGGAATCATTCGGAGGCATCAACTCCCCTTTAAAGCCACTTTTCTTCACTCACTAACACTAAATGCTCAGAGTGATGAAGGGGGTGAAGCAGGGAGGGGTTTAAAAGCATTAAATGGATCCGGCAAGATGTTGGAACTAGGCACCGCGGCTATTTTTACCGAGTTCCCACAGAACTGGGGAAGACAGGTCGTGTGCTGCTGGTGACACCACCGCGCTTCCTGGCGAGGCCCGAGGAGAGCCCCGAGCCCACCCCAGCCCCGTTCTACCCAACCCCGCGGTCATTCGGCGCGGGCCAGCGCGTCCGTCCCACACGAGAGCCAGCGGGGCACGGAGCCGCCCCGCGGCCCCCTCACGCACCCTGGGGTTGCCGAACACGTCGCCCTTGGCCAGGTTGCGGGCCTCGGCGCCCTCCAGGATATGCGAGCGGAGGTAGGTGATGATGTCGTCGGGGCTGTAGCGGGGAAAGGTCATGGTCTCCATGATGGCGGCGGCGGGGACACAACGCCAGCACTGCTGCGCGCCCTCTGCTTGAATCCGCCACGCCCCGCCTCCCCACTCACGCTGACCTATCAGAGACCAAATCATCACCGGGGGCGGGGCTCGGCGCGTTCACGCCCTCTCCCGGCCTATCCGCGGTCGCATGAGTGGGTGTGGTCTGGCAGGCCCCGCCTCGCCGCGGCCCTTGGCCGTGAGGGACGGGCGGGCGAGGCAGCGGCGTCCCCAGGGTTCTGTCAGGCGGAGCTGCCACGGCCTCTGGAAGAGTCATAAAATCCTTGGAAGGAGCATTAAAGCTCACCTAGTTTTCCGCCTGACATGAGCAGGGACACCTTCCAGTATCCCACGTTGCTCCAAACTCTGTCCAGTCTGGCCTTGAACACTTCCAGGGATGGGGCAGCCACAGCTTGTCGGGGCATCCTGTGCCTCATCACCTTTCCAGGGGAGAACTTCTCCCTAACATCCACTCTAAACCTGCCCTCTTTCAGTTTAAAGCCAGTCCCCCTTGTTCTTTCATTACCTGCCCGTGTAATGAGTCCTCTTTTCCAAAAATCCTTTAGGTGAGGTCTCCCCAGAATCCTCTCCAGGCTGCACAGCTCCAACTCAGCCTGTCCCCATACCAGAGTTGCTCCAATCCTCTGAGCACCTTCATGGCCTCTCTGGACCTGCTCCAACATCTCCACATCTTGAGCCGAGATCCCCAGACCTGGACACACTACTCCCGATAGGATAAAACCTCCTGGCTCCTGAAAGGAGACAAAGCCAGCCCAGCATTGCACAGGACTCTTGCCTAACCAGTACCACCTCTTGCAGTGTGACACCATTTCTGACAAAATTTGGGCCGTTCCCAGTCTCCCTACCAAGTTTGGATGCTCCCATGCCACGCACAGCTTTCTGCCCCTCCACTCAGCTGGAAACAGGTCAGCAAAGGTCACAGCAGTGTCCCCGAAAACAGGCACCTTCTGCAAGCCACTGACATCATTGAGGTGTCACCTGGCACCGAGTGTGAGACAGAGCCACTCCAGCCACTGTTCTGCACTTGCCCTTGTAGAAGCCAGGCTCGGTTTCCAGCTGGGCACTCTGCCAAGGGCTCAGGTGAGCCACAAAGTGTTTCCTGACAGCCTTGCAGCCAGACACCTCCTCGGCATGGCTGGGAGGGCACTGCAGCTGCCATAGGGCTGCTTGCAGTCCACAAAGGGCTAAGCAGCCTGGAAGGTCTCAAACCATGTCTCCTTCAGGTAGCCCATGGTCCCTGAGCCTCGTGTTTCTTCTGGGGATGGCATCACAGGGGATCGGCTGCCCGAGCAGGTGTAGCTGTCAGTACCTGGAGGTGAACTGCACCGGGCAACAGTTGCAGGAGTTCCCTGTGGACATCCCTCTAGACACCAGGCAGCTGATTCTGGCAGCAAACAATGTCTCATACCTGCCGGCAGTGGAATTAAGCTTCCTGTCTGATTTGGTCTATCTGGACTGCAGAAAGAACCTCTTGGGGGATGACCTGGATTTCACTTTCATTGGTGTGGCCAAGCTTGTCTATCTGGACCTGAGCTTTAACAACCTCACACAGGTGACCTTCAGCACCTTCTCCCACCTCCTCAGCCTGGTGGTACTGAAGATCTCGGACAATCCCAACCTTGTGGCCATCGAGAAAGATGCTTTTGCCAACAACACCTGGCTAAGGCACCTGGATGTGAGCCGGACGGGCTTAACCTTCCTGGACTCCAGCACCGTCCGGGACTTGCCCAACCTGAGGCTTCTGGGGCTCAGTGACAACCTATGGCACTGCAGCTGTTCCTTTTTGGACTTCATCACCTGGATGATGGAGACCGATGTGCATTTTCCAGGTGAGGGCTGTGTGAGTGCAGATCTGTGTGGAACAGAGAGAGCCCTCTGTTCTCTTTCCCAAAAGTTCAGTTAGTGGGGCTGTGCCACTGCATGCCATTTTCTGCTGTCACACAAACCAGGGACGGGAGCAGCTGGGTTAGACACATGAATAATCCCTCTTGTTCACATCCCCAGGGCAGCCAGGGAGGTGTAGTGTGCAGCTGGGACACTGCTGCTTCCCTAAAACACCTGGATCTAGCCCCAGGTGTCCCTGTGTCTGCACAGCACCCCATGGCTGCAGCACCATGAACAAGGAGCCCAAAACAGCTCCAGGGAGATGTGCACTGGGAAAATCATTGCTCTGAATTTCCTGCCTTGTCTCCATCCCAAAGTCAGCTGTTGCCCATCACATTGAGAGATTCTATAACTGGGCCTTGGAGAGGCCAAGGCAGGGCAATCACCTGTTCCCTTTCCCATAAAAACACTGGTCCAAAGAGTGATGTTTTGCTTTGCAGCTGCAGCACATGGACTTAGTTTTTCCCGAATGGAAAGAGATGCAGCACAGCACACATGAACAAGGAAAGCTTTGGTTTCTGTAAGGCAGGGCACAATGGTGAGAGAGAGCTGCAAGAGAGAAATTATTTGAGAAAATCTGTCCACAGAATAAGAACGGGACACAAAAGAGCCCAAGGGGGAAAATGGGAAGGGCAATTGGAAGCTGCTGTTAGGACAGGACGAATTAAAGACATCTCAGTGTCTTTATTAGATGTAGTAAGCTCCTTGTAGACAATAAACGGTTTCTTTTTTCACATACAGGCAATTATGGAACAGTGGAATGAAGTACAGCTCTCAACAGTGAGATTGGAGATAACCCACTGAACCCTGCAACAGGAGAATAAAGCTTATTGCAGGCTGTTGGGGAGGGGAGGAGTAGGGAAGGACGCCTTAAACTGAGGGTTGTTCCAGGCCAAAAATATACTGGGACAGAGTCCTGGAATCTGCTGCAAGCAGACCCCAGCCTGGCCTTTAGAAAGGCTCCTGACCTTCAGAAATGTCTGTGCATCAGAGTTTTGAGCTCATCCTGGGGGCTGACACAAAGCTGCCCAAGTTTGGATGGATTTGGGTAACAGAGAGATAAAAGCTCTTCAATTTTACTCAGGACCAGTAGAGAGATCAGCATGAACAACATCACTCAGACATATACAATACAGTGTAATGCAATAAAAATCCCCCATGCCTTGTTCCCCTCCACCACTCCCATTCCATCCCATGCATCAAGCAGTGCCCAGCCTGTGGCTCCCTTTCCTTCAGGCCCTTCCATCCTGTCCATCCAGCAGTGCCCAGCTTCTGCCCACCACAGTGACCATATCTGTGGGGTTCAAAACCTGCAGAGAATGGCTGAGGGCACACCCTGCACCACACTGATCCTTCATTAACTTGAAAGGGAGCATCTGTTTTATCACTGCAGATATTGCTATATGACAGGGTATGGTTGTTTTTTCAGTGGAACTGAATCATTGATGAGTTGCCTCTGCTTGCCTCACAGAGCAGGTAAGGCTGTGCCTGACTACAAACCACCCTCATTGTCAAACCCACCGTAGCCTCATTATTCCAGCATAATTTAGGCTCTATCACTTCAGAAGGTGTTTGAGATTTAAAAAAAACAACAAACACAGGTGCTCTTATATGAAGATGAAAGTGCTCAACCAGCAGAGATGAGCAGAGCAGGGACAGCAGTCTGCCACAGTGGCATAATCCAGTGGGCAATATTATCCTGTGGAGCCAACACTGCAAAAAATATTCTGTCAACCTGGGAATTGTGGTTTGGCAAAGGTTTAGGACAGGTTTGGCACGAGTTTGGCTGTCAGATTTTACTCAAGACATGGGGGGGAGGGGCGGAGTAGGATGAAGTCTGCAACTATTTTTCCAGGCTTTTAGCAAGCACTCCCATAATTTCTCTACCAGGACTCCTATTCATTAAACTATGATACAGGCTAGAGAGTCATGCTTCTGCTTGTCTCTCTGCAGATGCTGACAACATCACCTGCTACAGCCCAGCAGGCCTGCGTGCCCTGAGGATGCCAGCAGCAGAGGCACAGCTCCACTTCAGCTGCCTGACCCAGCTGCACAAGCAGGATTATGTCTTTCTGGGCCTCGTTGGCTTCTGCATATTCCTTGCTGGCACCACGGCAGCCTGGCTGGCTGGCGTCTGTGCTGTCATCTACGAGGCCCATGCCTCAAAGGGGGAGGAGGAGGAGGAGGAGGAGGAGGAGGAGGAAGACACAGCCACTTAGACTCTTCTGAACTCCCATTGTGGGAACCAAAGGCAGGCCCTTCCTGCCTGATTTCCCATGTTGTCCCACTCTAGGAATTTTTTTTTCCCCTCCTGGAAAGTGTAATAAAACTGCAAGAGAAGGAAGTATCTGTGCTCCAGTTTCACTTGCTGTTCTTTACCCCGTCTTCAGCCACTGGGACTCAGAATATTGGCAAAATATTCATTTTGGGCAAATGTGAGAGGCGTGCACAATGCCAGGCCAGTTCCACCCTACCTTGAGACCACAGAACAATAGGAAAATAAGGACTGGCTTGAAAAGGTACTGAAATACGGGAAAGGTCCTGGCATTGTGCTGTAGCCAAGGAGGTCACCAGGCTCTTCCTGGCCAAAAAACCCAGCAGGGCTTACAGGGATCAGCCTACAGAGCTGAAGCCTCAGGGAATTACTGGATTGCTAGAGCCCCAGGGAGTCTAAGAACTTCCTGCTTTGGAAAGGCAAAGAAATTAAAACTAGGACTTTTAGGAGCCCAGGATCCCACTGGTTCTTCCTTTCTTTCCCATTACACTGGTGACAGCAAAAGAACCCTCTGTGCTCCTGCAGCGCAGCCAGCCTGTGCCTCCACTGTTGTATGAACATTTACAGAACCGGAAAGTCCAGCTCTGCTTTTGTGCCACACAACCCTGAAACTGGAATGTTTTATAAAGTAAAAGTATTGCTTACACGCTCTCCAAATATTCTTGGAAATGGGTTATGTGTCCATACCAAGGTGTCAGAGTTCCATCTACAGGGAGATGTAAGATCCTCGTTACCACCAGCGCTGGGAACTGCCAAGGGAAATATCTGCTTCCATGACCCAGCACAGCAACTCCACATGTGAAACACACTGCAGGGTCTGGTGAGCTAACAGGGGAAACCAGACTTCACCAAGCACGGTGTGAATTACCAAACTCAGAGCCATTAAACTGTAGACTGCGAATCAAAGCTGAGAGCTCTTAGCTATAATGGATGTGGCAGAAAGGGTATGGGGGAAAGGCTGAGGATAAGGATGTCTGTGTGCTGGGGACACGGGAAGAGCTGCTGGGTTACAGCGTCACGGCAATTCCCTCCGCAGATCCACTCTTCTCTCCCGGCATGAGACTGATCGCGCCTGGCCGAAAGCCGGCCCCGCCTGCGGGCGGTGCTGCGGGCGGGACGGTCCCGCCGCCGCTGCCGGTGCTGCCGCCACTGCCGTCCCCGGCTCCGTCTCCGTCCTCATCCCTGGCCCCGTCCCGCAGCGCCTGGGCTGCTCCGCGCCGCGCTGAGGGTGAGTGTGGGGCCGGGGGGCAGGGGGGTGCTCGCAGGGCATGGTAACTCAGGTTGTCCCGATGGAAAACGGAGGAAGCGCCGTGGACATCTCCCAGCCGGGGGAGGCTCCGGGGCTGCGGGACGAGCAGGCTGGGCAGGGCTCGGCCCCCTTTTGTCGCTCTGCTGGCTCGAAGGGCTGCGCTTACATCGGCTAATCCAGTCCAAATGCACGCGTGGGTCTGTTCAAGGAGCCTTAATGCGCTTTGCTGACTCATAGCAACTGCAGTGTTAGAGTTGGGAAGGACCCTTTTTCTGCTGTCGCTCTGTGCCGTGTCATGCTCCAAAATATCGCGTCTGCAGCTCCAGCCGGAAACGTCTCAGGGTAAAAAGGTAGAAATTGAGTCTTGCGCACCGTGACAGCAAAGCCCTTGCAGATGCGGGCAAAGGTTGCTGAAACGCTCCGGGCACCATAATCCGGAAACGACCGTGGGAGTCCTGGTGACTTTGGAGTGCTTTATATGGCACTAAATTACGACAGTAAAGGCTTGAGGTACGCTTTGATATCAGTAGTGTAAGAGTAGCAGTTTTATGACGTGCCTGGTTTAATGCTTTGCCGTGTTCTTTGCCCTCAAGATAAACCCCCAGATTATAACTTAATGCTGGAAGTTAAAATGCCTGGTTCTCCAACAACCTTGTAATTTGAAGGGGGAAATGTGACCACCAGCTTGCTCTACATGTTCTATTTTCAGTGTGTCACCTGTCAGGTGCTAACCTCAATTACAGGTGCATGCAGCTGACTTTTCTTCATTACTTCAGGGTTTTAATATTCTTACTGATAATTCTTTACCTCACTTCCTGTGGACAGAGCCAGCTGTTGTCTTCACCTTGCTCCATCAATGATAATCCTTTGCAAATGAGAAATAAAACCCTCTAGTCCCCAAAGATCCCTTGTGAGGGGTGCAAGAGGAAGACTTTGCAGCAGTTCCCTGAGGTGGCCTGTTTTTCCCTACACTGACAGATTGTGCAGATTGGTGGGTCAGTGCAGGAGACACCAAAACCTCACTACATCGTGGAGGCACTATCTGGAGACAGGCACCAACTGGGGTTTGACTGGAGGGAGGTCCCTGCTGTCTTCTGCTGGGCTGTGTCATGCAACACCCTCCAGGGTCACCCAGACAGGCGTCTGAGGCTTGAGGTTGTGCAAGATGGTTGTGGGGAAGGGCCCTTGTGCTCTCTGGCAGCTGGGAGGGAGCTGAAGTGCTCTGTATGGAGCAGGGCAGGCTTATGGGGGCTGCTGAGCGGGAAAGAGTGGGAATGTGGAATGTGGGGCAGCATGGCAGAGGCTGCAGGATGCACCTTCTGCCCCATGCTTCTGTTTCAGGCCTGCATGAGGGAGCACAGAGCCATTAAACAAAAGCCACACAGGCCCTGGTGTCCCCTGACCGCTGGTGCAGATGTCTGTAAAATGCTGCCAGTAGCTGTGTGTTGTTGGAGCTGTTTACCAGTTTGTGACTCTGAGAGGCTTCCTGGGAGCTGCAGGGCTGAGCATCGGGCATCTGGCCAGTGACTCTTTACCCATAAATTTCAGTTATCATTGCTGTAGTGGTGGGTTTTATTAGTATTTTATGTAAGGATGACTTTAGCAGTACAAATTAATCATTGATGTAGCCCAGCTCCTTGCAGCTCAGGGGATTTCTGAGCCAGGTTCTGTTACAACTCCCAACTTACCTCTTATTCCCAGTTTCCTGTTGAATTTATGAGAAATGCCTGCATTCACAATGTTCCTTGGCAAGGAGTTCCACAGGTGTGGTTCCCAGGGCATGAAGAAACATCTGTCTTAGGGAACAGGCTGGAAATAAAAGGACTTCGTTTGGTGGCCCCCAGCTCTGGGGCTGGAAAGGCCCATGAGTTTCTGCCCAGGCTGCACTAAGATTCTCCAGACACCACTTCCCACCAATGCTTAGGTGATTTTAAGGCTTGCTTGACAGGAACTATACAGAGAACTCCTGGTTTGTGCAGGCTCCAAAAGGTACAAATTCCTTCAGCCAGTCCCTGTGCTGGTAGCTCTTGGGGTCCCAGCTCAGCAACTCTTCCATGCACATATACCATATGTTGCCACTTCCCCAAAACATTCACAGGCTCCCTTTCTCTGGCAGCACCACGATGGCTGTTCTCTCCAAGGAATATGGCTACATCATGCTGACTGGGGCCGCCAGCTTTGTCCTGGTCATGCACCTCGCCATAAATGTGGGCAAGGCCCGCAAGAAGTACTGTGTGGAGGTGAGTGCTCAGGCTGAGGGCATGGCAAGGTTGCAGCCAGTCTGCTGACACCTTCATCAGTTTGGGGTGACTTGCTGACATTTCCTGCCCCACCATACAGATGTAGAAGGGATGGAGCTGCCATGGCTCTCCCAATAGCAAACAGACCTTGGGATTTGGGACATCAGGTGCTTGGCGCCAAGCTGAAAGCATGTGGCTTTGAGCTTGGCAGCACCGATGGGCAAGAAACTGCTTGGCCCTTTTTCCCTGCAAATAGGACTTGATGCAGCACTGGGGGGAAAGGGGTCATAGTCGCACAGAAGTGACAGGAGGGTTTCTCAAACTCAGGGGGAGCATGTGAGCCCTGTCACAAGTCTTTCAAGTGACCTTCCGTCAGCACCTATTGGGGAGCCTTAATGGCAGGCAGAGTTGTGGGCTGGGTGGGGACAACTGTGAGTCAGGGCCATGGTATGCAGTGGCTGCTGTGCCACTTGGCTTCAGCACAAGCCTCTGCTCCTTTGCTCTTTCACCACTTCACTCATGGAAGTGACAAGCAGGGGTGGGCATGAAGACACCTCCAGCTGCCTGTTGGGGTGATCCCATTCCTGCTGCATCAAGCCAGGATTGGAGCAAATGTACCCAGTGTGTGTGGTGCACAGAGGGCTGGATTTGAGGCTTGGGGAAGCCTCTGCAGCCAGGCTGCAGCTCCAGGAAGGCAGTGACCTTGAACAGAGCTTTTGTGGGCCCCAGGGCAGGCACAGGCTCTAACTTGCCACTGCAGGCTTGTCTTGCAAGCACCCAGGCAGCCCTGGGCTCCTGGGGAGAGGAGCTGCAGGCCTCACTTGCTGATGCTTTGCTGCTGGTTTATTTTTTGGCAGTACCCAACCATGTACAGCACAGACCCTGAACACGGACAGATATTCAACTGCATCCAGCGCGCGCACCAGAACACGTGAGTGGCACCTTTGAACGGGGCCTTGGAACACACGGGACTGAGGGGCAGGGCCCACAGCCCCAGAGGTGCTGCTGCCACTGCTTTGATCCAGGCTCAGCCCTGCAGAGCTTAGCAGGAAGGCCGTGCTGGCTCCTTCCCATGCCTTAAAACATGGGATGGTGCTGTGAAGCTGTCTCCTCTTCCCCCGTTCCCACTAATTTGCTTACATGGGTGGATCTTAAGACATGAGGAATCTCATTTCCAGAAGGTGCTGATTTGTTGTGCTGCCCAGGTCTCCCAGGGGAGAGGCCAAAGTCCACCCAGCTCTTGTGGACAAGTTGCAATGGCACATCAGAGGGATGCTGGGAAGCACAGCTCCTGGGGAATATTTAGAGTGGCTTGGGGAACAAAGTGGAAAGCGTGGGTGGGTGTCCTGGGAGAGAGGCACAGGCTGGGAAGAAGCCCTAAAACTGTGTGTGCTCAGATCCCTTATTTGCTCAGCCACAGCACTGAGCACAGAGACTCGTAATGAGCCCAAAATGCCCTTGGCAGGGAATGTTTGCAGTTTCTGCCCTTCTGGAGTTTTGTCTTTATAAGCAACCTGAACACAAACACAACCTCCTCACTTTTATTTTCAGATTGGAAGTCTACCCTGCCTTCTTGTTCTTTTTAGGCACTGGTGGACTCTACCACCCGGTAAGTGATGCAGAACTCTGCTCTGGCTCCCTGACCTGGGCAAGGTGGGGGGCAGGAGGCCAAGACAGCCCCTTCAGGAGCCACATCACACTTAACAGCAATGTCCCTTCTTAAAATTTGGTTGTAGAAGGTCTTCTGCAGGAGAATTACAAGTAATAAACTCATTACTGCTGTTTCAGCTATGAGAGCCCTTTCCTTCCCCTAAAGGTGCCTTGTTAGACAAAGCAAAGCATTTGCAGCCTCCAGTCACTGAGTGGGAAGAATCCCTTCAGCCCAGTTTTTACAAGCCCTGCCAAAGGAAGTCAACAAAAGCCTGGATTATTTTTAACTGAAAGATGCAGACAACTTGGGAGGAGGCAGGCACATGGGAAAGGCCAAATCCAGTAGCACTGTCTTTGCCATCAAAAGACAATTTAAATCTTTCCTGAAGACAAACTCCTTTTCCAAGAGGGAAGGAAGCAGCATAAGCACATCTGGCAAATGGGAGCCATATTGGAGTGAGCTCTAAATGAAGAGTCAAGGTGGAAGTTTGGAACACCTGCTGGAGGCAGTGGAGCCAGGCTTGGAGCAGCAGCTGCCTCCATAATCCTGGTCCTTGCTCTGGCTCACTAACTGGCTAGGGGTGAAGTGAGATTGAGCCTCCATGACTTTGCTCAAGCCTCCAAAACCTTTAATGCTTCTCCTTTCTCTGCAGCGACTGGCCTCAGGTCTTGGCATCTCCTGGATTGTGGGGAGGCTCCTTTATGCCTATGGCTACTACACAGGAGGTAGGACTGTACCCTGCAGCACACACTGTTGAGACTCAGGTCTCCTACAGTGACCTCAGGACTCTTTGCTCCCAGCCAGATGTGGAGGAAAGGGTGCAGGTCTACAGGGCTGCCAACACTGCAGCACACTCTTCCTGCTCTTGGGAAGGGCTCTCATCCAGCAGGGATGCCTACTGTAAGAGGCCTGAGCTGGTTTGCCCTGGGGATTTCCCTTTAGTTTCTGCTCCCTCTTCAATCTCTGGGCTGGGCTAATATTTCAGTGAACCGACAAATCTTGCTTTTTTTTTTTTTTTTTCCAGATCCCAAAAAGCGAAGGAGAGGGGCCCTTGGTTCCGTGGCACTCCTTGGGCTGGTGGGCACAGGCATCTATTCAGCCTTCCAGCACCTGGGCTGGGTCTGCCAGCATGATTGCAGACTATGAAGGGACTTTTCTTCTGTTTTCTTTTAAAACACTTGGCTTCCTGTGTTTTTTTTCTTTTCTTTCTCAATAAAAGGAAGTTGTCCATTCTGTATTTTTATTCTAAAGTTACAGAGGGTTTTCTTAAGAAGCTTTGCAGAATGCTAGAACTACTCTGGTTTTGTAGGACTACAGAAATCTGTCAGGCAGAAATGTTCCTTCTAGCTTTTATGATTTTAGTGATTAAAAAGCCACCTTGCAGCTCATTTAACCCATACAGCAATAGACCCCTCAATTCATGTCACGCTGAGATGATGTTCCAAAGTATTTATTTGATTGCTAAAAAAAGACGTAAGCAAACAATTGAAGTTCTTTCTTCATCACGTGTATAAAGAAGAGTAAGTTCACAGGAAGGAAGTGAGACAGCTTTCACTATTCTGTGCTGGAGCTCACCACCACTCTTGTTTGGAGGTGATTCTCAGGGCCATGCCTGGCCCAGGCAGCATCAGCCAACCCTCCCCACAATGTTTTGTCCCACTTGTAAGTAAGGTATACAGGTAGAAAAAAAAAAACAAAAGTTGAGGTTACCAAGGGTGTAGAGGGAATGAACAATGCTGCACTTAAGGCTTTTATGTGGTTACAGAATAGACAGGGTCAGGATAGTTACAGGATATCACTGTGTCCAAAAGCTTATACCTCCATTGAGTAGGGTCCTACCTTTTAAGAAGCCAGAACTGAAGCTGATGGAGGATGGAAGGCAATGGGAATCAAGGCACACAGCCTGGGAAGCCTGGGCCTGGCCTTGGCCACTGACAAGCCTCTGGTAACACCTCTGTGGCTGCAGGAGCTGCTGCCAAAAGCCAGATTGGTGCCTCCTGCTCTGAGTTTCCCATTGTCCACCAGCCAGGTCAGAGCTGAGCCCTGTGTGTGCAACCCCCCCCTTGCAGGAGCAGGGTGGCTGAACACTGCTCCAGCTCTGCTTCCCCCCGGGCACTGACAACTGTAGGGTACTTTATTGCTGTGTACATGATCCACATCTCTGGCTGGCAGGAAAGAGCTGCCTGATGCTCCCCTGAGCAGGCCCCAGAGGCACTAAAACACAGACTCCACGTCCCCCATCTCCACACAGACAGTCTTCAGCTGCGAGTAGTACTCGATGGCTGCCCGGCCGTTCTCCCTGCCAAATCCTGTAGGGAAGAGCTGCAGTGAGGACACAGCTCCAGGCAGAGCCAGTGGAGCCCCTGGAGATGGCATGTACCAGGGGAGGTCACACAGAGCTCACCTGAGCACTTGTATCCCCCAAAAGGCAGCTCCACAGGGCTGACGTTGTAGTTGTTGATGAAGCACATGCCAGCCTTGAGAGCAGCCACTACCCTGTGAGCCTTCTGAATATCCCTGCAAGAAAATGGAAATTCAGCTGGATCCCCTCCTTCCCTGCCAGGCAACATCCACTGGAGAAAGGCCAGCAGGCCACACTGCATTTTGGAGTCCAGCCTGCCCTACTCTGTCTTTGCCTGCTCAAAGGAGGCAGCGCACCAATTCCCAAGGATGCTCCAAGTGCATTCGATTCCAGAGGGCAGGTCAAGGACACCAGCAATACAGAGTGGGCCAAGTAGCCAAGAGCAGCACAGCAGGTTCCTGATGCATCCTGGAGGTGCAGAAAGGCAGGCAGCAGGCCAAGCCAGGCTGGGTGGAACCCAAGGGACAGCTGGACCCACCCAACACTTCAGGAAAAAATGGGAGATGTACAGTCATTTACAGATCTCCCTTTTGGCAATCCCTTGCTTCAGCTTTTCTGGAAGAGGATACCGAGGCACTGCAAGGGGAGCAGCAAATCACTGTAGTATTTCCCCTCCCCAGAATGATTCCACAACACTGCCCAGTCATACCTGGTGAAGACACCCCCTGCCAGGCCAAATTTAGTGGCGTTGGCTCTCTCCACAACCTCCTCCTCCGTGTCAAAGGGCAGGATGGCCATGACAGGCCCAAAGATCTCTTCCTTCACACACGTCATGTCATCCTTGCAGTTCCCTGGAAGCATGGCAGAGCACAAGTGCTTCAGGAGGAAGAGCAGCAGCACAGCCTGTGCACTCAGCAACCCACACAGCCTTGGAGACAGCACCCAGCATGGCAGAGCAGCCAGGCACACCCTGCACGTCAAAAGCACCAACAGCACCATTCCTGTCAGGCCCTCCAACAGCACAGATTTCCCTGCATGCAGTTCTTGGAAGCCTCAGCTCTCTCTAGGACCCCCATCCAAGTGCCCATCCACACTGGGGACATGACACAGCCAGGTTACAAAGCTGATCTCAGCTTTCTCAGGAGAAATCCCACAACATGCATGGTACTGAGGTGGATCCTACCTAAAACACAGGGTCGCATGTAGTAGCCATTCTTCAGCTTCGGGTCATCTGGCACATATAGATCCCCACCACACAGCACCTCTGCCCCCTGGAAAAGAGCCATGAGAGGAAGGGATGCAGGCATATCCAAGAGCATCCTGCCCAGCTCCGGCTGGCCCTTGGCCTATCCCAGCAGGCTCTGCTAAAACATTCGTCCCCATTTTGCTTGTAAGCCCCTGTTATATACTGAAATCCTGCAATCAGGTGTCCCCAGAGCCTCCTCCCCTCCAGGCTAAACCACCCCAACTCTCAGCCTTTCTTCACGTCTTTTTCCTGTGCTGAGGACTCCAGAGCTTGAAGTGGTGTCTCTCCAGAGCAGGTCAGAGGGGCAGAATTCTCCCTCCCCTGCTGCCCACATGCTTTGGATGCAGCCCGGGGCATTGTGGGTTTCTGGGTGCCAGCACACATGGCTGGGGCATGTCCAGCTTCTCCTCCACCAGCACTCCCAAGTCCTTCCTTCAAGGCTGCTGCATTTGCTCATCCCCCAGCCTGGACTGATAGCAGGGGTTGCTCTGACCCAGGTGCAGCATCCTATACTTGGCTCAAATCACCTCCCTGTCCTCCACGTGCCTTAACACAACTTCCAGGAAGATCTGTTCCATGATCTTTCCACAGTCAGAGTGGTGAGGCTGATGGGTCTGTAATTCCCAGGCTCTTGTCCACCCTTTTTGAAAACGGGTATTTTTCCTTCTTCAGTCACTTGGGACTTCACCTTACTGCCATGACTTTTCAAGTATCATGGCAAATGGCTCAGCAACTACATCAGCCAATTCTCTAAGGACCCCGGGATGCATCCCATCAGATCCCACAGACTTCTATACCTAGTGGTCCAACACTAGGTACCCACTGAGTAAACCAAAACCAACCAGCTTAACTGGGAAGGCACAGGGCAGGAGAGCAGCTGGCAGTGTGTTTGTCTAACAGGAGAGACATTTCAGGGCAGGCACAAGGCAGCATCACAATCTCACCTGCTCCTTTGCCTGCTTGATGAAGCCCTGCACACGATTCAGGTGGGACCGGTTGATGAGGGCTCCCATCCGTGTGTCCTCCAGAAGAGGGTCTCCAATTTTGATTTTCTGGGTGCATTTCACCACCTCCTTTGTGAAGGTATCCAGGACCTTCCTCTCCACGAACACCCGAGTGCCATTGCAGCACACCTGGGACACAGGACAGGCAGCTCAGAATAGGAAACACAGCACTCCACAGTCCTTCTCTGCTTGGGTCCTGCTCCAGAGGCTCTTGGAAAAGCCCCTCCATACCTGCTACAACAGCTAACTTGTCCCTGGGGACAAGGAACACAAGGAGATCACCCTGGGGCCATGACTGCACTGTGCCTCGCTGGACACCGTGGTTCTGATGCCACCAGGTGGCAAAAACGCATCAGGTCACCAGCAGCAGAGACCTTGAGCTGACTCCTGAATTCCCAGAAATGACCCCGCTGAGCAAATTTGTCAACAGGATTGCACAAAACCTGCAGCACAGGTGGATAGCCCGAATTTGGGAAGGACAGAACCTGTCCTCAGGCTCAGCACACCAGGCTGGAACCTGCTGCCACTCCAGGGCACACCAACACAGCTTCTCCTGACCTGTGAGTGCCAGACTGGTGCCCAGGGCACAGAGGCAGCTGTGCTGAGCCGGGTGCTTGGTGCCAGGGAGGCTCCATGTCTGGGAAGGATAGGACGTGGCTAAGTGTGTCCTGTGGCTAAGGCACACTCTGCTGGGACACCCTGCCCTGGCTCCTGAAAGGGCATCCCTTCTGACACTGCACAGGGAAAGGTGTGGCAGGATGGGAGCTTCAGGGATCCCTCACTTCCAGGAGGTCACAGGCTGGCCCCACTGCCCAACCCTGACCCCACCCTGCCCCACAAACACACACCTCGCCCTGAGTCAGGAAGTTGGCCATGAGGGCTCCCTTCACAGCATTCTCCAGGTCAGCGTCTGAGAAGATGATAAGGGGGGATTTGCCCCCCAGTTCCAGGGTGACTGGCTTTATCCCTTTAGCTGCCATCTCCATGATCTGAGGGGACAAGGACACAAGAGATAAGTGATCCACTGGACAAGGGGAGGCTGGTGGGGAGAGGCAAGAAAGACCCAAAGGACCTTTCACCAACAAGAGAAGCAGCACAAAGGGCAAGCTGAGCTCCCTAGATGTGGTGAGTTCAGACTGAGGACAGGCTCAGAGGGTTTGGGGGTTGTTTTTTTATAGGTAAAGCCAACAAAACCTGGAGAGGCATTTGCATGAAGTCTCGTGCTCAGTGTAAGCCGCAGGCAGCTGTAGCTGCCATCTGTCACTGCAACCCACAGGTACACACATACCTGAGCGTTCATGGGACAACATTTCTCCTTCTTCAACTCAGAATTTATTCCCAAAAGTCTTTCTTTAATTTTGGAATAATAAATTGAGGGTGAGAAACTCACAGAAACTATCCCCTTGCTTAAAAACAGTAAGCTGCATGCAGTTTTAGTGCCTTATAGGAGCCAGAAACACATTTTTCTAGTGCTGCTGTTTCATGTACTCTCCTACTGACATCAACTCCCACCTGAGCAGCTCAGAGGCTTCACTGCAACCAGGGCCTGAGCAAGTGAAGCTGACCAAGGGGTTTCTCTCCCAAGCTCGTGCCCAGCAGGTTAACTGGATCCCCAGCTTGACCCTGCACGTGCTGTGAGCTCCTTACCCAGCCCTAAAAATGCTGACCCACACCCCGCCTCTACAAGCCCCGTGCAGAAAAGCTCAAGGAGGTATCAACTACAGACCCCTTGTCTCAAGGTGCCTTTACCTTCATGCCAGTTGGCACACTGCCGGTGAAAGAGATTTTGGCCACATCTGGGTGCTGGCAGAGGAACTGGCCCGTGGCAGCCCCACCCTGTACCACATTGAAGAGCCCCTTGGGCACTCCGGCCTCTGTGAAGATCTCTGCCAATCTCACCACAGAAATGGGGGTGAAGGGTGAAGGCTTGAAGACCATCGCATTGCCTAAGGGAACCCAGACACAAGCAAGGTGGGGTTAACACCCAAACTGCTTCTGGGAAGAAACAAAAACCATCCCCAGCCCACACTGTGAGTTTGTCTCAACAGACCCCAGAAGTTTCCCTCGAGAGAAGAGGAAACACTTTCAGTTGATCACTGCAACTAAGGGTGCCCTTCCTGCTGGGGAGAGGGCTGGGGGAGATGGGGCTGCTGGCCTTGCCCTGCAGACATTTCCAGAGACCTTCCCCATCTGGTATAAAGCCAAGCTATCAGTGTTTTTCTGGATGCACTCCTAAGCTCTTGACATCTGACATGTTCCTCCTTCCATTTCCCTTCCCTTTCTGCCAGAGTAACAGCCTGACAATTCTGCTAATCCTTCAACGCTTCAAGGTAATTGTAGGCTTCATCCCAGAAATCACTCTGCCCCACAGGATCAGTTGGCTTTGAAGAGACACTGGTGTGGACAGAAAGGCTCCATTACCACAAGCCAAGGCTGGACCAGACTTCCAGCAGGCAATCTGGAAAGGGTAATTCCAGGCTCCAATCCCAACACACACTCCAAGTGGTTCTCTCCGAGTGTACCCAAAGGATCCCCCAGGAAGCTGGATGTGTTCACCTGCAAAGAAAGAGCCAGAAGGTAGAAAAGAGCAAAGTCCCTTCTTGTCTGATCAGAGCCCCCAGCAGTCAGGTCTGGCTTTGCCTGGGAGCAGAGACACAGTTTTACTCCAGCAAGCTCACAGAAGGTGTGTGAGTGCCCAAAGAGCACGGCAGCATTGGGCAAAGACCTCTCAGAATCCTTCCGAGGGCTTCAGGAAAAGGATTGGTCCATCTCTCAGAGAAAGCAGCAGCAAAGATGGCTTTGTGCCATTGGAGTCACCAGGGAAGCTGGGACAGAGAGCAAAGAGCAAACTCCAGTAAGATCCTCACCCGCCAGAGATCCTGCCAGCCCTGCATAATACTCCAGGCACTGCCAGGATATGTCGATGTCCACTCTGGCCTCAAAGATGGATTTCCCATTGTTGATGGTCTCCATGGTGGCAATTTCCTCCCTCTGCTCCTGTGAGCAGCACAGGACAGAGACAACATGTTAGAGAAGCCTGGAGCAGAACCCCACGAGGAGGCAGTTGCTCCATGAGCACACAAGACCCAGACAAAATCCTGCCATGAGAAATGGTCATCTTCAAAAGGGACCTTCCCAACTGCTGTTTATCAATGTCCCCATGGTGACTGAGGGCAGGGCAATTTCAGCGGGAAAGTTGCTGGGGTTCACTGCCAGTCAGTCTTGTTTAACATTCCTGTTTATCTAAAAGATGGACAAACACGAACTTAGAAGCCAGCTGGCAAACAATGATTACAACTCGCAGAACTGAGCTGGGAAGAGCAAACAGCGGGATCAGGATGGAACCAGAGGCCAGTGAAGAGGGACAAAGCAATGCAGGTGGGAAGCATCCTTAAACAGTCCATCTCCCAGGCAGAAATATCACCCTGCTCTGGAAGTCTGGCAAAAGTAAAAGTTTGGCATAAAGGAAAGTTTTCTCATGACTTATATACACTGGGGAAAGAAGGTCTGGGTTCTTACAGATATGTGCCTTGATGGAGATTAACTCTGATTCCCAAGAACCTGTTCTCTTAGAAAGGAGTCTGTGTTAAACTTCACTTATGTGCATCCTCCCCATGTGTATTCTCTGACAGCTAAAAACCAGTACTCCTACTTTCTCTTACTGCCAGGACACATTCCAGTCAACAACAGCCTCCGACAAGCCAAAAGTTCAGCAATGCCAGTTATGCAATTGCAGCTTTGAAACTGCATGCAGTGAAATTTAATCTTTGGAGCTGTTAAAAGAACCACAAACCCTGCAAGATGCCAAATGGGTCACTTCAGTTTTATGTCTACTAACAGAATTTAGCTGAGAAAGTACACACTGGCCTTGAATCCAGTGATAAAACTAAAGCTGCAGGCACGGATGCTGACTCCAGTGATAAGAGCAAAGCCCTGCCTGAGGCAGCCTCCTGTCTCTTCTGGCCAAAGGTGGATTTAACTCCTGAGCAACTCCTGGAGCTCTGCAAGTCCTGCTGAAGCCTCCAAGAGCCACAGTAACCCACAAGAAAGCTCAGAGACGGAACCACCCCTGTCTCCCCCAACATACCCGAATAATTCTGGCAGCCTCCAGCATCACCCGGCACCGCTCCATGCCCGACATCTGACTCCATATTTTAAAGGCAGCTTTTGCACTCTGCACAGCCAGATCAACTTCCTTCTCCCCAGAGCAGGGCACTTTGCACAGCACACGACCTGGGCACATTTTGAACAGGGAATAAATGAGATGGAAATCCCAGAAAAAAAGCACAGAACACGGTTTATCGTGCACCAGACCCCACGTAATTCAGTCAAGCCACCTATACCAGGCACAGAATTTCCCACTGAAACCCACTGATTTGTGATCAGCCACAGAGGAGGTGCTGCAGTTCAGGTGGTCCCAATTAAAAGAGTTGACATTCCCCACAGTCGTGTTCTGGTTATTAATACCTCCAGTTGCTACAAAATTCCTGGGCTTACTAGTTGGGTTTGTTACACTTCTACCCTCTTCAAGCCTCTCCTCACACATTCCCCAGGAGGATTAAACACTTAGAAGCGATTCTGCTGAACGCTACACACCGATAACTAAAATTACATGATTACAGAGATATTTAAATCGCGTGCTTTTGCCAAAATCAGGCCGCGTTTTGCGCCAGTGACAGAGCGAGAGCTGATTTCTGCATGAAGAACGATGCTGGCCAAACGCTGGAGGCAGAGCTGAGCCACTCCAGCAGGGCGGCTGAGGAGCGGCAGGGCACCCGCACAGGTAGCACCCCGGTGAGCCTGGGGAACGCCGGGCCCTGTAGGCACAGAGCTCTCCCTGCCCCTGGCGGCTCCCCGGTACCTGTGGCCGGCTCGAACACCTCCTCCAGCTGCCCGCCGTCGGCGGGCTGGACGCGGGCGCCCGCCCGGTAGTTGAGGGGCTGCTGCACGGTGACGGTGCCGGTGGCGGAGCTCATGGTGGCGAGGCCGGGAGCGACTGAGCGCAGCCGAGGGAGGAGGAGAAGGCTCGGCAGCCGCGATTGTGCCAACATTGGCTGGATCCCGTGAGGCTCCGCGGCCGAGAGGCACCGCCTCTCCCTCAGACGCCTTTTCACCGTCAGGGCCCGCCCGCCCGGGGCGTGCCGCCTGCGAAGCAGCCAGTCCCGCTCCCCGACACCCAATTAAGAGACATTATTAACATAAATTAACATGCCCATGCCGTTTATTACTCAGAAACAAAGGTCGCGCTATCTTCCGAGAGAAGTTTCTTGGTTGGATGAACGAACAACTGCTGGTGGAATACTCCACATGGATGATGATGTCAATACTGCATAACCTGGTTTGGGACAGGTAATGCCCGGTGCAGAATCCCGTGTTGTTACCTCCCCAAGGCAGTCTTGTTGCACTGGTCAGGCTTCCTGTGAGGGCTGTGGTTCAGGAGAACTTCCCTGCCTGAGGTGGGGGGCCGAGGAAGCCTCCTGCCTGCTTGGTGGCAGCCCGGGAAGGAGCAAGGCCGAGCATCTTCTGGATGTTCTGCAAGAACAACAACAAAAAGCACGATAGGTCAGAGTATGGCAAGGGAGACAAAGAGGAAGAAATCCCGACTCTGCTCACAGAATAAGTTGGGAGATCATCCAGTCCAACCCCCCCAGCCAAGGCAGGGTCACCTGGAGCAGGTGACAGGAACATGTCCAGGTAGATTTGGAATATGTCCAGAGAGGGAGACTCCATGTCCTCCCAGGGCAGCTGTTCCGGTGCTCTGCCACCCTTAATGTAAAGAAATTCTTCTTCACGTTGAGGTGGAACTTCTTGTTGTTTAGTTCATGGCCACTGCTCCTCATCCTGTTGCTGGGCACTCCTGAAGAGTTTTGGCACCATCCTCTTGAAAACCACTTTTGAGATATTCATATGATAAGATTCCCTCTCAGTCTTCTCTTTGGACTAAACAGGCCCAGCTCCTGTAGTCTCTCCTCTTTAGAGATGTTCCAGACCCCAAATCATCTTTGTGGCCCCTGCTGGACTCTCTCCAGCAGCACAAGTAAAACCTCCCCACTTGTTTCAACAGATTCAGGTTCTCAGCCACATAGTCTTAATCCATCTGGCTACTGTATATTGAACCTCTCTCCCTATGTGGTCAAAACAGCTCAGCATGGAGCCAGACAAGAATGGCTGGACCATTCTTCCCCACCTCAACAAAAGCCTCTGAACACCAAATCCATATTTTGGATGAGCATTCTTTCCCATTTTCAGCTGCACACCCCACAGTCAGCTGTCTTTACACACACTATTTACATAAAATACCACTGCAATTTAACTGCAGTGCAGGTTCCCAGCAGTGCTCACGGGCAGATCCTGCAACCCTCAGTTTTCCCAAATTCCAGAAAGCACTGCTGGTGGTGGCCATGGGAGCTGGAGTCTCCTAAGGCAGCTGGAATTTGGGACAGCAACATGGCAACCAGAGCGTGTGCCAAGTGCAAGTCAGGAGCTTAGGCCCAGAATTAACATGAATGCCGGTGCTGCACACAGAACAATGGGGCACTGGAGACATGCAGGATAACAGGACATATGGAGCAAACCCCAAAACCTGACTATTGGGATGACCTCATCTGCATCCGAGCAGGGTGTTTCAGTGGAAAACAACAGGGGAAGAATTAATTAGCAGAGCCAGGCATAAGCCAAAAAAAAAAAAATCACAGCAAAATATTTAAATTTGAATATTTTTCTTGATTTTTGTGAAATTTCTTTTAAATTTCACAACAGTGCAACTACAAAGAGCTCTCAATTCTTTCAGTTTTATCCTTCACTGCAAGGAAATCCAGCTCAAGATGCTGCTCCTGCAGTGCTGGCAAAACAAGGACATCTAATATGTGGGGGAAAAAAGAAAACAACTGTGTCCTCCTCGTGTCACCACCTGAGTGCTGGCTATCAAGACAACAAAGGGAGGAAGGATTCTCTTCAAACCTGAGTGTCCTCTCCAAAATAACTGTCAGGATAGGTCAGACAGCAAGGTCACAGAGCTCTTGAACTTTTTTATCATGGAAGGAGAATAAACTAAAAAAAAAAATATATATATATATACACACACATATATATACACATATATATATATAGTTTTGCAATTCCACAGTAGCTAAAATAAAATAAAATCAGGATTCATTTCAGCTGGAGATTATGAAAAGGAAGGCTTCAACCCACACACAAGGAGCACATGAAGAGAAATTACATCACGTTTAGTCCATGACATACATAAACCAGCCACTGGTTGATGTTCAGCAACTGAATATGTATGAGAGCATTAACCCCTTGCTGTGGTTCCTCCTAGTGTTTCCTGGATCAAGGCACGGACAGAAAGGAGGAAAGGAGCAGTCCAAGGGACAGAGCAACCACACCAGAGGGTGCTGCAGAGCCAGCAGGAACGGTGTCCTGTCAGCTTCCCAGCGGCTCACCCACGGAGCAGGGATCCTAGCAGGGATCCATGGAACCAAGGAAGCGTGTACTGCCTCCTCCTCATTCCTTCTAGCAGGGGGAGAGAGGAGAGCTGTGCTGCTAAAGTTTATTCCAACTGCTTGAAGAGGAAGAGAGATGACAGTCTGTCCATCTGAACTCCAGACTACAGACACTGTCCAGCATTCCCCTTCCATGCAGTCTCCACCTGCTCTGGAAGGCAGAAAGTATCACACACTAGCTCCAAAGCAAGTTTTGCTGGACAGCAATCCTGAAATCTATACCTGGAAACACCAAAGATGGGGCAAGGTCCAGAAGAAACCTTGTTTCATCTGCTGTGGGCCACAAGGACAAGGAAATTGGACAAGGAAATCTGCAGTCTATTTCCAACACAAGCACAAGCATCACCCTCAGGAGCAGTGAGGGAAGAGTAATATTTAGGAATCCAAATCCCTCATCTGAGCTCTTCTGATCTTTCCTCAAATGATGGCAGGAAGCACAGGAGCTGCTCCTGCTGTGGTCTTCAAACCCAGAAGGGACCTCACAAGGCAACGAATGGCTCCCTGCCCTAAGACCAGGCTCTGTGGGAAAGTACAATCCTGGCAGCAGAGATAACTGCTGGCTCCCCTTCCCACTGGGAATACATTTCGGTGAGAAGCAACCTAATCTACAGTTCAGATGTGTGTGAAAAGGAAGTGAGGAGCAGCAAACATCCCAGGAACAGCAGCATATCCCTCTTCCCAAACAGCACAGGTGAAGGCTGGGAGCTCAGAACCAGGAGCAGTGACAGAGGATGTAACCCTGACACTGCACCTCCCACCCAGCCCAACAGCAGACTTTCCCAGCTGAAAACCCAACAGCTCAAGGACCCTTGGAAAGCCTCTCCCAGCAACCCTCTTCTCTCCAAACAGGAAGGCAGGAGGAACTAGGGGACAGGATTTACGTGCCAGGGAGAGCTGGGAACAGCGCAAAGGAAGTTACTCACTGTGAGGTGACTATTTTGGGAGATGCTGGCCAGATCACAGGCAGCAGAGCTTCCCGGTCAGTGTTTAAAGAGTTTATCACCCCCACATGAAGAGAGTCCCTGATGCTGCTCCTGCCTGTCCCACTAATGTCACTTTAATCACCACCCAGGCAGCCTCCCACCCCCGCAGACTCCCCTGCATTTCCCACCAGGTCGCTATTTTTTCACACACACCCCAGTTCCTGCTCTACCTCTAAGCTCCACAGGAACATCTCTCTTCCCTGTCTTTGATAGTTTTATAGGCAGCTCCAGAATTTAAGGAAAGACTGACGGACTATGATCTCCTTGGTTTGTTCACAACCTTCTCCCTGATTTTTGGTACATCTCCACTCCTCCTCTTGTGTCAGCAGCATCAAGCCAGACACCAACTCCCACACCACTTGTCCTCCCCTGGGCCAGCACCTGTTCTGAAACCAACCTGGCAAGATTTTCCCTTCTGCACAGCGAAACACAAAGGCTCACAAAGCCTTCACCTCCAAGGTCACCGAAAGCACGAAGTGCAAGTCTTTGGCACCATTTTAAGCCCTTAATTACTTTCTTGTCCTCTCCCCTAGCCTGTCACAGCTCTGAAGTCCTCTTCCCAATGCTGTTATCACCTAGGTTCTTTCAATTAGCAATAAAGCCAAGAGCAGGATGCCAGCAGCAATCACAGCTTCAGTTCTGACCTCTTGTGCAAACTAAGGTGTCCCTGCCCTTCCCTGGAGCAGCAAGGAGGAAGAAGCTGAGCTGCCTGACAGCTGGAGAAGTGCAGGAATTGTTAACCATAATCACGTAGGTAAGGCAGCACTATGAAGATTGCAGTCTCACACCCTTCTCCAAAGCAATAAACTCACTCTCCTCCTCCACAGGGGCGTCATAAGGAACTCTCAAGCACAAGGGCAATTTTTTCCCAGAAGTTTTATGGCAAGCTCAACCCACTGCAAAGAGCTTGGCATTTCTGCCCCTCAGTTCATGGCGCCCACCAATTTCACCATATAAAGATCAGGGAATACCCAGCATTAGAATTAACCACAGGAGTTATATTTTTGGACAAAACAAATGAGGGATTTTTCAGCAAGAGAGTTCCCCTGTCAACCCAACGGGTGCAGAAAAATTTTGCTGCTGGTGCTATTTAGTTTTCTATCATAATCTGTAGCACTGAAAAGAAAGGACTTTCCATGCAACAGGTAATGCAGAGCAGCACCAGCCAAGATTGCCTGAAGGAACAGCATCAGACCACAGCATCCCAGAATTCTGGAAGGTGATCTTAAGAGCTCAACATGTCTCAGTGTTTTCAAAGCAGCAAACCCTTCTCTAGCCACTGGGAAGTGAAAGTTTGTCTTACAGCAGAGTGAACGAGGAAGCCCCTGCCTGGCCATTGGTGAAGCTGAGCCTGCTTGGAATGAGGGATGCCCAGATGATCCTTTCAGCATAAATGATTCTACAATTCATTATGTTTTTGCACAGGACCAGACTGGGATCCATTTCAGCACAAAAACCCAGTGCAAAGGGCTATGGGGAATTCCATCCACCAGCACGCACTTTGTGACTAAAGGAACTCTGTGTTATGGAGCTGCTCCATCAAGCTCAGCCCAGCTCCTGGCATTACACACCACCTCCCTTTGCTGATCTGCTTCAAGTCTAAGTCCCTTAGACTAAGTTTCCTTGGCACCCCTGAGGAAAAGCAACAAGGGGGTTAAGGAGAAAAGCAGCAAGAATTCAGGAAGTGAATCAAAGAAAAGCAAAATACGAATACAGAAGATAAGGTAATTTGCAGCTAGTTGCACCAGCATTCATCCAGAGTACATTAACCTATTCCCAGGCCCCTGTGGGGAAAGTGGAAAACAAAATAAGCTTCTTGTTGCACTGAGAAGGACCTCTTGTCCTCACCAGCCATTCTGCCACTCGAGCTGCTAGTGAACCTTCCTGAACAGGTCCCTTATCCTCAGATATCCTCATCCTCTTCCAGAAGATGGGACTATGGAGCTTTGTTGGAGAGTTCTGTGAAGCCTACTCTTGGCTTACCATACCAGAACCCCTCTCTGTGTCACGTCCCTAATGCTGGGACAGACACCTAAGGTACAGTTCTTAAGACTGAAAAAAAATCAGGCAGGCAGCAAAAATAGGAAGGACAAACCTGAAAGTGCACCTTTAACTCTTTCCTCACTTTTCTAGCAACTTTATGTACTGATGAAATTTTTATAGAGCTGCAAGCCACTTAGAAAGTTCCCCCTAAAGATGCTGCTGTTTGTAAAAATGCACATATTGCTGTAGAAGTTGTAATTATTAAGGAGCAGGATTTAGATCAGCTTCTGATGGAGACAATCTCTCGGTATGGCAATCCACAGTTATCATACAAGTCAGGAATCCATTTCTGCCAACTCTGTCCCAGAGCCCTGGTGCAAGTCTCCAGCCAGGTCTTCCAGGCCCATCCAGGACAGCAATTGTTTTAATGATCCCAACCTAGAATTGCTTTGAAAATGAGGCACAGGAATGAAGACAAACACAGAAACCACAAACAGATCCAAGACTACATGTGCAATACTCCTCTTCCTGGATGGAGATATGCTTTCCCTGCTCCAGGGAAAGTGTACTCACCTGTCTGATTGACATGGTGCAGAGAATGTAGAGGAAGATGAAGGAGCAGTCAGTGTAATCCTCACCCAGGAGGTTGCGGTGGGAGAGACCTTGGATGTATGAGAGGGGGATAAACGGAAGCTTTGCCACCACTCGGCCATCAAATCTGGAAAAGAGAGCACTGATCACCACTGGAGACAGCAGAAAGAACAAGTGAGCATCTTCAACAGGCCACCAGAGCAGGTAAGACCACAGGGAAGGCTGAAAGGCTTTGCTGCCTTCTCCAGGCCCTCTCCACACACTACACCAAGGAGGATAAAGACATCTCTCTCTCCAAGCCCTCCACAGGGTAGGATTCCCTCAGGAACAGTTTTACCATAATCAAAGTGTTTCCTAGTGATTTAAGTGATCAACTGGACAAGCTGCTGGTTCATGAAATCTTGGTGTTTTGCAGTTTTCTGGTGCATTTTATTTCCAAGTCAGATTTAGCAGATCACTTCTCAGAACACAGTCAGCAGCACTTCAATAAAAGATGAATGACTGTCACCCTGCTGTACTGCAGTTACTGCAACAAGACAGACCCTTCCATTCAAGCAAAATAGCATTTTTTAAACCAGAGCATAAATCAAAGACACCTTTTCCTTCCCTGGAGCAGCTGTGCTCCTCAGGATGCAATATCTAGCCATCGGCATAACACTTCCTAGCCCCAGTCTGTTTGCACTAGCTGTGGAGATGAAGGCAGTGCAGAGGCAGGATGATACTGCATATTCCAAACAGCATGTCCTGCTCCTGGAATCCCTCCAGGCCCACATTCCAGGGCATCAGGCAAAGTGTGAATTTTGGCCAGTTAGCAAAGATTTCTCCCAAGCCAGACCAGTCGACCCAATCTTTTGATGTAGATGTGTATGATGCCTCATCAGCATGTGCATATTTGGATGTTATTTTCTCTGCATGTGCTGATTTTCGAACAGGTGTTTCTTGTTTCAAGAGATCCTAAATGAGCTTTCTTTCCTGTGGAGATGCATTCACACAGCCACGGCTCAAACACACGCCAACTTTGTTTACATCTCACAGGCAGTTTGGCAAAAGAGCTCAGAACGGATGTTTATCTCCCTGGAACATCCCCCAGTGGCTTAAAATCCTGCGTTATTCCTGCTGTGAAAATGACAAGTACTTCAGCAGCAGCACCCTGAGGTACCTGCTTTTAATTCCAGCAGGTTTTCACAGTTATTAAGAGGTATCGGAATGCACAACTCTTAGAGTAAGGCAGGGGAGTGATTGCATGAAAAAGTTCCTCGCAAGAGAAAATTGAGACACACAGAAGGTAACTTCTGCTCCAGGTGAAATCCCTGGTGGTTTGGAGGCCACTGCTGCTGCAGATCTCACTGCCATAATGAACCTTTTAAGCCACAACAGTCACTCGGCTGCTTGTCTTGGGCACAGCATTCTGCTCTTTGGGTTTAAACCAGCCTTGCTGACACTTCCACATCCTTCCAGCACGGTCCAGCCTGCTGGTTCAGCACTGCTGACACTCCAGGAATGACAGCAGGAAATCATCCCAGCGATTTCCAGTTTGGCTAAGGGGGCACTTGGCAATGGTGAGGTGCTCACACAAGAGTAGCAGCATCTGCAAACTACCTGTCCAAAGGGTGCTGCTTCCACACAATTCCTGCTCCTTTTTTCCCAGCAGCCATGAACTCATTCAAGAACAGGAAAAGCAGCAAATGTGGCCAGAGCCATTGCAGATGTCAGCTACCCTTTTCCCCCTTTTCCTCCCACACCCACAAGTGCCTCCATGGATACTCCTGCTGCTCAGATTCCCTCTAAAGAAAGAGGCAGTTAAATAAAAGATATGCCCCAAGGCTGACATCAATTCTCTGCTTAGTAGCATGGTCTCTGTGGGCAGGAATCCTCAAAAGAGGAACAAGACAAGTGAACTTGGTAGAAGTTTACTGGTTTCTTCTACCTTTTTTTTTTTTAATATCTATGGAAGGAGGAACCATGTAGAATTTAACCCAAATCAACCTCTTCCTAAAGTTCTTAACAAACTTACAGTTCTGTAGTCCTTGTTAGTCACAGAATACTTAGAGCAACAGCCTCTTCTCCCTCTAGGAAAGTGGGCACAGTGGGGTAAAGCACTTTTAGTTTGTTTTTTTAGTTTGCTTTAGGGGCAGGTGCTGGTGTTTGTATTGTACCCAAAGAGCAAGGCAAGCACATAGAGGTCTCAAGGGCAACCCTACAAATGCCCCCTCAGATCCCTCACTGCTCACGATGCACCTCCAGCCCTGCTCAGGGCTGCAGTGAAATGAGACATCACTGACTCAAGACTGTACTCAAATTTTAAAATCCTGCAGTGCTGGGTTCCTTTGCTCTGCTCAGAATGCTAAAGTCTGACTAAGATGACTAAATAAAGGATCCACACAGTGGCACTTGTGTTATTATGTTACCCCATGTTTGCAATTTATCCACCCACAGATCTCCAGTAAAATAACAATTGACTGTATCCTGGAGACTGCCAGCAAAGAAGCCAAAGGCTTTGGTGCCCAAGAATGTAAATTCTTGTTTGCAGGGCAAGGATATTGCCCAGATATCAAGCAGCCTCCTAAAGGTTATCCTAACAATATTCATGTCATCTTCAGATTTAACAGCCAACAGTTCATATTTCAAGTGAATCAAGTTTTAAAAGCCAGGCACAGCCTTTCAGATTTGCATATCTGAAACAAAGCTGTCTATAACCATGCAAACCAGCTTGGGGTTTCTTGTCTGGTTTTTTTTTTTTTTAACTGCACACATCCCAGGTCACTTTTAAAACAAATGAAGCTTGGAGCCCATGCCTGGACCTGTTTATATTTGGACTCTGATTACCTCAAGTAGGACAACAATAAACTCTGCAATTACAGCTCATTTCTAAGGGCAAGGGAGCTGACCCAGTTTTGTTTGTAAGAGCATTCTTTGGTCACACCATTACAGCAAAGCCAAAGCAGCTGAAGACTGAAGACATCTGTCTGACATGCACCAAACTTGCCCTAATCAGGATGTTCCCATGCAGAAAAGATATTAAAGGCGTTTCTAGACTGAATGCAATTTGTTCAGTTTGGTTGTGATCAGTACTCAATGTTCCCTCTTGAGCAGAACCTGTATGTGATGACCAAACCACCATATCTTCAGATGAAATATGGATCCATTTATTTATTTATGGTTCTTGGCTGGACAATGTCACTCTTAACACCTCAAGTGATGAAGGGAAGGTGGAAAATATGTTCACAATAAAAACTTCAGAAAACAATGCAGGAAGCTGATACTTACATGGAGTTGAACATTCCCATCAAGGCAGTGAAGCAGAAGCCGATGGCAAACATGGATTTCATCCGAACCTGCAAGCAGAGAGGTCAGAGAGATTTAAAACAACAGGCCCACTGAGGTATTATGAGCTCACACCCTTAAAAACAGGCTTTGTACAGATCACTAAAATCAACAGGGAAAAAGGATGACCCAGGAGACAGAGGGGTTGTAAAAGTGACTGGAGAAGTCTCCAAGAGACTGGGTACAAAGGCAGCCACTGATGGGAAATGCTGCTTCAGGGAGACAAAACCAAGAAGTGCTCAAGAATTGTCCTGTCCTTGCAAAGGCTGGTTTTATTTTTTCCTTAAGCCTATAAAACCCATCAGGGGAATTCCCAGGGGACTCCCAGCAGGGGATCATTACAATGACCAAAGTAATAGGAAGCCACAAAAATTAATTCTACTTTGAAAAACAACATGGAAACTTAAAAAGATGAAAATAGCTAAGGTTTGACATGAGATGAGGCAGTAACTCTGTGGTTCATACTAAAATCTCTAGTTATTCTCTAGTTATATTAGTTATAAAATCCAGAAGGACCTTTCCAGAGGAAAAGCAGCTTTGTCTGCCAATTGAACAAAGTCTTTCTGTTTGAAAACTGACTGAAATCTGCAGCAGTTGGGAACTGGCTTAAAATTTTCATACCATTGACAAGTCCCTGTTGTTATTCTTCAGCTTCTCTTCTTGTCTCTCTGGAAAGACAAAACCAATAATTATAATCAGTTATGTCAACCTAGAAATCAGAGTGTTTTCATTTCCAGAAAAACTTATCCTCTTTGGCTCTCCAAACAAATAACACTTCCAAAATCAACTCCAGCTCTTTTTGCCAGACAGTAGAAAGTGAAAAACTGTACATAGCCAACTGCTTCTCCAGCACAGCAACATGCAGCAAGTCAGGCACAAAGAGAGGAGGCGGCTGGAATCACACATTCAGCACTTTTGAAAGAAATGCACCCAATGTCAGATTTGCTAACTCAACCAACTCACACAGGAGCATGAGCACTGCTGCCAGGAAACAAAAACAGTACCCCTCTACCACAGTTGCCAAAGGAAGCAGAGATCAATTTGCTGCACACCATCATAAATACATTGAGTAAGTAAGGATTTCCTTCTGGAGGTCTCAAAAGGGAAAACCATGCAGAGAGCTGGGAGCTGCATCTCAGCAATGCCAAAATTCTGCTGGTCTTAGTAATGAATTTTGCACCCTTCTCACATCTAGGAGATTCTCCAAAGAGGGAACAGATTTCCTACATGAAATTCAGTAATGAGTGTATTACTGTGCTTTGCAGGAAATACTATGAAAATTTAGTCTGTCTTTAAATCACCACAGACTTCAAAGATACTCAGATTTTCAAGAGGGCATTTTCCATCTCCCTCACTGGAAGGCTGCTCTGTCCTTCATCATTCTCCACTATCTGTCACCTTTCCTGTCCCATGTCCCCATCATGCCTTGGATAGATGCAGAGGGGCAGCCAGGCTGGGAAGCAACAGCCAGCTGAAGTAAGGATGTGGATAATGAAGGAATATCCAAAGAACAGCATGAATGAAGAGGGGAGGATGCAGAAGGACGGCCAAAGGCTATCCAGCATGGGAATTCTGAGGGATCCTCACTGAAGTTTCAGTACTAGAGGCCTACAGCTCAGAAATTCCAAAATTCACTCCCAAGCCCCTGCTAAGCACAGGGACTCACAGTTATGAAAAGCAACAGCAGCACCCCTACTCAATTACTTAGAACCCTTTTTGCTATTTGCACTTGCTCCTAATCACAAACCATCCCCTCTGGCAGGAACCTTTCAGACACCTGCTTCCTGAGCCAGGTGGAAAGTTGTGTCCTGGAACATTTCAGCAACCACAGGCCAGCTCTTCAGGAATCACATTTGGCACAAATACTTGTTTTTTCCCCTCTGCTGCATAACTAACCATCTATTTACATGGGCTAAAGGTTACATGGAGGAAAGAACACAGCTCTGATTGCCCAATATACCTGACCTGTCTCTCACCTATTTTTACAGATTCAAAATGAACACATTCTGGGTGATCTACCAACTTATATAAATGGTCTATATCCTCCCCAAATCACACATCAACAGCCTGTTAAGCACTTTGCTGGGTAGTTTACAGTTGGGTAAAGGCACAGAGAAAGAGGACTGGATTAACAAGCAGCTCCCTGGGGTCCAAAATCATCTTACTCTTCTCATTGGAACACAAACCATGAGGATACAGGGATAGAGATTTGCCAGGACTGGGGGTTTTTATTTTGTTTTAGTTTTGCTGTCCATCCAGCACTTGTGGACTCGTGGGAATGTCATTGTCTTTTCTTCCAGAAGCACATGGACACAGAAGGCAGTAGCAAGGCTTAAGCTAACCAATCATCCCTTTAAACTGAAATGACAGAAGGCTACACCAATGCTAAAGGTGTCCTGTTCCAGCAGTGCCCAAGGTGATTTAGACACAATGTGACAATCGGTTCATTTTACAGTTAAAAATAAAGTTTTTTGAGTAGGAAACACCAAATTAAGCCTTCCCAAGCTACTGTCCCCCACCTCCTTATGCACATGCATGATTCATCCCTTATGAAACCAAGTAATATCATCCACACACCTCCTGTCTTATTCTGTGTGCAGAACAGATGGCAACTGAGGCAGGTCTGTACCACAGCTGTTACTTATCCATAAAGCCTCAGCTCAATATTTGCTTTTTGTTAACTAAAATGGTAGAACCTGGAAGAACTCCAGCACAAGTAGATTTGCTGTGACAACAATGCCCCCATTCTTGCAGAATGATTTGACATCCAGTAAATTACTGAGATCAGAGATTTCAACTTAACAGCTGTGAGTCATTTTCTGGAAGTCCAGTGTGACATTTAGGGTCTGATTTTTCAGAAACATCAAGAATTCATCTTTACCTGAACACAAATGAAATACTAAAGTTATGCAGCACTTGTTAAAAAAAAAATGAAAAATATCAGTGTCAGAATCTTAGGCTTGGCCAGCAAGCATCACAGCAAACAAAATCAGTGGTCGTTTCCTAAGTTCTGATCTTTGTCCCTTTGTGCTTTGTTTTCCATCTGCAAAACAAGATTATTTCAGTGTATAAAAATTGGTGGAGCATCTGAAGTCCTCAGATTCTACTGTTTATTGGTTTAGTCCAAGCACAAGTAAAATATTGTCTGCTAGGAACACAGCTTGGATGGTGCCCTGCAAGAAAGTCAGTCACACTTTCTTTATTTAATGTTATCTGCAGTTGTTACATATGGTCACTTTCAAAGTTGCCTTATCCACCAAGCAGTGTTCATCCCACCAAGGGCTTAGCCAAGATTAAGAACTAAAATGCACAAGAGGAAGCATTTTGGCTCCTGTTCCTTCAGGAATCTAACGATAACAGGTTTTCTACCTAGGAAGAGCTGTTTGAAGATGTGTTTATAATTCCTAGGCTTTGTACAGATCAAATGACTAATCCAGCTACCTGGTGTTACAGAGGAATGAGGAAACCAACTCCCAGGAGTTCTCAAAAGTGTTCCTGCCATGATCTCTGTAATAACTTAACTGAGCTTTGCTGCATGTTGTGAGTCCTGCAGATAGTAGATCCTCCTAAAACCTTTAAACATCTCTTTACCCTGGTCTTGCTTAGTTCAATACTTAAAGAGTTACCCTAACCCTGAAAGAATTCAGCTGACAATGAAAGAGAATGGAAAAATAAATCACTGCCTAAAATTGAGCAAAACTGATTTATCAAAATTGAAATTAATCTAAGCACGGTTACAGTTAACATTAACATCTCCAGCTCTAAAGTGCTCACATTAAGGGAAAAAAAATAATCACAATTTGAGTCCTACAGTTACAGCAATAAATAAAAAATAAAACCATGCACTGCAGCAAAAAGCTTTGACAGCTGAAGTTAGTAACAGTTAGCATCAAAATGGGAGAAAAAGCCAGGGAGCTCAACAAGAGGTGCTGCTTCTCTCAGTGATCCACTCATCTGACCAAAACCATCAGGAAGCTGGGTATCTCCTGACTTGAAGAGTAAGGCAAATGAATAAATAGCCTTGAAAGGAAGGAAAGGACAATCACTTCTATCAGTTACTCAACTTTCCACCATTCTTGAGGTGTCAGTCTTACCTATCTTCTTTTTCTGCTGTCGGCCTGCTGATTCAGTTATTGTTTCCTTCTTCTTTTCCACTGCAAAATGAAAAGATACTCCATCATTTCTGCACAGTGGTACCACCACACCTTTTCCACACACCAAACAAAACATTTTAGTCCTCTGCAGAACAGGGGCACAAAAAGCAGCTAAGTAGCACTAGGAATATGTTCAGAATCAAGAAGTTATCAACTACCAAGGCTGATTACACCAATCACTTAAAAACTATAATTAAAAAAACTGAAAGCCCTGGATAAGATACAAACATATTTAAAGAGTTAATTTTGAAGTCAAGAGCCCATAGCACTGTGGACTGAACAGTCTGGGGACAATTTTGGCTCAAGCTACCCTTGCTGATTTGTCAATAGTATCAGACAGTACTTTTGATTCAGCAAGTGGAATGAAAAGAGCTTTGTGGGAAGCTCTGCTCCTGATTATCTGCAGTGGGAAGCAGAACACAGGAAAGTCTGTGTTCTCCTAAAACCCTTCTTCAACGGCAGGCATTCTCAAGGGAAATGCTGCCCAAGCAGGCAGCCACAGCCTCTCCATTCTTCAATTCATTAGCACTGAAGCAGTTCCAATATTTTAAAGCAGAAGCCTGAGGTCAAAGGTAAAACCCCAAATCAGATACGCACTGAGCACCTGCAACCAACCAGCACTGCAGCAAAGCAGGCCAGCAGAGCCAGCCCAGGAAAACGGGAACACAGTGAATGTGCTGCTCAGCTGCAAAGAGGGCTCTGGGACAGCAAAAAGGGCTTTTCCAGGAAGCAAGAGACATTTTCATTCAAGACCTACAACAAGAGTACTCCAGGAAGCAAGGATGATGAAGCATGACATGTAACAACAGAGAGCAGCCATTTTTCACTTTAAACTCCCTGTATTTATGCAAACTGCATGTACCATATCCACTCTACCAATAAAGAGCCTGGGCTCACTGTCAGCTCACAGATACCTGACTGCTGGGGCTGCCCTCCCTCGTGGAGTACCAGCTCAGCACAGACCTTCCAGCCATGATTTCACAGCCCAGAGGAAATGAAGCCAGCCAACCTTCCAAGCCACACCAGGACTGGTAGAGCTGCCTTACCAATAGAAATGCCTGTGAGTCTGTCACAACTGCTTAGAAAATCACATCAGCCCAGACAAGTCACCTCAACATCATCCCTCCATGGCAACAGAGTGAGAAACAACTGCTTTTCCCAAGGAACAAGAGGATCTCTGGTGGGCAGTGAGGAAAGCAGGGAGCTGGTGCCACTGGTGAATACTGGAGAGAGGTGTCAGATGACACAATGCACCCAGGGCTCACAGAAAGTTGTCTCCATAACCCTCCCTATGCCAAATCCAGCTGGGAAACCCCATCAGCCTATCCCTGCCCTGGTGCACATCACCCCACAGCCCCAGATCTAAACTGTAGACAGTGCTATTAAGTCTTGTGCCAAGCCCCAGGAACTCCCAGCCCCAATTCCCTCAGGACTACCCGTGCTAACATCCACGTCAACAAATCAGAAATTCCAGGGACAGCCTTCAGCCTTGTGCATTTAGCCCTACATTCACCCAGAACAATCCCTGCAGCAGCCTCAGCCAAGGCTGAGCCTCTCCCGAGGAAGGAGAGGACAGGAAGAGATGAAATTAAGGAGTAACAATGTCTGCTCAAGCACACTACCCAGCCCCTTTGTTTTTGCAAATCCTAAGGATCGCTAGGGCTCTCACGGGAGAACTTAAAGGTCTCAAATGTGTTTTTTCCTGTTTCAGATGTGTTAGATAACAGTTGAAAGGTGTGGCTTAAGTGGTCCACTTGGCAAGTTGTGAGCCCTCAGGTCAGCCAGCTGTCCTCAGCAGAAGAGGGGAAGGGAAAAAAAAAAAAAGAAAAGCTGAATTTTTACTGACTCCTTATTTAGCTTTACCTTTTTTTTTTTGTTGTTGTTGGGCGTGGGGAAATCAAACAAGGAGCTCAGAAACTATTGAGACTCATGAACCTCACATCACTCCCTTCACAGATGATAGCCTAGACACCAGGAGAGCTATAAAAGCAGACAGCATTAAACTCTTCCAGCAATCATTAAGCCCTAGAGATTAAGCCCTGCTAACTGCTTTTGGAATTGAACAGTACAAACACAGAGGACACTAAGCTTGCAGCTGGGTTTCAACTCCTTCTCTAACTTGCTCTTCTGGCGCTAATTTCATTCCACACACACAGGACCAGTGGGATTCAAATGAGGCGGGCAGCGATGCAATCCCCATCTGCTCCTGCTGTGGTGACAAAAGCCCCAAAACAACGTGGGAGTTGTGACACAAACATGACTGTACTTCAACTGCTCGGTTTAAACTGCCCAGGAAAAGGCTGGTGATAATATTGTTCTCTCAGCATTGAAGAGCACTGACAGCATAACAGGATATCTGAAAGGTAAAACCAGCTCTATTTTGGCCCCAGCTGTCCTGTGCTGTCTCTCACTGCTGTAACTTGGGTAGGGTGGACACAGCCGAGGTCAAAAGGTCAGAATTTCTCATCTGCAACTTGGCTTCTGATACTGACAGGTCCATTTAATCACTCCATGCTCCCTCCTGTTTACCATTTCTCTCAGTATTTGATGCAGATCTGACTGGTCACCCTCAGCTCCCTTTTCCCTTCTCCCCTCATACTTTGTTTACCCCCTCCCAGACCTCCTCTCTGTGGAATGAACTTATTTCCTAATACTTCCTAACCTATTTGCCTCCAGTTTACATTAGAATAATTTGGTTTCACATCAGCTCAAACCTTTCTGTGATGGCTTTGTCTTTACACATCCCCCACTATCAATCACCACTTTTCATCTTTACATAAAATGCTTTTCCTTGTGGGACTCATTATTCAACCCTAGCTCTTTCTTCTTACACACCTCAAATTCCCCTCTTCGCCCCTGAAAGGCAGAAATTGCATCTTTGAACGTATTTCAGACATTTATTTCAGACATTGGCTGCTCATGTGCAGAAAAAAAAGATGCCAGTAGCAATCTTTTACTCCCTCCTGTCCTCCAGTGACAGCAGGAGCAATTCACACAAGGCAAAAGGTCTTTGGCTGAGCTTCTTCCAGCAAAAAAAAAAAAAAAACAGAATTAAGGACAGAAATAAGCCCCTGGTGAGTACTTACATTTCTTGCTCTGCTTTTCCACTTCAGCCTTTAACCTCTTGTATTTGTCTGTCCGATAGACCAGCACCCAAGTTATACCTGAAACAAACACTCAGCCAGGAACCAGGGCAGGAGAACTCTCCTGCAACCATGCTGCTGTCAGGGAGAAAATCCACATGCAGGAATTGAGCCCTATGTCTACAAAACCCCATAATAACCCAGCCAGTGGAGCACAAAGCAAACTGCACCATCCCCTCCCCTCAAATCTCCATTCCATGTAAAATGGAACTGTAAAATAAACCATGGAACGAGCTATACAGATGAAGCTGGAATATGTTTTTAGTTTTTACTTTTATTGATAGACCTGTTTTGCAGGTGTGGGATGAAGACTGGGGGACAGGGGGTATAACGGGGATTTAGAGATACAGCACAATACCACAGACGGGACCTGTGGCCTGTGACTACCCCAAAAGGCACTTACCCAGCACTTCCTTAAAAACCTACCCCTATTTCAACCACTGAAATATAAAACACCTTTTCCAGCAGCTTAAACCACCATCGTTGCAAGCTCAGGCGATGTGAATATTCCTTTACATCCTCCTCACAACAGCTATGGGGAAACCACTCCGCCCCCTCTCACCCTCCAAGAGCCTTCCTCCCTCCCTGAGGGAATAACCCCAACTCCCGGCGCTCTGCGCCCCAGCTCAGCGTGTCCGGGGCATTCAGCACCGTCCTGTCCGTGAGGAGCCTCAGCCGACCCCGAGCCCCGCTCACAGTCTCCCTCCCCAGTGCCGCCCGTTGCGGCTCACCCTCGGCCAGCAGCGCGGTGCAGACGGAGATGAACACGATGAGGAGGGTGTCGGCGAACATGGTGCTCATGGTGCCGCCCGCCACCGCCACCGCGCACCCGGAAGCGCACCCGCCACCCGGAAGCTGCCTGCCCCGTTGCCTAGCAACGCCCGGAAACGACCACCTGCACTTCCGGCTGGCGCCGCCGGCTGCGCGAGAAGCCGCGGGAAGGGCAAGGGGCGGGGAGGGCGCGGCGGATGCGGCTCTGATTGGGCGAGGCGGCTGTCAATCTGTCGGCCGTGGCAGTGGCCCCGCCCCCATCGCGGCTGAGGGAGGGTCGCTGTCATGGAGGGGCCCCGACCCGGCTCTTGCCGCGGCCCGCCCGAGCCCCGCATTCAGGGCTTGCGGAGGGGTTCACGGAATCAGCTAGGTGGGAAAAGACCTCCGCCATTATCCCGAGTCCAGCCTATCGTGGCACCAGGTCTTTCCTTAAACACTTTCAGGGTCGAGGACTCCATCACCTCCCTGGCTAGCCCGTTCCAATGTCTAATCACCAAATCCAATGTCTAATCACCCTTTCTGTGAAGAAATTGATCCGAATGTCCGAGCTAAGCCTGCCCCGGTGTAGTTTGGCGCTGGACGGGTGTCTGCCCTCCCCGCACCTCGCGGGATGTGGTGCCTGAGCCACTCTCCAGGGAAGATGCACCAAGGCGTTCACTCGAAAAAAGGTTGGTTTGGAGAAACTTTCCTGGTTTCTACAGCTTTGCCCTGGGCTGATTTGCCGCTGGTGTGAATGGAAGTGCTCAAGACCACCTTGGACAGGTTTTGGAGCAACTGGTTTAGAGGAAGATGTCCCTGTCCATGGCAGGGGTGGAATGAGATGACCTTTAATGTCCCTTTCAACCCAAAGCACTCTGTGATTCTGTGATTCAATACCCTGTTAGTGCATCTCCCCAGGAGGCGCTTTCTGGGATCGAATATTTAGAAATATTGCTGCCTGCCCTTTACCAAGGGCTGTTGCTGTCCCATACGCCCCTCGTACAGCCAGCAGTGGAATACAGCATTCTGTGTTTCACAGGGAACCAAATCTCCCATTGCTCGTGTGTGCAAAATATTCATGGATGGGATGGGACTGTGAAGTGCACTAATGAGGACAGTCCAATAACGGCAAGCATTTGACAGACAAATTGACTTTGAGGCTCCAGCAATTACACCTGGAGCAGCAGAACTAGACCAGATCCGTGGGTTGTAATGGGGTAAGGAGACCTAGAAAGCAGAAATACAGAAAAGGAAACAAGGCAGGCAGGGAAGGGTAGGTTTGTGCCTGTCCTTACATAACACAGGAGTTTGCTGCCAGTGACAGCGGTGCACTGTGGGATTATAGGGGCAGAGCTGAGAGAAAACAGGGAAAGAAAAAGCCTACTGCCCTTAAATTAAACACACCATTCAGAAAGAGGTTGAGGAGCTGTAGCTCAGAGAAGACAGCAAGCAAGGGTGTGAGGTCAGATGTAGTAAAGGCTCCTCCGCGAGTCCCTGCGGGGGTCCCGGCTGGCTGTGGCACACACAGCTGAGGGGAACCTGTCCCGATCTCCAGGGGAGTCAGGAGGGGGCTCAGGCTCTCGCCTTGGTGGGTGAGGCAGGAATAGACTGCGGTGGGAGAAAGGAGTGGACTTCGAATGGAGGGATCAATCCAGGTTCATTAATGACCTTGAACCCACCTCACTTCGAAGACCAAGCTCTGGGCTATCAGGTATTATTATAAAGGGGGAGGGAACAAAGCTAGGGAGCCAATAGGGAAACATGGGGGTATGGACATTGGGAAGATGGGTCTCTGGGGAGACCAATGGGGATAACCTGTGGGAGGAACCCCGGTTCCCGAACCAGTCACTCGACGCCCTTAACAGAAGTTTCTAGGGGAAGGGATGGGCTGCTGAGTGACGGACAGGACACCAGGGAGGGGCTGAGGGAGGAGGCAGGATGGGCAGAACTACTGACATAGGGGAGAACTGGGATAAACCAAGGTACAGAACAATTATAAAAAAGCATATAAAACACAATGCAACAGTCAGACAGCAAACAACCTCTCCGAGCTTGAGGACAGGCACACAAGGAAAACAGAGAGCCACATGTGTGCAGGTGATTGAGTCAGATGTCACTGGGAGGTGGGAAAAGTCCCAGCACCGTGTCCAGGGAACTTCCTGCGACATCAGGGCAAATCTGAGAACTGGATGTCAGCAAAACACGACCCAGAGCCATCAGGGAGACAGGGACAGAACTGAGAGTGGATGTTTCTGTTTGGGGTGAGCAGCAGGAAGATGTTGACAGCTGGTGATGCAGAAGGATTTGTGATATACAGAAAAAATTCTTCCTGTGAGGGTGGGGAGGCCCTGGCACAGGTTGTCCAGAGAAGCTGTGGCTACCACAGTGCCAAGGCCAGGCTGGACAGGGCTTGAAGCAACCTGGGATAATGGAAAGTGTCCCTGCCCATGGCAGGGGGCTTGGAACGAGGTGAGCGTTAAGGCCCCTTCCAACCCAGTGCATTCTGTGATTCTGTATTGTTTTGTGCCACCTCATGCAATTCCTTGTGCTGTATGCCATCCTCCACCCTCTCTCCCTCTCTTTAGAGCTCTCTGACTTTCCTGGCTGTGAGATGTATCAGCATCTATCAAAGCAAGATTTTGAAATAGTTTCTCTTATGCTGCTGTGTGAAATTATTCACATGGTATCACTTATTGATACTGATTTTTTTGGCAGATGCAGGCCCGGAGGAGATGGTCAGTGACATGAACCTCTTTCTTCTGCAGAGTCCCTGCTTTGAACTGGAGGTAGAGGTGACAACAGGCTCTCTGTAATTTCATCCTGTCACTTTGAATCACACCGGGATCCTTATCAGCAGATCCTTTTCACAGACAACCCACAGCACATTACCCTCAATGGCATTTCCTTTTCAAAACAGCATTCTTGTGCTTTGATCAACATGTAAAGGACAGGTGAGAGTTGGGTGCAGTCTGATTCGATCTACCAGCCTGGGATATGAGAAAAGGGAAGGCATTTGCATAATACATCGCTCTGGTTTCATGAGTCAGGGGCTGGTGTAGTCCACAAACATTCTAGATATAGAAGTGGTAATATTTATGGAGGCAACCTTGAAACCAGATTAGAGAGACACATAATCCCAGTAGGTTTCACATACTGAAGTCTCCAAACTTAAACTGAACAAAAGGTTCAGTTGCTTTGTACAGTGTGTTAGTGACCAGCAGCCATTAAAAGAGTGTATACAATTCTCAGTTTTGAGGAGAGGTGCCATCTGAAACTAACTGGGACTTGCATTTGGTTCACTTTTAGTTCACAGCCCTGGCCTGCTTTTGAAAGAGCCATTAACCTGACCTTTGCAAGTTCTCCTTGTGTTCTGTATAAAGAAGCCTTGGGTATCCTTAGCTTAAACCCCTCCAGGGCCCACCAAGAGGAATTTACTTCTCCTTCTCCTGCAGGTGTGTCAGCTCCTGCCACATGTCCAGTGACAAGGGGCCCTGGAGGTGAAATGCCATGATGGGCATCCTACAAGAGAAGCTGAAGACAGGCAGCACAGCCTGAAACAGGTGCAGCACAGCAGAGGGTTTGGACTGTCCCCAAGCTGGGCAGCAGTGATGGCAGGCAGGAGGAGAACCCAATAACCTGGAGTTCTCTCTCTCCTGAGGTGGTTTTGCCATCCACATGCAGCTGTGTCAGTGTTGAAGTAAGAAAGAAGAGCTGTGGAATAGCTCCTGGGTCCCAGTGGGGTGTGCAGGAGCTGTGCCCACGGTCAGTGCTTGGAAACTGGCACGGGGCCATGGGAATCCACAGGAACTCATCCCTGCAGGAAATTCTCATCCATATATAGCGCTTCCTTCCCTGGCAGTGGCTGCATGCAGTGCCATTCTTCCATGGCACTGCTGGAGAGAAATTGGGAGCAGTGGGCAGAGGGGTCAGGGCTGCCAAGGAGATGCTCTCTCACATCCTGTGTGATGAGGGCTGGGACATGGCACCTGTCTGGCAAACATCTCCACGCTTGTTTTGCTGTGTTGACGTGGGAAGTTAGGAACCTAAGTGAGAGTTCTGATCCTCTCTGAACAGGGCTGGGAGGAACCTTGTGGCATTGCTTGGGCTAGCTTCTGCCCCAAAACAGGATCAGCACTATTCAACACTTTCCATACAGGAGCATGCCTTCTGTTTTTTTAAATTTTTAATTTTTTTTTTTTAATCCTCAGATTAAAAGTGGAGAGTCCTCACTCTCCTTAAACAACCTTTTCTAGCATTTAACCATTTTCGGCCCTAGAAAATGTCCCTAAATTGTCCTTGTTACAGTGTTGAGCTGGCAACATTTTGTTTTAGTCCCTAAGGGTAAAAGAAATGTATTCCCTCTCTGTTTGTGGCAGCCTTTGATGTATTTGGAAGTGCGTCCACACAGCCTTAAAGCCCAGCAGAGACTTTCCCCAGACTAAACGTGGATGGGTCCTGCAGTCCTACAAAGCCAGACCCTGGGCTGTTCTTCAGTCCCCACTGGAGTCTCTCCACCAGGCCTCACCTTTCTCAAAGCACGACACCTGTCGATGTTTATATGCCCCAATGGGATGTGTGCCTTTTCCACAGCAGCATCACCAATTGACTCTTTGATCCACTCTACACCAGATCTTTATCTATAAAAGGCCTGGCTAGCCAGCAGGTTCCTATCTCGCATTGTCATGGATCATGATCACATCTGTCTGCGTGGACTTGCACCCTACGTATATCCAATCCTTTTTCCATTTTGTTGAGGTCATTTTGACTTTGAATCCTGGCCTCCAGGGTGCTCACAGCTCTTCCCAGACAGGCCCCATTTGCCAAAGACATAAGCATAACTTTTATTCCTGGATTTGGGTCGTAAATAATAATTTCTGAGTGCTTGCAAGACCAGGGCCCAGGTGGGGTGGGAGAATCACAGGGTCATTGCAGTTGGGAAAGACCTCCAAGATCACCAAGTCCAACCATTGACCCAGCACTGTTCACCATGAAACAGTGTCCCCAAGTGCCACATCTGCATGGCTCTTGAACATTTCCTGGAATGGTGATTATCCCACCATTTCTCTGGGTAGTCTGTTGCAACACCTGACCACCCTTTGGGTGAAGAAATTTTTCCTAATATCCAATCTATCCAATCCAATATCCAACCAAACCTTGAAATAAGTTGAGGGTATTTCCTCTTGTCCTATCTCTTGTTACATGGGGGGAAAAGGCTGACCCTCACCTGGCAACAACCTCCTTTCAGGTGTAGAGTAATAAAGGTTGTGCTGAGCCCCCTTTCTCCAGGCTGAGCCCCCCTAGCCTTGTGCTCTAGACTCTTTCCCAGCTCTGTTCCCTTCTCTGCACACGATCCAGCCCCTCAATGTCTTTCTTGTCGTGGGGGGCCCAAAACTGAATCCACGGAATGGTCAGTGCCCTGGTCCCGCTGGCCACACTATTGTTAATCCAAGCCAGGATGCCCTTGGCCTTCCTGGCCAGCGTGGAAGACAAATAATGGAGGTTCTACCGGGGGGCCAGCGTGGTGTGGTCTCAGCGCTGTCTGGGATGAAGCGGAGTGTACAGAGAGGCGAAGGGAGCTGGTGCAGAGCCAGCGTAGCATCCGGCGCCCGGCGCGGCCGCAGCGCCTTTGTCCGCGGGCAGGCGGGAGGGCGGCGGCGCGGTGAGGGCCCATGTGGCCGCAGTGCC
>WBNO01029819.1:155085-179766 GCA_013400575.1 Peucedramus taeniatus
CTCCCGGCCTGGCCGCGGGCTCGGGGCGGGCGCTGCGGGTGCGGATGGAGCCGGGGTCGAAGCTGCCGATGAAGCCGGGCGGGCTCCCCAGCTGCCCGGGGAAGGATGATCCGGCGGAGGGAGCGCGGCCGCCGAGGCCTCTGCCCGGCTGGCGGACGGAGCCCCGCGGACACGTGGAGGGGGTGCGGGGTGGTGCAGGATTTACTCGCTCCTTCTTTTCGGCCGGGACCTTGTATCCCTCTGTGTCACCGGGAAGAGGGGGCAGCGGGCAGAGCTGGGGGCTGCGCGGAGCAAGGGTGGCCCCGGCTCGGCCGGGGCACAGGCGGCATCTCCCTCCCCTCCAGAATCTTTCCCGTGGCTGTAGCCAGCGCTTCCCCCATTCCCCTTCACCTGCACCGACCCCGGGGGCTGCCCGCCCCGCAAGGCACTTCGGGGGCGATGCAATTTTTTAATTTCCACCCCCGCCGCCCGCAGTGGTGTCGGTCGTGCATGGGGGTGCCCTTCTCTGCCCAACTTTAGGGCAGCAGGAGCGGGGATTCTGCAGCAAATGCTGACTCACAGCGGCAGAACGACCTCCTGGTTGCTGTGCCGGGAGGGGCTGGCCCTTGGCAGCGGCAGGTGGGAGCGGAGCGGGGCGAGGGCTGCGGGGACAGGGCATCGCCCGTCGGGGCAATGCGGGTGTTCCCGGTAGACTGCTGCACCCAAACTGCAGCGCAGGGCAGCCTTACAGCTCTTCAGCATTTTATTTTCGTTGTTTCATACACTGTGTCTGTCTGAATTTGTTTAACCTTGCTAGGTCACTTTCCTTCTTAATAGGAAAAGAAAATTGCTTCTTTTTTCCGTCTTATTTAAGAGCAATAAAAGCAGCTCCACAGCTCATCACTACTCATATGCAGGGCAGCACATTCTACCTGTATTTTGGAAAGGATGAGTAGATTTGGAAGTAGCTATACCTGTGAAATATTTCTTGCTAAGGAAACTGAATGTGGGCTGGCACAGAAGGATGAGCCTTAGATCTCCAGGTTCATCCGTGTTTGGAGGGGGATCCCTCCTTCTCCTGAAGGCATAACCCAACTGCTGTATCTCAGCCCAGTGTTTTAAGCATGTGTCTCTGAGTACCGTATTGATTCTTGGACTGCTGTTGCTGCTGCAAGGGGGAAAAATCCAGCTGTAACAGGGGAGGGATGGTGAGAGAGGATGCAATCTCCTCCGGTGGGAACCAAAGCTGGATTGTTCTTGCAGTACAGCTCCTAGTGACTCAAACACGCTGGGTTTGTCTGTTCTCTGATGCGTGGGTCTGCCTCTCTGTAGTTGTCCCAATAACATCGTGTCTGGCACTGCTGAACTGTTATGTCTCTGAACACTGTGTCTCAGGCCCACAAGGTAAAAGCAGTGATTACAGTACAATGCACCACAGTACTGCTCAACTTCAAAGTGAAAATGCTCGAGAGCAGCAGGCTGCCTTAGGAAAAAAATACAGGGAAATGGTCCTTTCTAGCAACTGGCTTTTCCTGTCTCTCAGCTTTGATTTTCCCCCCTCCACTGACTGCTGAAAACCTCTGTGCAGTGTTGCCTGTTGAAGGGAATTCAGCAGATCACTACAAAGTTGGTGGGAAAAGGCTGCAAGAAATATGCTGGCAAAATCAAAACCAAGCAACAGGAAAAAATGACCTGAGACTTGTGCCCACAGCCCCTCAGATTCACATTTGGTGCAGGGATGCCCACATCAGGGCTGTCCCTCACCTGACTGGTGACAGTGCCGGGTGCCGCAGCACACTCCATGAAGCAGCGATGGGGCTGATGTAGTTTGCTTAGCTAAGGGCTTGCCTGCAGCCAGAATCCAGCCCAGGGGCTACCGTGCTGATGTGCTGGCTCTGGATGAAAAGTGAGTGCTAGCAGAGTGAAGCAGGCACCTTTCCCAGCGGGAAAGTAACAAATCCATCCGACTCACCTCGACACCAATTGGGGGTTGTTGTTGCAACACACCCCTTTGGCAGCACACCAGCCCAAAGATAACCCACGGAATTTGCCTTCCAAGGCCCCCTGCAGCTCCTCCCACTGCTGCTTTTGGGTCTGACATGGGGACAATAGGCTCCACAGTCCCCTCCATCGCTCTTGGTGTAGCAGCACAGTCAGGCTGTGGAAGGATGGGATTGTGTTTTGTAGCTGGGCACAATTCGTGTGGTGTGGTGCCCTGGGGAAGCTGGTGTTGGAAACGGCCTTCCCAAAGAGCTGGGATTGTTTGGCTGGTGTTCCTTAAATGTGTGAGAACTCAACTTCAAAGGCTGAGTGCTCTTTCCCTAGTGAGCAAAAGAGGCTTGAGCAACTTTGGCCACTCAAATCGGGGGATAGAACCCTGAGTCCTTTCCTGTTTTTTGGCTCTGGGAAGAAAGCTGGACTGTGTTGGGAACAAAACTGGGGAGCCGCAGAGGTCCTGAGCATTCTGGGGTGCTGCAGTCTCTGTGAGGGCAGTGCAGACTGCACAGTGGCTGTTTTGAGTCAGCTCAGCTGGGACAGGCTCTTCACAAAAAAAAAGAGCTGTCCTCTGAAATCATTGTGCAGTCTGGACAAAGCATGCTGTGCTTTCCTGGGGTGGAGATAACCTGGCATTAAGACCCCTATCCTGTGTCAAACATGAAGAGCACTGCAACTGCCTCGTTCCCTCCGAGTGATTCCCAAGGCTTGTCACATTTTATTTCACCCTATCTGTTCTCAAGTTCTGCTAGAGCTCTTGTTTCCCTCTTACACCCATGGCCTTTGTGCTAATAGCTCCTTCTCTTGCTCTCCTGCAAGACATTCCTGACTACCAAGGACTCTGCAGCGCTCAAGGCAGGCAGCCAGGCTGCGGGCCGGAGGAAAGTTCAGCAAACTGGCTGCTGGGATGAGCTGGGAGCTGTTGGGATACCTCCTTAAGCTCTTTGTGTCCTCACTTCAGCTTAGCTGCTGGGACCTTGCAGCTCTGCCAGCAGTGCCTGGAGCAGCTTTTTCCCAACAGCAGCATCTGGTGCTGGGGTGGCTGCAGGGGTGGGAGAGCTCTTTGAGCTCAGGCTGAAGCATTAATTGTCCCCACGTGAAGTGAGGTGCTGATTGCTGCCTTCCAACAGGAGCTTGTGAGAAAAGACAGATTGCTTTGCTTGGCTGCTCATCGCTCAGATTGTAGCGAGGGCTGAGTATGGGTGCCACTGCAGCCTTGTAGTTACATTAGTTACATCATTTAGGTCTTGAGTTAGCACATCAAGTTCCCAATGTCTGTTTGAACATGCAGCCACAGAGTTTCCAGCCTGCAGAGCACCAAGACTGCAGCTTGTGATCAGCCAGGTGTGCTCTTCACTGACTCCACCAGGCATTTTGAGCACTGGCAAGGCTGGAAGAGCGAGTCAGCCAGGGGGCTGGAATATCCCAGCCAGGGTGGGACAGCCAGTGCTGGCCCCCAGGGAAGGAGTGCTCTGAGCTGCATGAGGCAGTTCCATCTCTTATGGAGCCTCTTTTGTGAAGAGCTCAGTCCTCTACCCCAGCAAAGGCTGAGGTCCCCCACAGCAGCCCGGGGGTCAGTGCCTCAGTGTCACCACCCAGATGGCTGGAAAAGAAGCCCAGGGGAGATCCGGGAATGACTCCCCCTTGGGAGGGGGACTAACAGGAATTGCAGCAGCCCTGTGCCGGTTCAGCACCATTTCCTGGTGACGTTGGTTTGTGGCTGGCAGGAGCCCTGCATCACAAGGTCTGACTAGTTAAACACTGGTGTCAAAGTGTGCTGGAGACTCATCAAACTTTCTAGTAGAATGTTGTTCTGTGCCAGCCCTGATCACACTGATCCACAGGACGTTTTGATGGGTCAGCCCTTTCCTGTTACTGATGGAATATGTGCTCATTATGGAGCCTGCTTACCATAGTCCCGTGGGCTCAGCCAGCTTTGGGCTATGGGGTTTGCAGCAGGGGCTCGAGAAAAATATCCTGTGCCTAAAACCAGAGGATTGGGAGGGATTGTGTTAGAGGGTTTGTTTTCCTCCCTGCATGTAATCTGTGTTTAGAGCCTCTGTGTGTGCCTGTTTATGCTCCAGCATGGGGTTGTTGATCACATGCACAGTATCCCAGGGTGAGTGAATAGAAACCTGGCTATCCCACTCTTGCTCTGGTTGGCCTGTGGCTCACAAAGGGAAAGGCAGGATGGTGAACCTGCCTAGGAATGCTCTGGGTGGAGGCCCAGGCTTTTGGGTCAAGAGTACTAAGTTTCCAGTCCTGGTGCTGCCACATGTATGTGCTCCCGTTAGGACTGGAAAGGATGGTATGGGTCATGAACTGGCTGGCTGCAGTCACAGGCATTTGATAGATGCTCTGGGACCCTTCCCAGTTTGCTGTCTGTTCTGTGTGTCATCCCAGTCCAAGCACTTCCTGGTGCTTTATAATTACCATAACCTTCAGGAAGAGACCAATATCTGTAACTCATGTGCTGCAGGAGATAAGGGCAGCATGCTATAGAGCACAGCAGAGAAATTAAACTAATAATAACAGTGGTTCCTTATGTTTGATCTGAGGGAAAATCCTGTCAGAGCACAAAACTGGAGACTGTTTTATCCACAGAGGTGTGATGAGGACACCCCAACCAGGTTGCTGCAGATGCAGAGCCATTGCCAGCTCCTGCCAAGCCAGCTCACAGTCAGATCCTGCAGGAAGGGCCTTATGGCAGCGATGCCCCTGGAGGTAACCTCTGGGCTCCTCTCCCTGCTGGGATGGGACTGCTGCAGTCTGTCCTTGCTCCTGGTTGTGCTGTGGGCCAAGGGCATTGCTCTGTTGAGGAGGACTGTCCTCATGAGCAGCCTGCAGTGGTGGCAGGAGGCTGTGCCTCTCTTTCCACACTTTTGGCACAACCCTTTTCCTCCTCCTGAGGGATCTGGCAGCTTCAGTGTTTTTTTAGGGCTGGAATCACTGGATCTGGCTAAGTCTCTTTTGCTGGGTGTCTCACCTAGTGTCCCTGGGAAAATGGCAGCTTCTCCCTGCAGCTGGAATGGGACCTTGACCATCCCTCTGCAGTGCTGGGTTCCTCAGGGATGGACAGACTGCTCTCAACGTGTAGCTTTTAGCATACCCACCTGCACAAGGCTTAGGAGTTCCTAGCCAGGAACTAGGGACAGGCCTTGCCCTCCTGGGGCTGGAGACATCAGCTGTGTCCTGGCACCTTCTCGTGGTGGTTCATGGTGGGTGACAGTGGCACTGTCCATCAGCTTTCTGCTTAATACCTATTGGAAGTCATAATTCACTGATCAGAGCTACCCAGGAGGGATTGTGGGATAATCTGCATAATAATGTCAGGGAATTAGTCAACTCCTGAAGAATATCTGAGCAGCTGGCTATAGGCCACAAGTGAATGTGAATTAAATATGTAATTAATATATTCTGAATAAATGTTGGGGTAGGCCTCCAAACACCCATCTGTTGAGTTTCTTCCCCTGTGTACCACCTTTCTCCTTTTGGGAAAATATGTTGGATTTCTTCGCCAGGTGCCCTTTGTATCTTCCCTTCCTGGCCTACTAAAGCTGTGCTTCTTCCTTGAACACTGGCTGTCTGTGTGCTTGGTTCAGGGGAGGAGTCCTGCCAGGGGAGCTGCAGTTGCTTCTGCTCAGGAATAACCTCTCGGAGCTCTCGCTCGCATGGTGCTGTGCTGATCCCTTCCTTTCCATGAGCTGTGGGCTAGTTTGCACAGCTTTCCCAGGGAGCAGCTCAAGCACAAAGCCTGGGGGAGTGCAACTCCGGGGGTTTGCTCCAACCTGGAGCTGAGTGCCCCTCGCTGCAGTGTGTGGGAGGTCATGACCCACGGCAGAAGCTGGGTTCCCTCCCTGCCTGCCTGCTTGGATAGTCCTTTCTTCAGTCCCATGTGGCTACCATGGGAAAGATCTGCTTGGCAACCATGGAGGCTCAGAGGCTGCTGGGGCCTGGCTATATTTAGTTTTAACCAAGTTCTGGAGGAGGGGAAAGGTTTTGCTTGAGAAAGCATCCTGTTGCTGGGATTTGGCTGCGGCTGAATCACCGGCAGTGTTGGCTCGTGGCAAGGTGTGCGTGGATGAGGTGGGTATGGAAGGGGGCTGAGCAGAGACAAGAAGCTCTGGGACAGCTCTCCTATTACTGCAGATGATCTGTGTCACATAAGGCATAGCTAGTGATGGGCTTCAAATCCTCCAGCTTGTGTACTGGGATCAAGTTACCTTTCTCAAGGCATCCTCTGCACTCCTGGGCTTCTTGGAGAAGAAACAATTGTCTTCTTCCCTGGGAGAAGCAGTTAGGAATCAGCAAAAGAAGGAATCTGAGCCCAGGCTGCTCCTTCAAGTGGCTGCTAAGTGCATGTTGTCGGCATGAGTCCCCTGCATCCAGACTGGTGCACACTGGCACAGGACTTTGGAGTCATGCTCTGTCCTTGCTCTTACTGAGCATCTGTGGGTCTCCCCAAAGCCTGGCTGTGCTCATTTCCAGTTATTGATGGATCTTTTCACAGTCACACGTGTATGCTGTGCTGCTTTGGGAGAAAAGGGTTTAAGCAGGGAATATGTCATTTATTTTGGGGGGATATTTCCCCAGGCTGGGAGTTTCTGTTCCTGTTGCGTAGGGGAGTTTCCAAGCTGTGTGTTTCTGGTTTTTCTTCCTCCTTAACATGAGTGTTTATCAACCAAGGGGAAAAACTGCATGTCCAGCTGTAGGAGTTGTTCTGACTGGCATCAGGGACTGCTTCTCATGAGACATTGTTGTTCCTACCACAAATGATAGTGAAAAAAAGGAAAAACCTTCTCTTGGACTTCGCTGAGGTTCACAGCCCTACTGAGGAAAGCTGAACACAGCCCTGGAATGGACTAAGGCAAGCTGAACATGCTCTGTCCCCCACTGTCCCTATGTCCTGCTGCACTTAATGCAGGTATAATACGTGAGCAGTGCCTGGCCCACACCTGCAGGACCAGGTACAAGTGTACCTCTTCCCAGAGCTAGGAGGTGACATCCCTGCTCACCTGGCAGTCTGGGATGCTGAAACTGAGCTCTGTCCTGAGAGCAGGATGTCCTTACGGTTTTCTTTCTCCACCACTTCTGCCAGCTCTCCAGAGCCCACCATGGAAAAGGGAAGGGTCCACTGTGTCTGCCAGCTTGCTTTTTCCAAGAGGCACCATCTGCCCCCGAGCCCTGGATGGCAAATTCAGCTGGGATACAATCTGTTCCTCATCTGGAACCTGGAGGGAGGACGTGTTCCTGTCTCCAGCTGCTTTGGGGTACTTTCTCCTTGGGCTTTTCTCACTATCAGATGTCTCAAATTGTGAGGTATAGAGCTAGAGGGTGATTTTCAGAGCTGGTGGAGGCTCTTCTCCACCTTCCAGAATCCATAGACCAGAGATTAGTGTGCATAAGGTAGAAGGAAGACTGGCACCATTTGTCTGATGCTCTCAAATGATTTTATTGCCAATACATGTGCTGAGGTCCGAGGGGAGAGAGTGAATGCAAATCCATGTACTGCTTTCACTGATTCAAAGGAAAGGAGTCCTGTTCCCTCCTGTGGGCTGGCAAAAGCAGTTTCTGGTGCAGATCCACATGGAACCCGTGGCTGTGCAGAAAGGTAGTTTATTCCTGATGGCAGAGGGCCTGGGAAGTTCGGTGTCCTCAGCAGCTGTAGCCAAGGCTGAGCCCTGCTGTGCTGTGTCCTGTTGCTGCACGGGTAAACACTGGTGTCTGGGGGAGTGAGTGGGCAGGAGAGGTGCTGATCACACCCTGGTTTTGCAAAACCTATGGGATACAGCTGGATAAGCAGTAGGGCTGAGGCAGGCCAGAGAAGTGAGGAGTGCGAAAACAGGAAAGGGAGAGCGGGCTCCGGCTTTGTCTGCGTGTGTGCAAGGGCAAGTGACTGGCACGGGCTTGCAGGGCTTTGTTCTGGGTGGGAGCAGCTTGCTGCAGGGCAGGGCTGCCAGCCTGGCTTGGGAAGCATGACCTGCCCACTGGGAGAGGCAGGAGAAGAAGGTGGGATGTGCAGGAGACCCCATCCCTGACCCAAAACCCAGACTGGTGCCCAGGGCTGCCCAGGCTGCTGTGGGTCAGCTGGAGCTGGTTCTCTCTGCAGCAGAGCTGTGTGTGAGCCTCTCCAGCCAGGCTGGGGATGACTCACAGCCCAGTGGCCACAGCCAAGTCAGGTCAGCCTGGCCTGGAGGGAAGAGACGGTCTCTGGAGACGGGAATGCTGTCAAATCTTCCAGCTTCTCAGGCAAACAGCCTTGCCCTCTGCCTGCCGGGGTGACCTCCTCTGCCAGGCATGCGTTCCCCTCCCTGCTCCCTCTCACCAGTGCTGTCTTCAGCTCTGCAGCTGGAGCTTGCCAGCCAGGTATGGAGCAGATGGTTGAGCCATCTGGGAGGCAGGAACCTGGAAAGAGCCACTGGCAGGCTGGGGTAGGCAGGCTGGGGCAAGCACGCTACTCTTTGCAGGGCAGAGGGCTCAGCAGAACATTTGTGGTGACCAGGGCCAGGAGCAGCTCAGCCAGGCACCTGCAGCCAGTGTGATTCCTTGAGTGGGAGCAGCTCCCTCTGGCACCAGGAGCTGCTTTGCCCCAGGCAGTGGATGCCATGGGGCAGGAGCAGAGCGCTCCCCAGCCAGCCTGGCCTTGGCTCTCCCTGGCTGGGGCAGTGCTGGCTGCCAAGCAGTGATGCAGTCACCACCAGTGCCTTGCACAGCAGCCAAGGACTCCCATGACTAAGGAGAAGGGACGGCAGCAGGCTTTAGGATCTGTCCCCTGAGCTGTGCTCTGAGTCGTGTTGCAGTGGCGACCACTGCCCTGGTGCCGGCAGAGCCGGTGCCAGCTGCTCTCTCCCAGCCTGCTCCATGTGGGATGCAAGGTGCCCGCTCCCTGTGCCAGCAGCCAGGGCCACGTGGCTCCTCAGCTGCTGACTCCGCAGTGCCCTGAGCCTCCTGTGCCAACAGGCACCAGGATGTGCTGGCTCCTCCCAGCCCTGGCAGCTGGGGCACAGATCCCTGATAAAGTCCCACAGGCTCTCCCATCCTCGTGCTTTCCCATCCTGGGCTTTGTTTGCTCTCCCTCTGAGGACTCTCTCATGCTGTGGTGGGGTTTCTGGGCTGGAACAGAGCTGGAGGAGCCAAGACTGCTTTCTCAAGGAGAAAGCACCCCACAGGGAACTGCCTGGCAACCTGGAGTGCCTGGGGCCCCGGGGCATCTGGCTGAACCCAGGCAGGAGCCGACTGTTTTTCTGCTGCCACTTGTGCCCAGAATAGGAGCTGTGGGCAGGCTGTAGGGGCGGAGGAGAGGGTGGCAGGCAGCAAACTTGGTGCTGCTGTCACACTAAAGGTACCATGGTGATGCCTCTGGAGCTCTTTTCCCTCAGTGACTTTGGGAAAACCAGAGACTCTTGGCTGGAGGCGCAGCAAGCAGGCAGGGATGTTACCTGGGGACATGCTCCCTGTGCTGCGAAGATGTAACTTGCTGCTGATGTGCTTCCTTTGCTCTTCCTTTCCCAGTCCTCAGTGTGCTCCAAGATTGTCCAGCTGCTGGGCCAGAATGAGGTGGATTATCGCCAGAAGCAGGTGGTGATCGTGAGCCAAGACAGCTTCTACCGGGTCCTCACCTCGGAGCAGAAATCCAAAGCACTCAAAGGCCAGTTCAATTTTGACCACCCAGGTGAATGGAGAACAGCACTGGGACTCTGCTATGCACAGTGGGGACAGTGGGACCCCCAGCTGCAGCAGCAAAGAGCCTGCATGGACACCGGGGCTCTGAATCCTCGTGGGACAGGAGTGGCTTAGTTAAGCTCTTGTGGAGCAGGGTGGCTGGGACCACCTGTGTGTCATCCCCCCACCTCTCTCTTGGGAAAGAAATGGAGTGGAGCTTTTGGGATGAGAAAGAGCAGGTTATAAACCCTCAGACTCCTTAAGACCCTCCTCTTCCTGCGAAAACATCCCCCAATTTCAACAAGGTTTTCATAGAATCGTAGAATCATTGAATAGTTTGGGTTAGAGGGGACCTTAAAGGTCATCTTGTTCCAGTACCCTTCACCTAGAGCAGGCTGCAGAGGAACAGATTGGTTTTTGGTGCAGCTGAGTTAGCCCAGAGAGATGTGGCCTGGCAGAGTCCCTGGAGCCAGCAGCTCCATGTCCCTCCTTCAAGGAGGAAACCAGCTGTGCAGCTGCTCTGCAAATCCTTCCACCGAGAGGCCCTGCCCTGCTACTACAGCAGGAGCTCTTTGAACCATCTCGGGGCTCGCAGGGAAATTCCAGAGCTGCTGTCCCTTGGTCCCCATGAGGACGGCAGAGACAGCGAGCCCTGAGCAAACAGAGCCCTGTCTGTGTGGCAGCTCAGTGCTGGAACACTGCTGCAATCTCTCTCTGAGGGCTGGAGCCCTGGAGGAGATGCCTTCCTGCGCCTGGGCTCTCAGCACTGCTGTACAAGGCCGGTATTGATCTCTGCAGGCCACATCCCGGGCTGGTGCAGAGCCACAGAGCCCCGTGGCTCTGGCAGAGCTGGGCCTGGCCTTGTCCCTAGGGAGGTGCAGGGCTTTCCTCCCAAGTCTGTGTGTCTGTCTGTCCCCAGACAGACCAGGTGCCAACAACTCCAGCTTGGGTGAAGCTCAGCATCTGGTGGGTGGGAGAGGTTGCAAAGCTGCTTGGGGTAACGTTTCCTCTCTCCTCAGATGCCTTTGACAACGAGCTGATCGTGAAAACGCTCAAAGAGATCACAGAGGGGAAGACGGTCCAGATTCCTGTCTATGACTTTGTCTCCCACTCCAGGTCTAACAGCTGCTCCTGCCTTGCCGTGCTGTGGCAGCCCTGCCCTCCCCAAACTCCTGCCCTCTGCTTGGGTGCCTAACCTCCCAGCACTAAGTTCCCTTCCTAACTCCTCCAGCCCCGGGTTAGAGCATCCCAGGCAGATAGAGGCATAGGCTGAGGGTCTGGAAAGCTGTGTAGCCATCCAGCAACATTCAGGCGGCAGTGCCAGAGGGTTATGACCTCCCTTCTCTTTCCCCATCCACGCCTCCTCGCCCCACAAACTCAGTGTTGCAGCTTTATCAAGCACTCCAGCCTCAAACACCCTGGCAGTGCCAGGAAAGGAGGAGGACACCAATTCTTGGTCCTGTAACACTCCCCTTGCCTGTGCTCAGCTTGTTTTTGCATGCCCGTGTTGGTCATGGATGGTGTGGCTCTACTGCATTTTCCCACGAAAGCTCTGTGCTGTCAGGGAAGTGCTGCCTGCTCCCCAGGGAAGCAGATCTGGCTGTGCAGGATCCTGTGCATAGGCTTTCCTGGGCTTTCTGACTTGGCACATAACCCTTATGAGCAGCAGCTGGCCAAAGTAGGGGAGAAGGGCTCCTGTGCTTCCTGCTTTGCTGTTTATCCTTCCAGGAAGCGTACGTATGCCTTGGATTCCCTCCACGGTGGTGGGGTAGGTCTGCCCTCTCCTCTCCTGCCCCCCCTGGTGCAGCAGTGGTGTCCCAGGGTTGGAGCAGTGCTTAGCAGCACTGCTGTTCCCCCCACCTCTCTTTGTGTTGCCCAGCCTCCCACAGCAGGGTTTGACTGTGCTTCCCCTGGCAGGAAGGAGGAGACTGTGACGGTGTACCCTGCTGACGTGGTGCTCTTCGAGGGCATCCTAGCCTTCTACAGCCAGGAGGTGAGAGACCTCTTCCGCATGAAGCTCTTTGTGGACACGGACGCCGACACCCGGCTGTCCCGCAGAGGTGAGCAGGGACAGAAATCCCCCCAAACTGGTCTGGGAGCTGGTCACACAGGCAGGTGACAGCGAGCAGAGCAGAGCTGCAGCTGGCACAAAGCTGCAGAACTGGGGAGCTTTTCTTGCGCAGTGCAGGGTGTCACTAGGGCAGCTTGTGGCTTGCTCCGTGTCTCTTGGGATTCAGTGGGATTTTTGCTGCCTTGGCTGGAATTCCTCCTTTGATGACTGCTGAGTATGCCATGTCCTCGCATGGCCCTGTGGCACCAGCCCAGTGCCAGCAGCTGAGCAGCAGCTGCTGCCAGTCAGCAGATGCCAGCAGGGAAGGGTGCAGTGGGCAAGGCAGAGCATCTGGACAGTTCATTCAGAAGGCAGAGCCTGATAGATCCACTCAGGACCTGGGCTGTGGGTGTGCTCTGAGGATGGCATTTGAGCCATGGTGTCCTCTGTGGGTGGTGCAGATGGGGAGTCTGGTTGTAATTTTGTGCAACCCAGTGTGCAGCCTTTATGTGGGGCCTGGCATTGGGGTGTTTGGGGGCAAAGAGCCCTAGAAACCAGAGTGTCCCTCTCCAGGACTCCCCCTGTCCTACTCGCTTGGCTGTGGGTTGCCAGCTGGCATGGGAAGGGACCCCCACAATGCATGACCTGAGGGCCTGCATGACTTGAGGTGTTCTTTTTTTCTGAGCAGCCTTGAGGGGTGGGGTCACTGATGCAGCACCTCCTGGGTGACTAAAAAACCATCTGGGGACTCTTGGGGCAGAATTCACTTCTGCCTGAACTATTCCTACCCCTGCCTGGCTCTGGCAGGCTCCACAGGGTGCCTGGGGATGCAGAAGATGACTTAAGAGGAGCAGTCCCTTCCAGAGCTCTGCGCTGTGACGAGGGGAGTGCATCTCAGTGCGTCAGTCTGGGACTGTTGTGTGCATGGGACTGTTCCACTCTGCAGTGGAGCTGGTCTTGCCTGCCCCCCTGCTGTGAGACACATGCAGAGCCTCCTCAGCTGCTGGGATGTCATCAGCACTGATTAACAACTCCTTTTTACCAATCCCTCTTGACCCTGCCCCCTGTTCTTGCATGACTCATCTAGGGAGGTGACAGCACAGTCAGTTGCAAGGAGATTATTAGCAGGTCACAGATATGCAGGGTCCCACAATGTGAGCCCTAATCCCCTAAAATGCTGTGCAGGAGCTCGGGGCCACACCCAGCCAAGGGGTAGGACACTGTTGTGGTGTGGCCCCAGCTAGCAACTCAGCCCCACACAGCTCCCTGGGAGAGAATCAGAAGGGTAAGAGTGAGAAAACTTGTGGGTTGAAACAAAGATAGTTTAACAAGTAAAGTAAAAGCCACCAGGCAAGCAAAATGAGGAATTTGTCACCACTTCCCGTGGAGAGGCAGGTGTTCAGCCATCCCCAGGAAAGCAGGGCACCTTTATGTGTGTTGGTTATGTGAGAAGACAAATGCCACCACTTTGAATGTCTCCTCTCACCTTCCTCCTTCTTCCCCCAGCTTTATATCATCATGTGTATGGTGTGGGACATCCTTTGGGTCAGTCAGGGTCAGCTGTCCCAGCTGTGTCCCCTCCCCCACTGGTGGGGTGGGGTGAGGAGTAGCAAAGGCCTTGGATCTGTGTAAGCACTGCTCAGCAATAACAAAAACATCCCCGCGTTATCTACACTGTTTTCAGCACAAATCCAAAACACAGCCTCACACCAGCCACTGTGAAGAAAATTAACTCTATCCCAACTGAAACCAGCACATTCTCCACCCCTTATTCCAAACCACTTCAATCATGCTAAGGTCCCACACTCTCCAGTCCATTCTCATTCCCCACCTTTGGTGTAACACACACATATATCAATCCCCTATTTTATGACCACGCCTTTAATAGATCTGAGTGTCCACCGAGTTAATTTAGTCCCAGACTTTGGGCTCTGTCTGTCCCAGTGGTCATTTAGAACAGGAGAAGGTGGTGTGTAGTGTGGAGTTATGGGGTCACTGTCATGCTCACACTGCTTCTTGTAAGGCTTGTACTTCTCCCACCCTCCATCAATCACTTGCAAAAGGGCAGCTTTGCTGATGGAGGTGTTGCTGTCTCCTGGTGACTGCAGCTCATTGTTCTCCTGGTGGGAATCCGGCCATTTCCCTGCCATCAGCAGTTGGTAGGGCCACTGCAGCATCAAATCTGTTTACTGTATGTCTGCCTGTCATTTCTGGGAAAGGAGAGCCTGTGTGAGAGGTGCCAAAGGTGTAATCATGTCCCTGGAACGTAGCTGGAGGCAACTCGTAGCAAAAGTTGGGATCTTGTGTTGTGATGTGGCCCTGAGTCATCTTTCTGTCCCAGAAGTCCTAAAGGGTTGCAGAAATTGGGTTTTCAGTTGGGCAGCAGCAGGAGATGAGGTTGTGGGAAGTGCAGCTGACAGCTCAGTTAATCAGTAGTGCTGGGGTTCATTGTGTGCAACTCACATTGTGCCCATCTCAGCACCTGTCCCCAAAAATTCTGCTAGCAGAGTGCAAGGGGCAAGGTCTGCCAGGTACCTCCAACAGGGATCCATGGGGATCAGGAACCTAATTCTGGCTCAGCTCCCTCACTGCCCTGTCCTTGGCCAGTTTCCCTATAAGAGAAACTAAGTCCAGTGTCACATGCCTGTTTTGGGTCCAGTTTGAGTTTGGACCTGCTGGCTTCAGAGGGGTGCCAATCTGTCCTTGGGATATTTACCTGCCCTGCCAGCAATCCCTTGGAATAGGGTGTGTGGTCTTACCTGGGCTGTTGGGACCTGCTGCTTTGGGGCCAGGTACAAGGCAGCAAGGTGGGGTCATTGTCCTGCTGTGGTGTGCCTTGGGAAGAGGCAGGAGAGCTTTGGCCTGTCAGGACCAGCCCCCGCACAGCTTACAAGCCTCCTGCACCCTAGCAAATAAGGTGTGGGACCTGGGAAACAAAAGTGTTGTATTTCCCCTGCCTCTTTTTCTGTGTTGTTCAAGCTGGGGCTCGCTCCTGCTCTCTGGAGAAGCTGGCTGGAGCAGCCTGGCTCCTGAAGCAGGCAGGGAGCTGGCACCCATCCTGCTGCCAGCCCTTTTTCCCCACCACTTCCCCTATGCAGGACTGTGAAAGGCCACACTGTGAAGCTGCTGGCTGAGGGCAAACAGAGCCATGGGGCCAGTGCCAGAGAAGCAGTGTCCTGGCCCCGAGAGCCCACAGGCAGTGGCTGCCCAGCAGGTCAGGCAGGCTGGCAGGGCAGTGCTGTGCCTTGGCTCTGCCTGGGACATGAGGGAAGGCTCATTCCAAAGCCGGTGCCAGGCACTCACATGCTGGGGAAAAGCCAGCAGCCCCCTGGGGACAGCCAAGTCTGCTCAGCCACAGGCTGCTTTGGCCCTTCCTGAGGATTGAATTCCTTCTGAACTGGCCCACTTGTCCACGCTGAAGTGGCTTCAGACTGGAGATGGCACTGGCCCAAACAGCTCATGCAAACAGGGTGGAAGGCTTGAGTGGCAGAGCAAGCAGGAGGCCAGTTTGCTCTCCTGCCTTTGGGCTTCCTCCTGAGCTGACCCCCTCAGCCTCTGGCTCTCCTGCTCAGCTGGAGACAGCACAAGGAGCCTGGCAGAGCTGTGCAGGTGGGTGAGTTTTACTCTCCTCACCTCTGAAGATTTGAGTTAAACTGTGCCTTAATGTGTGTGTGTGTGGCTGAACCCCACTGCTTTTCTCCTCTTTGGACACCTCTGCACTGGAATGACACAGGATGCCCAGTCAGGCAGGACAGAGTGACAGGAGGGAGGCAAAGCCTGAGGCTGGGAACACTCAGGACTGGGCTGGCACTGATTACAGCTGGAATGTGCATGCAGAGCTGAGAAGGGGGTAGGCCAAGAAAAGCCCTTGGCCAGGTCAGCCAGCCCTTGGCTCCCAGGAAAACTTGGAAGCAGGTTAAAAGCGTGGAGCTGGGCTGGGATGTGCTCAGACACATGGACAGCAGCTTGCAGGAACAGAGATCTCAAGCAAAATATCCGGGTGACTGGCCAAAGGCTGTCCATACTGAAGGGAAAGGGGGTGGAGATATTTGTCCCTCAGCTCCTGACTGTGCCTTGCATCTTCCCCTCAGTGCTACGAGACATCAGTGAACGAGGCAGGGACCTGGAGCAGATCCTGTCTCAATACATCACCTTTGTCAAGCCTGCCTTCGAGGAGTTCTGCCTGCCGGTGAGTCAGGGGAGTGACACCATGAGAGTGCTGGAACTGGAGCACTTTGTGCCCAGAGCTCAGATCAGCCCCCTGTGCCTTCCTCCCTCTCTGCAGGCTCTGGCCAAGGCAGGGGTGCAGGGCAGGGTGTGATGGGTGCTATTTATACAGCCACTGCCTTCCTGCTGAGATCACCCTTCCCTTTGGGAAGGCAGCATGGCCAGAGGAATCCCTCGCTGTGCAAGGGCTGACAATCCACTGGGCAGCTCAGCCTGGCAGGAAAGATCCTTGGCTGTATTTAGCTGGGGAATGGGAGGTCGCTGCCCCCAGGCAGTGTTTGCTGTATCTGCCTCCTCTTTTGGGCTCTCCTGCCTGCCCTTTTCACCCTGCAGTGCTGCTGGCTTTGTGCTTGGGAGAGCAGGGGAGCTTCTTCCTTCTGTCGGTGCAGTGGGATGTGGCCTTGCAGGTTGCGTTTCCTGGCTGGCCGGGGGGAACAGGCCTGCCTGGAGAAAGGAAGCTGCTTTGAGAGCTTATAACAGAGGCAAGGCTCCCTGGCAGACAGGGGCTGTGTGGGGGAATTTACTGCAGTCCTGCAGACTTGCAGGGAAATAGGATCAGCTGCTGTACACCTTTCCTGGCTCTCATGGTGAGGAGCCTGTGCCTTGCTTCTCAAGGCTTTTCAAGCACATGTGGTAGTTATATGAGGTTGTTTTTTTTGTGTGTTATTCTGGAGGAAGTGAGCTAGCAGAGTCCTGAAACCTGGGAACTGCTGGCCAGCTCCACCGGCAGGAATTAAACTGTGCCTTCCACCTTAGAGCATCCCTATGCCTGTCTATCTGCTCAGCCCTGCCTCTTACCTTAAGAGGGGCTGATTTTGTGCTACAAGATCTTTTCCTGGCTCTTGCAGAGTTCCCTTTTTTCAGTCTCACTCAGCTGTGGCTCTGGGAACCAATTCCAAAGCCCTGAAAGGCTTTTCCCGAGAGGCAGGTCGAGCTTGCAAGGTTCCTTTTCTTGCAAGTCCCCAGCAAGATAAATCCACAGTTTTTCAAAGGAGCAGATGCTGCATCAGGCTCTTCTGATGAAGAGTCTGTAGGAGAATGAAGTGTGAAACAGGGAGGGCACAGAACTGCCTTGTTCCTACCCACAGCTTTGCAGTGGTCTGCTCCCACTTCCAACCTGGCATTGGCTCAACTGCAGAGCAACTGCAGGCTCTGTTGCTGTACCCACTGTTGCTGTTATTTGACTCATAAAGCAGCTCTGAGCCAAGTGGTCCAGTACTGAACTGGTCCAGCATATCCTGGTGGTTTTTGATATGTCTGGAAGCACTTGGAGGTGTCAGGTGACACCCATCACCCCAGCTGGCTTGGTGGGACTTGGCTGTCAGCTGTAAAACTGCCACAAACAGGAGGAAACTGAGACTGGCACCTGCAGGGGAAACTAGGTCAGGACTGATATCCTGAATCACACTTTCTTTGCAAGTGATGTGGTAGAGAATTCTCTCCTCTTCCCAGGCAGATCTTGTGGCTGTGACCAGGCACGCCAGCTCGTGCTCTTGGAGCAAGTCTGGAGTGGATTCAGGGAGAAGAGCTGATTCCCAAGAGCATCAGCTGCTGGAGTCCTCTGATTATGAGGCTTCTTAATTGCAGGTTTTGTTTAGGGTGCCACTTGCTGGCTTCTGTATGAGCTCATGAAAATTGAGTCAGGGCACAAAGCATGGCCCTTGAAACACTGAGCAGAACACAAATAAGAGCATCCCAAATGTATTATGAGCAATGACATACCTCCCAGTGGGTCTGGGGAGGGCAAAGAGCTGCCCCAGGGAGCAGGGACAATGCCCCAGCCTGCTGTCTCTCCACTTTTTCCCTGTAACAAAGTGCTCTCTCTCCTCTCAGACCAAGAAATATGCTGACGTGATCATTCCTAGAGGAGCAGATAATGAAGGTAAGCACCCAGGCCCTGCTGCTCTGCCCTGGCAGCCAGCTTTGGGCTGTTGCTGTTGCACTGGAGTTAGGCTGGAACTAGCAGGACCTGCTCCAGAGGGCACTCAGGCCTTTCCACCCTGAGAGAGTGCTGCTACCACAGGTGTGCCAAGATGAGCCTGTTCCTTTTGCTCCTGCTTGGAGCATTATTGACTTGGAGTTTGTGTTCCTGTAGTACCTCCAGGCCAACTCTTGGTTCATCCCACACAAAAGGCAGCTGGGTCAGCCAGGTTGGAATCAGCCTGACCATCCTGGCTGGGGTCAGCATGCTCTTGCCTGTCGTGTGGGCAGAGGGATCAGGTCCCGTGCGGGGATAGGAGGGGACAGCAATGGGAGGGACAGCAGGGCACAGCCCTGCCTTGGCTCTGCTTGGTTTTTGCAGTCATCCTAACACCCTCTCTCCCCTTTTTGCTTGCAGTGGCCATCAACCTGATAGTGCAGCACATCCAGGACATTCTTAACGGAGGCCTCAGCAAACGCCAGAGCAACGGGTACCTGAATGGCTACACTCCCCCGCGCCAGCGGCAGCCCTCAGAGTCCAGCAGCCGGCCCCACTGACCCAGGCAGAGGCGCGAGGCCACCGTGGCCCCTCTGTACATACTGTCCACTCGTTCCCCCCTTATCTATTTAAGAAAACAGACGGAGATGAATGCCTTTAATTTTGTATGTTGGAGTTGCCGAATGAGAAGCAGCTGGTTGCTCAGGAGCCCGGACCACCCTCAGCTCCCAGCCTTGCTCGATAACTCCTGCAGCACGGAACCGGCTATAAATCTCTATAAATATAGAATTGCTCTATTTTTGCGTAAATGCAGAATAACAGAAAATTACTTGCCGTAAGATATTTGCAACACAGGCTCAGTGTTGCTGGGAGGGACTGGGAAAAAGGGGGGCCTAGGAGGTGTTGGTGTCAGGATCTTCACCTCAAACTTGGTAAGGAAGGAAGAACTGTGATGTCTATCCTGGGCAGCTTGAGTGTGGCCTGAGTGTTGCACCTGGGTTGGGTTTGTCTCTTCCTACTGTTGCTGTTCAGGTCCAAGCAGCCTGGTTTTGGCTGGCAGGTGCTGCACAGTGCTTCTAGCAGCTGGGAGAATGATGTGCAGTATCTCCCCCTGTCTCTCTGCAGCTCCAAGTCTCAGCCTTTCAACAGCATCCCATTCTGTGCCTGACACCCCTTCCCACCACACGTGTGGGGCTGCTGCCATACCCTCCAGTGAGGACCTGGAAGGTGGTGCTGGATATGTAGCCACATAGACACAGCCTTTTTAGCAGTCTCAGTGCCTCCCTTGGAGCTTGGTGGCTGTGTCTGGTGACACTGTTAAGTTGACCCTGGGCTGATCTGCCTGGAGGTTGGCTTGCAGGTCAGAGGTTATGTCTCATTCCTCACTTGGATAGGTTTTGCTCATGTATGGGGGATTCTGGGGTTTATGAGGTATGGTTAAGGGACAGCCAGCCTCTTCTAAAATAAAGGGGCAATGGCTGATCAAAGGCAGATGCTGAGCTGCCTTTCTGAAGGGCTCAGCAGTGTGTAGTGGTCCCTGGGCTGCTTTGCATCCCCATGTGGGACATCCGCAGGCCCCATCTGGGTAGTGTGAAATTGGGTGCCCATCAGTCCTCTGCTCTCTGTTCTCAGAGCATGCTCTTGCCTGTCGTGTGTCCCTTTCACTGTCCTAGGTAAGGACACTGTCCCTTCAGTCTGTTGTCCCAAGGGCTGCCCAGGCAGTGCCCTCCCTTGCCCAGGGTGAGAGTTAGTCTCGCCTAACCTGGTGGTGCTACAACAGCCATGTCCAGAGGGTCCTGGTGGGATTGAAATGCAGATTTAGGGATGCCTGGAGAGGCCCCCTGTAAGGTGGGGCAGTATGGCTGGGGCAGGGGCTTGGTGGGAGCCAGTGGAGGGGGTTTGGTGGGATGGTAGCTAGCAAAGATCCTTTGGCCAGCGCTGCTAAGACTGACTTGCCCTACCAAACCCAAAATTTCACAGGCATCGCACAAAGCTTGGAGCAGAGACCCTTAGCCTTGCTCCCTCGTGGTTCTTTCAGTCTTTCCAGAGCATTGGTTTTGCTCTGTGGTTAAGAGTTTAATGGACCTTGCTCCATTGCTCTCCAGCCTGATGTGAGCTGGGACAAGCTCTGGTCTTGGAGAGAACAAGAAAGGAAACACCTTCCCCCAGTGACTGCTGCTGGGCCAGAATCATTCTTTCTTGCTCTGTGATGAGGTAGCCTTTTATCCCTCTCCCTGTGTGCCAACACTCTCCCAGGCACATCAGCTTTGCCACAACCAAGGGCTGATTCTGTGTAGGTAAGAGGGACCAAAGCTCTGCAGAACTGATGAGGCTTCTCTGGGCTCATGCAGAAGACAAGATAAAATACTGGCCTCATCTCCCCAGTGAATAAAGACAGAATAAATGGATGCTGGTGTTGTCTCCTGTTTGGTGCTGCATGGTGCTGATTGCAGTCCCAGGATAGAAGCAGGCTTGGCCAACCTTGTCTTAGTTCTGCAAGTCTAAGCCAGACCGGGAGCAAAGCTGCTGGCACAAATCAGTCCCTTGTTGAAGAAGGAGGTAGCAGCTCTGGCTTTTAGCTGAGCTAAAAGCCAGCTGTAAGGCCCAAAAACCTCACCTGACAAGGCTTTTGAAAGGACTAATGGTTGTTGACATGCTCTGTGTTAGATGCAGAGGAGAAATACTGACAGGGTACTCTCGAGAGGTCAAAACAACCAAAAAGACCTTGCTGGCAAATTTAGAAAATCAAAGAACTTTGGCAAAAGGTTTAGAGCAGCACACACTCAACTTAAAACACTTACCTCGGAGCATTAAATTGGCCCATTCAACTTTGCAAACTTTAAGCCCATTCCATTTCAAATTGTTCATGAATTCTAAGAAGAGGGAATTAAAGAAGAAAGCAAGAAGAGAGAGAAAAGGACACATATAGCTACCCCCCTCCTGGGTTCCAGAGGTCTTTCATCTGATGAAAACTTCAAGAGGATGGTCACTGTGCTGACCTCGAGTTCAGCTTTAGCTACTCCTTAGCTTTCCTGGGCCCTTGCCCCAGGTGGGTTTTCCAGTCATTTGGCCACTGGGGAGCTTGGTTAGGGCTCCAGGGGCAGGTGGGGAGCATTGCCTCTGCTGTGCCAGGGGTTGGCAGCCCCTGCAGGGCTGGGATACAGAGATGCACTGTAGGGATGCAGTGCTCTAGGGATGGAGGATGTGCAGAGCAGGGCAAGGCCTGATCCTAACCCCTTCCCCCACACACATGCACCCCAAAATGCCTCAAGACATCAATCTGTCACACTCACTCAGCAAGTCCTGGTGCACATGTGGCTTGGGGTGCTGTTGTGAAACCCCTCTGCTCTCAGAACAGCAGAGGTGGCCAAGTCCAGCCCTTCCCAGTATCTTGAGTAAGTGACAGTCATCAAAAGCCCTCACAGGCAGGGTGGCATTAGCACCAGTGGGGTATCAGGCAAGGGGGGACTGCTTTTAGCAAAGGGATAAATCAGTTTGTGGCAAAACGCTTGATGTCAGTGTGGATGCGAAAAGGGGAAGTCAGGCTTAAATGACCTGATAGCCCTCTGAAGAAACGACTGCCTTGGTGGGTGAGGGAAGAGCAGGGCATGTTGTCTGCCTTGGCTTGAGTCAGGCATTTGATAGGATCTCCTGTAACCTCCTTGTAGTGGTGATGTACAGGCTGGATAAACCCAGTGGGAGATGGAAAACTGGCTGAAAGACTGGTCCCAGACTGTGGTGATCAGTGGTGTGAGGTCTGGTGGAGGACCAGTAACTCATGTGTCTAGGTCCAGCCCATCTGACACCTTCACTGAAGATCTGCACGGTGGAGAAATGGGCTGACAGAAACGTTTTGATGTTCAGCAAGGTCCTGCCCTTAAGGAAGAATGATCCCATGTGCCAGTACGTGCTGGGGCATCTGGAATGCACAGGGAAGGCTGTGAGGATCCTGGTTGTCCATTAGCAGAGAGCTAATGGCATCCTGGGCTGCTTTAGGGGAAGTGTTGGGTTAGGGTGATCCTTCCCCTCTGCTCAGGTGAAGCCACACCTGGATGCTGTGTCCAGTTCTGGGCTCTCTAGGACAAGAGCTACTGGTGAGAGTCCATTGAAGGGTCATGAAGATGATGCTGGGATTGGAAGATCTCTCCTGTGGGGAAAGATTAAGAGATGTGGGATTGTTCAGACCAGAGGAGGCTGAGGGGGAATACTATTAATGTATATAAACAGCAGGTGGGAGGGTGAAAAGACAGACCCAGTGGTTGGACATGGACACAACCTGAAAAAGAAGGGGTTCCCTCTGAGCATCAGGAAACATCTGCTGGGAGAGTAACAGAGCTGTGGCACAGCTTGTTCAGGGGGGTTGTGGAGTCTCTTTCTTGGAGATAACAAAACTGCAGAAGTTCATGGGCAACTGGTTTGAGACAACCCCACCTGAGCATGGGCTTGGACAAACTGAGCTGCCAGGAGCCTTCTGACCTCAGCCAGTCTGTGAATTTCTCAGCTGGGAGAGAAGCTGGTGCCATCTTTATCCCTTCTCCTGAGTTTGGCTCTAAGCTGTGTCTCTCCTCAAGGGGATTTCCAAACTCCTTGTGCTGCTTTCCTCTGCTACTGCCGGTGCTGGAGCTCTTGCAGGTAAAGGTGATGCAAAAGCCTGGTGGCCCCAAGCATCAGCATGGCTTTGGTCCTGAGCATCACCATGGTTTTGGCCCTCATCTTGTACAGTTGGGAACATGGGAACAGGCACTTTGCCTGGCAGTCTGTCCTTGTGGAATGTGAAGCTGGCTGTCCCCATCCCTGGAAATGACAGGGCCAGGCCTTACCTGCACCCCACAAACCCGTCCCTTCCTGTGTGACTGGTTTAGATTGCTTGCCCATCTCTGGTTTTTCAGCACATTTCTCCAGATGCTGGGGGCAATATGAGCCAGGCCCAGCATGCCCACAGTTCTCCAGGCTCTGAAGAGCAGCCAGGACATGTCCATCTGGGCAAGGTACCCCCAAAGCTGACCCAAAGGGTAGGGCAGGTCAGAGGGCATGCTCTCCACAACAAGGAGTGGGGTTTTTTGTGCCCCAGGAATGATGGCCTCCTCCTGGAATGTGGCACCTGTGGGGTGCCTGCTCTCTGCCACCCCAATTCTCCCATGTCTCCCAGAGCACACACACATTCCGGAAGCTTATGGACAGCAGCCTGGGTGACACCCCTGCCTTCCATGCTGCCTCTTCCCTGGATGCCCTTCCTACCAAAAGGACACGTGCCAGAGGAACAATAATATCCACGGATAGGAACCTTGCAAGAAAGTTGGCTGCTCCTAGCAGGTTTTTTGCTGAGTTTCACAGACATGTCTGATGCACGGGCATGCTCTCACATATTAGGTGAATACTCTGAATACTTTGTCATATTTAGGAATACAGATTCCTGGCCTTTGGGATGCCTGGGTACACCTTTGGGAGGGTGGCCAAGGGAACAGGCAAGAGGAAGAGGGCATAGGCAGTGGAGGAGCCCCCTGCCACAGGAGCCTTTGGTGGGCTGAGTTGTCATCGTGGAGGGAATTCACTGCTGTCTAGATGAAAACACTCCAGTTGGCATTGTTATCCAGCCACTTCCAAATATCTGCTCCTCTTCCAGGTGTGATCCTGCCAGCCTTGGAGGTTCTAGGGACTAAGGAACCCAGTGGGCCATGGGCAGGCACTGGACACTGTCACCTTACAGGGACACATGGGCAAAATGGTCACCCATGTTAAGAGGAAAGCCAGAAGTCCACAGAATTATAGAATATCCTGAATTGGAATGGATCCACAAGGATCATCCAAGTCCAACTCCTGGCCCTGCACAGAATAACAGAATGGGTGGGGTTGGAAGGGAGCACAGAGGGTCATCTGGTCCCACCTCCCTGCTCAAGCAGGGCTGTTTCAGAACATGGCATTGCTTTGTATCCAGGTGGGTCAGGGATATTTCCCCAAGGAGATTCCAGAAGCTCTCTGGGCAATCTGTTCCAGTGCCTGATCACTGCACAGTAAAGAAGTTCTTCCCTCTATTCAGGTGGAACCTCCCGTGCATCTCCTCCCAGTGGCTGGCACCACTAAAAGCATCTTGGCATGTCCCCTTTAAATGTTCATACACAATAACGAGGTCTCCTCATGCACAGGGCAGCCCCAGAATCACACCGTGTGCCAAGATCAGGCACACTGAGAAACCCACTGAGAATGAAAAGTGCCGTTTAATCTGGAATTATGGAGGGACAGGGGCACTAGGGAAGTGATCATCCCTTTGTACTCAGCACTGGTGAGGCTGCACCTCGAGTGCTGCACTCAGTTCTCGGCCCCTCTCTTTAAAAAGGACATTGAGGTGCTGGAGCGTGTCCAGCGAAGGGCAACAAGGCATGTGAAGGATCTGGAAAAGACGTGAGGAGCGGCTGAGGGAGCTGCGGGTGTTTAGCTTGTAGAAGAGGTGGCTTAGGGAGGACCTCATCGCTATCACCCACCTGATGGGGGGGGGTGCAGCCAGGTGGGCTCGGTCTCCTCTGCTGAGAGGCCAAGAGGAAATGGCCCAGCTGAGACAGGGGAGTTCAGATTAGATATTAGGAAAAAAAAAATCACAGTCAGGGTGGTCAGGCATTGGAAGAGGCTGCCCAGGGAGGTGTTGGAGCCGGTGTTTCAGAGCCGTCTGGACCCGGCGCTGCTTTAGCGCTTCCAGCGGCAGCGCTGGGTGCTCGCCTGGACTTGGTATCATCTTAAAGCTCCCTTCCGACCCCGACCATTCCGCTTCTAGGCCAGCACCCGCGGGGCCCTGTGCATGCGGCGGCTCTGCGCCCTCGCTGGGGGCTCCCCCTCACGGCCTCAGCGGCGGGACGCG
>WBNO01029819.1:179818-212117 GCA_013400575.1 Peucedramus taeniatus
GCTCGGGGTGGCCCTTCGGCCGGGCCCGGCGGAGGGGAGCGGTGCCCGTCCCGCAGGAGCTGCCCCCGGCAGAGCCGAATTGTGCCGCGGGCTACAGGGCCGGGCTTTGCTGGCAGAGCCGCCCCTGAGCCTGTTGCTGCCCCGCGGACAGCGCGGTTTAAATGTCTTTATTTTGTGTGTGTATGTGCGTGTGTTTTCCCCTCCTCCCCGGCTTTTAACGTGGGTTTAAGGGGATTAGATCTGATGCAATCGGGGGGCTAAGAATAGCCTGCTTGCTCCACGTTCCCTTGCGTGTACAGAGTGCTCGGGGCCGCTCGGCTCTGCCGGCACACGGGACAGCCCCGGCGGGATGCGGCGGTGATCGGTGCCCCGCAGCTCGCCTCGGAATCAGTATGCGCTGCCCGAACCGGGAGGAATTGCCTGTCTTTATTTGCAGGGAGTTGTGAACCTGAGTAATTTGCAAGTGTGGCAGACAGCAAGTCTGAGCTTATTCTTCATTAGCTAGCTCCGCTTGTGTGTCTGGGATGATGCTCCTAGAGAGTGCTGCCTGTGAAATAAGGTTCTTCTTCACGTAGCTAAACAGAGCTATAACCGTTCTGTAGCTCAATTTAAATCGTGCCAAAAATATTTTGCTTATTTGCTGGATGCAGGGTTCCAATCTGACAGTCTCAGTCTTCTAAAAATGATCTTTCTCTTCCTAAATTTAATTTTTTTCCTCTTGTGGATGCTAATTATGTTTATTTTAAGGTTTAATTAATTCTCATTCTGTCACTACTTTTCCCATAGCTCAGTGGTTTCCTGTTTCTCGCTCCGTTTCTGGAGGGGTAGGAGCCTGTGACTATCAGTGTGGAAGCAGAACACCTTTCTGTTCTTTTAATATATATATATTATTTTTTTTTTTACAAAAAGTTAGGCTTACTGCTTTGAATAATAATTGAATTAAATGTATTCCTAAGTGAATAGCTATCGAAAATAAAATTGGGGCAAGTGATGCCCTTGTAAAAAGGGTTAATTTACATTAGAAGTAAATTAGAAGTTAGTGGTTGAATATGAAAGGCCCGTGCAGTTTGCAACTGTTATTACTCTCAGAAAATGAATATATTTGGAGTGGAAGTGTAGTGAGCGTCAGGAAGCATCATTCATCTTTGCAGATGTAGTAGCATTATTAGCATCCCTCTTACCTCTGGGGCACAGTTATCTTCAATTTCCAGACACAAGTTTTATCTTCTATCAAATGCTGGCTCTGCAGTGTAGCTGGTGAGCAGCACTGTGCTGTTTATTAGGTGCCAGGCTGCCTTAAATCTCTGCCAAATGTGTGAGGGAGAGATACCTCCTGGCTCCGAGCAAGGAGTGCCAGTGAGCACCCTGTCACTTCAGATATTTTTCCATTTGGTAGAACAGTTTTAAGGATTCAGGGAGGCAGGCAGTTTGCTGACCTTATAATGTGTGTGTTCTGTTTGGTAAGGAATCTTTGTGCAGCCGTGGTGGAAATATTTTTAATGCTGGTGATGTTTTCTTCTGCTTTATTCTCTGCAGTCCTGGTGTTGTTAATCTGGGCTGTGAATTTATAACTGGATAAGAGCTTAAAGGCACATTAATATGTGGTTGTGGGCAGCTCTGGTCTCTTAGAGGGAGACTGAAGAGGGGAAGGAAGGTTCTTTTGATTTGGAAATTGTTGGTTTTCTTAGATTTTACAGAGACAGGGTAACTGAGAGGTGTTTTAAAAGATTTTATTCTGTTATCAGTCTTGATGAATAGTGAGACACAAGAGATATAAAACTTAGCGCCATTCCATCAGAGTACCAAAAGATATTAGCTCACTTGTAGAGACAGAGCCTAGCAAAGCATTCCGTCAAAAATTAAAAGTAACTCATAGGAAATCACCTGTTTTTCTCTTTTTTCTTCTGTTGGATCAGATCTTGAAGTGTAGGGTGAAGGTTTCTCTTCACGGTGCATGGACGGAAAGCCAATGCGCAGGTAAGACACAAAAACAATTGTTCTTCTCTTCCCAAATAGGATAAATCATGTGAGTTGGTTCTCTATGTGCCTGGACTGTAAAATGTTGTGTGCTTTTGGATTTCTTTTTCAAAAGCCAGGCTATGGGGAATTGGGAAATAAATCATTCCTCTTTAGTTCTTTCTTAAATTTTTTTAAGATATTAATATTTACAAGACCAGATGTCTTTAAGGAAGAGTGTGGAAGGCAAGTTACTGTAATTCTCCATCCCCTTTTCCACTTGCCCCATTTACTGTCATATTTAAAATTCAGTATTTAATTACTTAGGTATTCAAACTGTGGAAAATAAACTGCCTGGGAATTAAATTTAAACTTGGTTTCCAGGGGGCATTTTTTTTCCCTTAACCAAAGGAATTTGGTGAGGTCTTGGGTGAAAAGGAGATTTCCTTTTCCAATTATGGATTCCAGCTGCCTCAGTTCTAATGAGCTGGAGATGCAGCTGAAGTTTAATTCAGGGGAGTTCTTGCTGTGGTTGTGTCAAAAACATTCTCTCTCATATAGAGAAAAAGTTGTCTCTGTAGTTCAGCATGATGACAGGTTTGCAAACTAGCAGGGTTCCCTGCTAGTTCTTGTTGATTTTCCTTGCTTGATGGCAATCCCACAGCAAAATTTACTAACAGATACAATTCTGTACATGATACAGGCGGTGTGGAAGAAAAGTTTCCTGAAGTTCTTCACCTCTAAATGAATTGGAGAGAACTCATGCAGCTTGCTTGGTCTGTTTGTGTTTTTTGGGATGTTGAAAAAGGAAAACTTTATTGTGGGTAAATCTGTAAACACTCTTGTAAGAGAAGGCAAGGCTTTTAACCATAGATGGACATATAGAGCATTTTAGCCACAGAAACCATTAGCCTGGGTTCTATGTGAGGAGGCAAGAAGCAAGTAGTCACTTAAACCCTTGAAGAATGGCACAATGCTGTTTTAATTAAATGAATTTTAATGAATTTAATTTGCTGTGCCGCTACTGCAGTTCAGCAGTGAGTAAACCTGGGACGTGACAGAGGCATCGCTGAGCCTGGGTATTGTGCTGCATTTTTGCCAAGATGAGAAATGTGGTTTGCTCAATGAGGAGCTGTATGTGACTTTTACAGTGAATTCCTTTTCCTCCAAGATGGATTAAATAGCAGATGAACTCTCTTTCATCGTAGCCTTCTTCAGTGGAGATTGTTTAAATCTTAACCAACATAAACCCATAGCTTTTTAGGTTTTGATGTTGTGCTCCATTTATCAAGATGTTTTTGCAGAATGACAAAGTTGGTGACTAGCTTGGCTTGTGTTCTTGTTTTCTCCCTACTTTTTGTGTTCCTGATGGGGACATTGAGGTTCTAAACTCGTTTCTGTGCCTGCTGTTTTCTATGTGTCGCATTGAGGCAGAGAATTCACAGGCTGGAGTTTGTGTGTCTGTTTGTGGGTTTGTGGCCTTGGACTTGCTATTGTGGAAGTTCTGGCTGCCACTCAGTTTTAGTTTTTGTGGTGGGCAGTAGCACAGAGCTGAAGGAGTGGAAGTTTTTTATTATTGCTGCAGCCTGGCCTGACAAGCACACCTCTGCTGTGAGCTGTGCTCTCCATTTCTGGAATACACTCGCCTGCTTTAAGGGCCTTGGTGTGGGTTGTTAAAATTTCTGTTTGTTCTCCTTCTATTGCCTGTCTTAGCAGAAAATGATAAAAGGTTCCTGATTGGATTTTGGGCACAGAGCTTCCTATGAACTCCAGCTATGCAGATGGCAGAGCACTTTCTTTTATCCTTTAACTCAGGGCTCTGAAGCCAATTTAACACTCCCACTTGGGGGTTGTGTAGGTCCTGCATGAAGAGGGGAGTGGGGCTTGGCCAGTAGTGGGTTAATAAACACAGTAAGATGGTATCAAATGTGTGCAGCATTCAAAGGGGAGGAGGAACAGCTTGAACAGACAAGGAATTCCAGCTATTCCTGTCTAGATTATAGCAGGGAACACGAATTGCTGCTGCAAACAGGATTTACCCTGCATTAGGAATGAAGGGGTGGTTGGGGCAGGCTGTTCTTGCTCACTCTCAGGGAGAAGCAAGAGAATGTGGCTTTGCTGAAGGGAAAAACAAGGCAGCAGGGACCTCTGAGTGAAGGACACAGTCCCACAGCACTCAGACAAGGAGGTGTTCTGGTTTGAGAAGCAAAACCAGCGAGACACCTTAAGTCAGAAATACAATTTATTAGAAAAAAGGAAAATAAAACAAAAAGAAAACAAAATACATGCAATAAGGACAAAGAAAACCACTGACAAAGTCAGAATACAGCCTGACAGCCTGTTGGTCAGGGTGTTGGCAGCAGTCTACTTGCAATGGTGGCTGCAGTCCTCCTGGAGTATCAGCTATGGCTCTGTTGAAGCAGAGTGGTCCTGGAGAAAAGGTGCAATCCTCTGCTGAAGGTCCAATGGTGATAGATGGGCCTGGTCTTCTCTGGCAGTCCAGTGGAAAGACTGACTTGGTGTTCAAAGTCTCAGGTTTTTTTATCCAGGTAGAGGGGGCTTGGCTCCTCCCCCTGGCTGGAGCATTTCCCAATGGGATGAAGGAAGTTTATCAGTGGTATTCAAATGGCCTATTAGAAGAAGATTTATCCCTGGTCAGTGGAAGAGATAAGGAAACTGCTCTTTGATGGTTTCTTATCAGCTGGCTTATCAACAGAAGATCCCCCATCCCAGTTCTAACCGATGGTAATAGAATACACTTGGTTATATCTTGCACTGCAACCCATGACAGGAGGGCAGAGCAGATCTGTTGGCCAGGGCCAGACAGGAGTCCTGGACTCTTCAGGCAAGTAGGGGTGAGGAAGGAGCAGGGAAATCAGCTCAGAACGCATGGGTGCACAGTCAGGTGCAGACATCTCTTTAATGTAGCTCAGACATGAGGGTTTGAGCAGCTCCCAAACAAACTGGGGAAGCTCTCCCAGCTTTTTCCTGGCAGCATTTTCCCAGCTTACAGCAGTGCTGGATCAGAGCAGGCTTGAGCAGCAGCCAGACCCAGCAGGAGGAAGGAGGCTTCAGGTCATGGTTGTGCACTCAGGAGCTTATCTAACTACCTGGACATAGCTCTTGCCCAAAACAAGCTACAAAAGGCTCAGGAAGGTTTTGGAAGACTCCAGTAATGACCTCTTTCAGAGTATGGGCATCCTCAGTTTCACCCTGACTGGGTTGTTTTCTTCAGTCAGGGTGAAACTGAATTTTCTGGGCTTGGTCAGTAAAATTCAAACAAAGCAATATAAATAGGGGCAAATATGTTTTCCTTTAGTGTCACGTAAAATAGTATTTCAGTCAGGTTTATCTGCTTGTTTGCATAACTTTGTTGAGAAATCTTACTGAAACCTTGCTAGCTAGGCAAGAAAATGAATCAGTGGTATTTTTCCTGATAATCAGTTTTAACTAACTTAATGCCCAGAGTACTGATGCCACACTAAAGCGTTTCCATTTACTTGGTTGGCATGTTGTGGTGGTGAATTCTCTTGCCAAAGTCTGGGCCAAATCAATGGCCCTTGTTCTTGCAGCTCTGTAATGAGTATAGGAAATATTTCTTAATTTCAAATCAAAGCATTGACAGAAATCACTACCCATTGGGTTTGTTATTTTTATTTGCTACTAAAATCTCTTGCTACTGAAATCCACTCCAGCAGTGTGTGATTTTTGGATTTCAGTTGATGTTTTTAGCCTGAGTTGTGTGTTTCATAAGCCTTAGGTCAGCCTGTTGTTTTCTGCTGAACTGTGTTAAAGCCTGTTTGTAATCTTGTGCTAAAACACACATTGTCTTAAAATAATGCAGATTTGAAAGTAAAGATGCCCTTATGACAGCATGGGAGAGAATTTTCCCTAGGTGTGTGTTATTAGGTGTTTTTTTGAACTTTGGGAGGAGCTGTGGTAAGGATGGATGTCTCGTACATGCCCCTGTTAATGAATTAAATTTTGGGCATTAGTGGAATAAAATGAGGCAGAGCAGCCTGTTTATTTAGCTGACTTAGTGTTGCAGACTGCCTGTGTTCCCATTTGTACTTCTCAGCAGTGTGCTACAAAAACTGATCCTTTGTCAGCCCTTTCTTAATCCTACTGTATTTGATGATTTCCCCAGCCCTGCATTTTGATGGAAGCTAATCCTAAAATATCTGCATAGCTGGATGTGAATGTTTTATCCAGCACACACACAGATTTCCTCTGGATCCTCAGCCCTCCTTAATCACCCTGGCTATTCAGGAGCAGCTCTGAGTTCTGTGTGGGGGGAGGCAGCTCCCCTGCCATGTGATAATCAAGTGCTGCCTTCTGTCTTTCACACCTCTAAGCTACTGACTCATCATTTCATTCTCTGTGCATATTTATGCATAATGCACACAGAATGCAGTGGAATTACAATCTTTGTGGAGACACAAGCCAGCAGCTGTGTCCTTTAAATTCACACTTCTGTGCCTGTGTGTAGCAGCAACCCACCGAGCTTTGCATCAAGCATCTGGGTTGATCCAGCTTGGAAATTCTTAAGCCAATTGATCACAGGCTTCTGCACCACCTCGAGATAGCTTATGGATGAATCAGGAACGTTTGGTTGTTACTCTTTTTTTCATCCATTCAGTCTTCTTTAATCATTAACCAGCACTTTCTCCCCAGGAGTAAGGAGGCTGGGTGCAATGCAGGCTCTCAGATAAATGCTGGTGGGAACAATGCAGGAATGACTTCAGTTCTTGCTAACTGGACACCTTTTCAGTGAGTTAAAGATGTGTTCAGCAGAGCCTGATTTGGGCAGAAAAATCTTGTTCTGGCCTGGCTAGGAAAGACAAGGGCTACTGCCTAAATCTGGCCAAGTAATCCTGTGGCACAAGATGGTACATCCTATTGCCCTGCATTGGCAGGGAGTCTTGGGCTGTGGGATTGGCAGGAATATTGTGTATTTCTTCTGGCAGCATGGCCTTCATCTAATCTGTCTGTACTTAGAACCCGTGCCACTCTAGATCTGCTTTAGGACTGTTTTTAGTGGGACATGAGGAAAACCTAAAGGTATGACAGAGGGGTTGTGTGCTTTCCAAAAGGATGCCCTGTCCTGGATGTGCACCATCTCTTCTGAGCTGTAGTTACATGAAATGGGTTTTTATTTGAAGAATGCTTCTTCTGTTCTTTGACTGACAGCCTGGTCAAGACAAACTGTCCAGAACTGTAGTAGCATGAGTCTTAAAAGAGCTCTTATTGTGTTCTTTTTTTTCTTCCAAGGGTTGGTTTGACATAGTTCAAAACACTTAATGCACAATAAAATCGACTTAGCTTGCTTAGCAAGAGCCAAACTCTACAGGGGAATGTTTGTCGCCACCTTTCTCCATCTTTTGGTCGAGGGATTAATTTCTTACCTTCTGGCCTTGGCTGCTAAGGACTATGAAAATAAGCCAATTAGGTAAATTAATCTTCACCTGAGGTTTCTTGGGGTTTTTGTAGGGGTACCATTAATTGTGGTTCATGTATGTTGCTGCAAGGGGAGTTTAGTTTATGCATTGTTTGTGAGGAACTTGACAGAGTGTGGCATCCCCATTCTCTGAATGTGATCTCTTCGCCCAGAAATTTTCTCCTGGGAAGCTAAAAGGCAGTGAGAGACCTCAGAGAAAAGGAAAACAATTCTTATCTCATTTGCTTCTCCTGTGTTGTACTCATGTGGAATGTGTTTGGAAATTGTTTACCTGAAGTGATGAGTCTTGATTGGACTCTGGTGTGAGTTCTTTTGATTCACTGGCCAATTAGGGGCCAAACTGTGTCAGGACTCTGGAAAGAGTCACAAGTTTTCATTATTATCTCTTTAGTATTCTGTAAGTATCCTTTCTGTATTCTTTAGTGTAGTTTAGTATAGTTTTATTTAACATAATATAGTATAATAGTATAGTATATATATAGTATAATAAAATAATAAATTAGCCTTCTGATAACATGGAGCCCTTGTTCCTCGTTCTTCCCTCACGTCAGAGGTCATGGGTTTTACAATAGCAGAGCTTCGAGAATGATTGTCAAACCCCCCAAAGGTGAATTTGGGTTGTGAGGGACAGGAGTGGGTGGAGGAGAGTGAGAGGCAGCGTAACAGTAGAAGGATTTGTCAGAGGTGTCAGGGAAGCAGAACGGTGATGGATGTGAAAAAGATGGAGCAGGGATAAAAATCCAGGACATTTTAGGTGCAGAAGCTGAGCAGAAACAAGCAGCAAAACCCAGAGGGGAGCCCCAGCTGGATCTGTGTAACCAAGATAGGAGGAAGAGGTAATGGTCTAAAACATCTGACTACGATGATCAAGGAGAGGGTGTGGAAGGAATGAGAAAACAGGCTAAGATGTGAGTAAATAATTTGAACTGCTGCAGAGACTGGTTTCTCAGTGCTTAGAAAGTGCATTTGACATAATAATGAGGGGAAAAGATGTGAGGTGTTGTTTTTTTTTTTTAATTCTTTCCTTCAAGCCTGCTGCAAGTTACGTTGGGCCATGGTAAAGCCAAGCTTGATTTCTTTTTAACTCTTAATATGAGCAGTGAGGTAGTGACAGCTCACAAATGCCAGTGCAACCAAGGAAAAACTGGTAGTGGCCAGCATGTTTTTGGGTCTTTCAGTACATCTTCAATGGCCATAAGCCATCGATATCCTGATATTTTGCTCAAAGTGATGGTTTTCCTTTGATGTGGGAAGAGGCAGCAGTTTTCCTGTTTTTTCATAATTGCATCTGGAACTGGGAAGATACTATGTTTCCTCTCTGTGCCAGTAACTTAGTTTATGTATTCTTAAGTGATTCTTCACCCTTAAAGTTATCATCCTGACTTCCTGTTCTTCCTTTTTTGGTAGGTTGATAGTGGTGGATATTTGTTTTATCTTTTTTCTGTTTGGTTTGATTTGGTTTCACCTGCCTTCTGCTATTCTTGGGGAAGAATAACCTTTTGACACGTGTTAGGGAGGGTGGATTGAATCAGGAGCCTCCACAACTCAAAAATAATTGAAGAGGTGATGATTAAAAGGGGTATTCTGTGAACTTGAAAGATGCTCATTGTTGTTATCATATTGTAAAGCTTCCATACCTTCTCAGTGATTTCTCACGGGCAGCTCCTCGCGGCACTGATGCCTTCATCCTCACAGCACAGCCAACAAAACTCCCACTCTAACTAACTTCTCCACCAGCCAACCCACTCTCGTATAATACACATCCTAATTGGATATAGCTCTGGCTTATTAAGGGCAGGCCTGTTCCTAATTCTTGGTAATTAGTGCAGCTGTAACTCCTTAGGAGTGAGATTACCTTCATCACTATCTCTATTTTCCTACATTCCATCCCTTTACAGCTCATGGTAGTCTGCAGGCCGTCTTGAGCTCCTGAAGTCTGTGTGACAGTTTAGTGTGTTCAGACATTACAGTGATAAGTGACCCCATTAAAAATGTAAGTAGAACAGAGAAGTTTGGCTAAATCACGGAGCTGGAACTCTTTGCAGTAGAAATCCATCTCCACCTCTGTCAAAGAAAACTCCAGCACTTGACAGTGGGCAAGTCAGCTAATCTGTGCTTTGAGTCACTCTGTGAAATGAGGATAATGTGCCTTTACCACACAAGGCTATGGCAAGGTTCAGCTCATAAATATGTATGTGTAGCTGGATATTACAGCTGTGTGTCATAGAAAGCCTATAAAAATAGCAATAAATAGAAGCCTGCTGCAAGTTGGCATTTGTTTACTTCTAAGCAAGCTTTGCTTGGAGATGGATTCCTCTTTCATGTGGTCACGTGCTTGTTTTCATGTCCTGCCGTGGACTTACGGGTAGAGCTCGGCACGAGCCGCGGAGCCTCGGAGCGTGGCTGGCTCTGGGATCCCTGACCATGGTTCTGTATTTGTATTTCCTGCGCTGCAGGTGTGCCAGCACTCGCCCAGGAGAGACCGGAATGGACGTGACCAGCCGCTGCACCCTCGGAGACCCCAACAAGCTGCCCGAGGGAGTGCCGCAGCCTGCACGCATGCCCTACATCTCCGACAAGCACCCCCGGCAGACCCTGGAGGTCATCAACCTGCTGAGGAAGCACCGGGAGCTCTGCGATGTGGTGCTGGTAGTGGGGGCCAAGAAAATCTACGCCCACAGGGTGATCCTTTCAGCCTGCAGCCCCTACTTCCGAGCCATGTTCACTGGGGAGCTGGCGGAGTCGCGGCAAACCGAGGTGGTGATCAGGGACATCGACGAGCGCGCCATGGAGCTGCTCATCGACTTCGCCTACACCTCGCAGATCACTGTGGAAGAGGGGAATGTCCAGACCTTGCTGCCAGCTGCTTGCCTTCTCCAGCTGGCCGAGATCCAGGAGGCCTGTTGTGAGTTCCTCAAGAGACAGTTGGACCCTTCCAATTGCCTGGGCATCCGGGCTTTTGCTGACACTCACTCGTGCCGTGAACTGCTGAGGATTGCTGACAAATTCACACAGCACAACTTCCAGGAGGTAAGGAGCTGGTGGGCTGGAACTGTGATACAAAATGTGTCAACATGGCCTATGAGAGCTTTCAGCAACTCTTGTTTTGTCCTTTTTTCTAAATCCTGCCTTTACACCTGCTCTGTGCCCTGATCATGATGGGTGCCAGTGATGGGATTCATAGTGATGGGTGCCAGATGTGCCAGATGTTAAGTGGGGAAAAAAGAAGAGAGAGGTGGCAGGACTGTGTTGTACCAGTTTGTATATGATTTGTTGTACCAGTTTGTATATGATCCACAGCATTTCTTCCCTGAAAAGTGTGTGGTGAGTGCTATGTGGGAGTCAAGGTTGTAGGTGCAGTTGGATTTGGCATTGAATCTGCCGTGCCTGCACAATGGCTTGACATTCCACTCCTCTTTCAGAAGTATTCTGGGTTCTCCGTGGTTGGAGGGGGGGCAGGTGTTAAAAATTAAGGACAACACATTAGTAGAACCCAAAAAATTTGATGTTCAGCTCTGGGATTGGAAAAGTGGGTGTTTGGTGGAGCATGAGGCTGCCTCAGGGGAGTCTTCAAATCCCTGGTTGTAGCAGAACTAGAGTTTTGCATCTATTATTCAGCAGAAGCTGTCTGAAAGTAATTCAGATGTGTAATATTGTAGCTGACCTTTATAAACTCAAGTTTCTCATCCTTTGTTAATTCTGCTTAGATGATTTTCTGGTGAAAAAAAAATGCCAGCAGCTGGTTCAGAGAAGGATCAACATAATAATTAAGGATTGTGTGAGCAATAGTCAGAGAAGAGTGGGTCTTAACTAAACTGCCGCAGAAAAATCTCCTCTTCCTACCAGCTTCACAGGGAGATCCTTTCCAAAGGGAGGAACTCCAGGAACTCCTGGTGCTAATTTAGTTTCCCTAGATAAACAGCAGTATGGAAGTGCTGTGAGTGATGGCAGCTTGTCTCTTTTTTTTTTTTTTTTTCTTCTGACATGCAAGAAGCAGATTGGAATTGTAATAATTTTAGTCAGGCAGTACTTAAGAAAAATCTGAGCAGGAGCAACACAACAGAACACGACTGTTGGACATAGTGAAGACAATTCTTGGTATCTAACTATGGACACAACATCAGTTTACTACAAAAGCTGCAATTAAATACATATTTTCTAACCAAATAGAATTTGTTGTTTAAGATGAGGGTTTTTCTTGTAGAACTTGGTGGTTTCCCAAAGCCCTACGTTTTAGCTGGCCACTTCGTATGCTCTGTGCTTGCTCTGCCCTTCTTTTCTTCTGGTTTTGGTTTTGTTTTTTTTTGGGGGGGGCTGGGAGGGAGCAAGATGCTATCCAGATGGTTGTTTTTTTTCGATGCTTGGTTGTTTAACTAGTTATTAGATCTTGTTATTACATGAGTACGGCATGCTTACAAGCCTCTAAATAACATTTTAACAGCTTGACAGTTTTGTTTTAAAATGTTTTAGCATTAATACATGCAGCTGGCTTTTAAGAGCTGCTTGCTATGAGCTTTTTCTTTTGCAGTCCCTTGAAGACAACTTTCTGTCTTCCTTATCCCTCTTAAAGCACATGAAGGCAAAAGAGAACACTCTTCCTCAAAGATGATGCAAATTATAATTGACTTAACTTAAACACAGCTTCTGGAAAACAGGCTTAGATTAGAGCACTGTTTCTTTGGCCTGGGCAGGTTTTGGTGTCCATTTCAGTGCCCCAGGAGTTCTGCAGCTCTTCATCCTTAATAATCACTTCTTTTGCTCCCACTGTTTCTCTGCAGAAGACGTCAGTGGTGCTGCTCCTTAGGATTGCATTCCATTCTGGCAGTATTTTCCACCTGGGGAGTGGGTTGGTGATCCCTGGGGGAAGCCAGGCACTTGTCTTTTTAACCATCCTCCACTGTGGAGGTTGAAAACTGATAAAAATTCTCCTTCCTGTGCGGGGGCTGTGTGGTCATCGTTCCTCCAAGCTGGCAGAAAGGAACGTGAGCTGGGAATTTCCTGGGTGGCAATGTGAAATATTAAGCAGCAGGCACCAGGCCAGCCCAAGCAGTTACTTTGAATGCAGTTTGAATTGCTTCATGTCCTCTGCTGTGCTAACCTCTGCTTCTATTAAATTTTTATGTGTATTGCTGCATTACATCATTAACTTCTTGGTAAAATGTTTTTCCAGCTTTTTTCCATTCCTCCCAATTTAATTTGTTGCCTATAACCCCTAGTGGATTTTGTGCATATAATGTGAAATGGGTCTATTAACAACTCTACTGTACAAAAACAGCCTTTGTATTTTCTTTTTTTTTTTTTTTTTTGTCTCTTGACATTTGTGTGTAAGGAAATATTATATTTATGGGTGGACAACTTGCACTTTTACCAACAGACAAAAATTGCACTCTATATTGCATAGTCTGACGTGAATCCTCTCAGTTTATAAAAGCACTGATGTTCAGGAATTCTGCAGAGGAAATTAAATCCAGCCAATTCTTGTCCACTAAGCAAGTCAGTCTAATAGATCATTAAGATTAGTCAGGTAATTACGAGTGTCCTGATAATTAAGCCAAAAAAAGCCAAAGTATTTTAAATAATGATTTGTTTTACTATGTAAACTAACAAGTTGCACAGTAGTAATAATTTGGTTTAAAGAAGTGCTTTGAATTTTGTGAGGCCATCAATGCAACTGGGTTGTCCTGAGGGTCAAAGGGAGAGACTGGATGAGCATCTTTAACTTGGGAATTTCCACAGCTGCTGTTTTCAGACTCTGAAGCTGCATTTAAAAACATCAGACTAAAGTTTACACATAAGCTTTGTAGGAGGAAGGGAGACTATGGAAAAAAGCTGATAAAGATCTTTAATGACCAACCCAGCTCCTACTGAAAGGCTGAAGGAGTGTGTGGGCCTACCTTGCTGTGGCCTTTACTGTCCCCAAAAGCTCAGGGTACCCAAGAACCAAGTCTAGTAACTGATCTCATTGTCTGCTCTGTTATTTTTTAACTATATTTTCTGTTGTCAGTAACTGCATATTTGTTCAGTGCCCTTAAATAACTTCTTCAGGTAATTAAAAGGACCGCACAGCTGACTGCTGTTGAGATGGTCGTGTCAAAGAGTGTTTTTCTTTAATTATTCAGCAAATCATGAAATAAGTCACGGAATTCTAATGTGGTCACAGATGATAAGGACAAGCCAGCATTCAGTTATTTTCTGTCCCTGGACCTTTTGGAAATTGCAGGCTACAGACTGGGAATGCTTGCAGGGAAGGTGAGCTGGCAGTTATCAGTCAGGCCATTTCTGCAGTTTTAATTTTGGTTCTTGTACCTTTCCCATCTTTCCTGGTGTCTGTGCAGGAGCTGTGGTGGTATGTGAGCTCCCAGGGCAGTCTGACTGACTCATGCTGTGTGAACAGTCCTCCAGCAGCAGCCAAGGCCTCCTGAGAAATTTGGTTGCTATCTTGGATGCTGAAGGAATTAATGTGTTTGTCAGTGGCTTGACTTTCACAAGAGATCAGTCCTTAGAGGCTGTGGAGGCTCTGATTCCCTCTTTAGTGCATCTCGATTGCTGCATACTCTATGTGTATATTGAGAGCAAATGAAAGAGGCAGGATGAGATGAGTCTCCTGAAGTATTTTCTGTTCTGCCACAAATCAGGCTTTCTGTGTTCTCTGCAGTGCCTCTGGTAACTTGTTTGAGACTCTTATTTTTGTGCTCTGTTTTGCTTTCCTTGTGAATCTCTGTGCTCCAGTGCTGCTTTTTAGTCACGTATTTATTGCGGTTTTATTTCTGCTTTATGTATTAGACACGGCAAACAAGGAGGCTGATTTTAAAGAAAGGCTTTGTTTTTCTTTAATTTTGAAACCTGATCAGTGTGGTTTAACCCTTTAAAAGTGTTAAAGGGTGTGAAAGGCATGCCCATCTAGAAGTGTGTCGTGTTTCTGGGGGCTGTGTTCTGCCCAGTGCAGCAAACCCTTCATCTGTGTTGGTGTTGGAACTGATGGGAATTTGGCTTTTTACTGGGTCAGTCCACGAAGTGCTGGAGTGGTGAACGGCTCTGATGCTTTGTCCTTACTCCCTTCCTTTTTCTTTTGCCTTTCACAGGTGATGGAGAGTGAGGAGTTCATGCTGCTTCCTGCCAACCAGCTCATAGACATCATATCCAGTGACGAGTTAAACGTGCGCAGTGAGGAGCAGGTGTTCAATGCCGTGATGGCCTGGGTGAAGTACAGCATCCAGGAGAGAAGACCCCAGCTGCCACAGGTAAACTTGGGCACAGTGGCATTCCAGGCTGCTTTATCCAGGGGGAGAGGAATGATGGATGGTAGGGTGGTGCCAGACTGCTTCTGAATGATGTAAAGCCACCAAAGTTCTCTCTGACTCCCACCTGTGTTAGGTGGCTTGCACTGTCCCTTCATCTAGGCTGGCCAGAGCCTTCATTAGGGGATTTGTTGGGTTGTTCCCAGCTAGGACTTGCCAAACAAGCTCACTTCAGCAGTCTGTCCAGATAAACCTGCCTGCACTGCTTGGAGAGTCGTATCAAAACCACAGTGAAGAGGAAAAGGCTTGACTTGCTTTGCAGTGCTTCTTTAAGCTCTGCTGCTTGATTTGTGCCTCAGCCCTCACAATGTTACAGTGGAGCTTGTCAGAATGGTCTTGTTGGAATGTGATGCTTCATCTAAGCCAAGGCATTTCACAGAGAAGAACCCATTCTGACAAAGCTGTCAGCCCAAAGCCTCTGAAGTCTGGGGCTGGATGATCAAAAGAGGTGAGCATCTGCCTGCCTCACTGTTTTTGCTTTGGAAAGAGATGTTAAATGCAACTTTATTTACTGTAAAGCTTTTGAAAATGATTTTAAGTAAACAAACCAAACTGGAAAAAGCTGCTCTTCTCAAGGCAGATTTTAATTATTTTATGTTTGCCTCTGTCTATTTGTGCTTGGGCCTTCAAATTCTAAACCCTTGTGAAAGATGTGTTGTTTCTTATTGTTCATTTACTCTGCAGTACCACTCAGGTTTAAGAGAGCTAAATGGCTGATAAAGCCACTAACTTAATTAGTGTTCAGACAGATGTCTTGACATCTGTCATTTTCTAAGGGTTTCCAGCTGTGACCTTGTTTTCAGCTGTTAATAGATCCAGTGCATTGTCCCTTTCTGAAGACTGATTTTCTGCTGGGTATCTAAACTGGGATATTGAAAAGGCAAATGTTCTGTGAGACAAGCTGCATCCAACTAAAATTCTGTTGTTTTCCGTTTGGCTTCTTGCATCTCTATGGGTATCTGTGGTTTCACCATAGGTGTTCTGGTTTGTGTTTCAGGTCCTGCAGCATGTCCGCCTGCCCCTGCTGAGTCCCAAGTTTCTTGTGGGCACAGTGGGCTCTGATCCTCTCATTAAGAGTGATGAGGAATGCAGGTAAATCTCCCCAGCCGTTTACAGAATTGGATTACATTGTCCCCTGAAACTGTGCTCATTTGTCCCTGGTAAATGGGTGATGCCTCACAATTTCATCTTTGGCAACTGGGAGGATAGGAGAAACAAGAAAAACTGTTTTCTATTTGCATAATAGTCACTGGTGTGCCCTAGAAGTGGTTCTATTCTTTCAACTTTTCAGTGAAATGGCAAACTTAGGGTGTACAGTTTGACTGTTGGTAAAAGACTTTTCAGTGTACTGATTTTCATTTTGCCTTTTTTTTTTTTTGCCCCCTCTAGTCATGGCCTTTTATTGCAGCTTAGCTCTTGCATGGCTTTCATGATGATCTCAGTGGGATCTAAAGCACTTTTTTTTATGTAGAATGTCTGCACTTTGATAACTGAATTGGACTCTGGGATTAGAATCTGCTCTTTCCAACAAGGATAATACAGGGAAGTTTTCATTTCCTCCTTTTATGGTATGAGTCTCACCTTTCTGGTTCTACAGAGTTCTGTATTACCCACAAAGCACATGATCTATCTTGTGCATATTGTAAAGAAGTTCAGGGCATAGGCTAAATTGTTCTCTTCCTGAATAAGCATTCATACTGGGGGAATTCCACATTTGTAGAGGGAAGGAGGACTTTTTTGTTCTTTTTTGTTTTATTCAAGGGTTTGGAATATTAGGATTAGTCCAGGTGGCAAGTTATGAATGGATGGATAGTGTGAGCTGGCCAGAGCTTATGGAGAAAATATTCATCAGAAGGGTACTATCTCCATCTATTGGTCATGTGTATATTATGTATTTGTGTGCTTTCCAACTCCTGTTCTCTTCCGAGGCAAAACCACTGACTGTTAAGTTTTAGCTTGAGGCAGGCTAGTTTTTTCTTTTCTGCACAGTAAGCCTGACAAATCTCTTGTCATATATATATTTTTTATCAGTCTTTTTATAGCAAGCTATATCTATTATGAACTCTGGCCAAGCTCTGGTGCTGGTTTGCTGCTGTCACTGTGTCAGTGGCTTGTAAACAGCTGATGAGTGTTTAGGTGACAGCGTGCGTTTTAACCGGAGCTATTCATGCTCTTCTCGTGTGACTTGTCAATACCTGAGATGCATGACTAGTGCTGGGTGCTCTTCCCATCAGTTCTGATTGGCCCCTTCTCCCGAGACTGAGCTCTGGGGGTTAATATTTTCCTGTCCTGCTCAGGGATCTGGTGGATGAAGCCAAAAACTACCTGCTGCTGCCCCAAGAGCGGCCGCTGATGCAGGGACCGCGAACGAGGCCGCGCAAACCCATCCGCTGCGGAGAGGTGCTCTTTGCAGGTGTGTGTCCCTGCAGGTGTGTCTGTGGTGTCAGCAGGAGGTGGTGGAGGGTCTAGAGGGGCCGTATGAGGAGTGGCTGAGGTCACTTGGTCTGTTCTGCCTTGAGAGGAGAGCTCATCATGGTTTACAGCTTTCCTCGTGAGGGGGAGAGGAGAGGCTGGCATTGATCTGGGCTCTCTGGTAACCAGCAGTAGAACCTGAGGGAATGGCCTGGAGCTGTGTCAGGGGAGGCTTAAGTTGGATATTAGATAAAGGTTCTTCACCCACAGTAGAGTCTGGCACTGGAACTGACTTCCCAAGGCAGTAGTCACAGCACCAGGCCTGACAGAACTCAAGAAGCGTTTGGACAACACTCTAGGCACATGGTGGGATTCTTGGGGCTATCCTGTTCAGGGCCAGGAGCTGGACTTTGATCCTTACAACTCAGGATATTCTGATTCTATGTATTTTTCCCACTGGCTTGGGCCAGGAGACTCCAAGCAGGATATTCTGGTGGTGGTGTTCCCATAAACTCTTCACAACCTATTTCTGATGTGACCTGTGCATTAATATTTGAAAGTTTAAGTTAACTTACGTTTCTTACCTGCGGGATTTCTTTGGTGCTGTGCATGCCACAGCATTTCCAAACTTCAGTTCATGCTCTTGAAAATCTCTGTTTTGTAATTACAAACCTCAGAAGGTGTGACTTAAAGATGAGTTTGAAGGGGAGATTTGTGCCAGGAGCAGAGACAGTTTGTGAGCTCGGTGAGTGTTTTTGTGACCCTGTTTTTGGTTTTTGGCTGCAGTGGGGGGCTGGTGCAGCGGGGACGCCATTTCCAGCGTGGAGCGCTATGACCCCCAGACCAACGAGTGGAGGATGGTGGCTTCCATGAGCAAGAGACGCTGTGGTGTTGGGGTCAGCGTCCTGGATGACCTCCTCTATGCTGTGGGAGGCCACGATGGCTCCTCCTATCTTAACAGCGTAGAAAGGTAGGTCTCCATAAGGCCCCTCTGCAAATTTCAGCTGTGAATGTTTAAACCTGGGTGCAGCCTTTTAGGAATGAGTTCATTTTGCCATTTCCTCCTGCCTTTTACACCCCTGGTGCAAAGTGCTTTGTGTCACATTAACCCCAGCTTAATAGGACAAGCCAAAGCCTCTGGCATAAGGAAGGAATCTCTAGGAGATGGGTCTGGGTATGTTGTTGGAAGGAGTGGTTATCCTGGTTAACCTTCCTTGCAATTGTGGGCTTGTTTTTAGCATTGTTGAGGAAGGTGAGGTTACAGCGAGCATTTCTTAGATGCTGAAGGAAAGATCCTGGATATTTTTTGTGAAGTGGCAACTTGAGAATTAAGGAACCTTGGCACATAGGCAGAAGAAGGAAAATAGGTCAATTTTAGGCCTGTGAAAGATTAAAGTCAAACAAGTTTTACCAAGCTTCCTGTTTCTGGGAGCTGCATAGGGCAATTCCCATGCCTGAAAGCCACATGACTCAAGCTCTCCTACTACTCTAAATCTTGGCCCTGTAACAAACTATACAGTTGAGCTGTACAAATACCTCTTCCCACCTTGAGCCTCCCCTTCTTCCCACCTATCTCCTTGAACGCTCCCAACTTCCCAAATCATGACCCTAGTGTTGTATCTCCCACATCCTGCACTTCCTTGCTATGCACTGTATTTCTTTGTCCCTGGATTTCCAAGTCCATCTTGTTCCTCCATATTTTATCTGGAAGTCCCAGTGCTGGCTGAGTTCCTGTGTGAACTGCAGGGAACAGAGCAGAGTTAACTCTGGCTGTTGCTCTTTGGTGCAAGTTACCACACGCCAGCCAGTCTCTCTCAGGAGCCTGAACCTTTGATCTCCAGCTTGATTCATCCCAACCTGCAGTTTGAACATCCCTGGAATAACATGTAGGGGATGCATTGTATCACTTCAGGGCTTTTATCCAGCTTACAAAGAGCTGTGCTGCAGTTGAAGCTCAGGATAGGCAAGTTTCACAGCCTTAGTAGAGCTCCCAAGCATGGGGGAGTCTGAAGCAGACCTAGGCAGGTAATTTGTGCTGTCTGGTGTGTTTTTTTCCAGGTATGATCCAAAGACCAATCAGTGGAGCAGTGACGTGGCTCCCACCAGCACCTGCAGGACCAGTGTTGGAGTAGCAGTTCTTGGAGGTTACCTCTATGCTGTGGGTGGCCAGGATGGTGTCTCTTGTCTCAACATTGTGGAGAGGTACTTTTTAATTACAAAACAAAAAAACCAAAAAAGTGGAGCACAGCAAGAAAGAGTGTCTGTTAGAGGGTACAGCTGATGCAGACAAGCTGGAGAGGAGATAGGAACTGTACAAATTTTACAGAGTTTTTTGTCTGGGGAGAATAAAGTCAGTCTTCCTGCCCCTTTGTGAAGATGTCAGCACTTCACTCAGCTCTGGTGTTTATTCTTTTGCCAGGTATGATCCCAAAGAAAACAAATGGACTCGAGTAGCTTCCATGAGCACCAGGCGCCTGGGAGTGGCAGTGGCTGTGCTGGGAGGCTTCCTCTATGCTGTGGGAGGCTCTGATGGAACATCTCCTCTCAATACTGGTACGCCTTTTGCTGTTCCTTAATCCCAGTCAGTGCTTGTCCTGGTCCTGGGAGCCCATCATGTCCCCAGATGGCTGTCGAATATCTCAGTGATCAGTTTGTGCAGTTTTTTCCTTCTTTAAATATTATTTTTCCATACAATAAGTCACTCTCCAAACTTGCGAGCCCCTATTACCTGGTTGTGTGTCATATTCTTACTTTCTCAGTGCTTCATTTGGCAGTATGTCCTTAATACAAGGCTTTGATCGTTTGATAGGAGTTGCAAGCACTTTTTTTTTCCTAAGTTCCTGCAGCAGCCATTTTTGCTGTAGGAAGGAAGGTGCTAAAGGTAAAACTGCTGCAGGTCAGTTTGCAGCATTACCAGCTCCCTCTCGAGTGAAGATACGAGTGTGGAGACAAGAGAGAGACTAGCAAGAGTTCTTTGGAAGAAAAGAGAGAACAAACGGGTTCATGGCATTTTTGGTGTGTGTGAATCAGGTCCAGAAGTGCTCTACCCACTGCCTGCCAACCCTGCTGACCAAACACCTTCTCTTCTTCCGCAGTGGAACGCTACAACCCCCAGGAGAACCGCTGGCACACGATAGCCCCCATGGGCACCAGGAGGAAGCACCTGGGCTGTGCTGTGTACCAGGACATGATCTATGCTGTGGGAGGCAGGGATGACACCACAGAGCTCAGCAGTGCAGAGAGATACAACCCACGCACCAACCAGTGGTCTCCCGTGGTGGCCATGACGTCCCGGCGCAGCGGGGTGAGTCTGATGTCTTCAGCTTTAGATTTCATGTTTTCCTGTCATTGTTGCTGTTAGAAATGAAGGGATGGGACTATTTTCAAGCTAAGAACGATTTATTGCTCAGCTAAACATCAGTCTCAGAGGCCATGAGATTTCAGAGGAGCAGGCAGTCGGCCACAGCTCAAGAGTAGTCACAAGTTTCTTCGTTACAAGGCAATATTTAACTTTCTAACCCAATAGACAGTTGCCACAGGGTTTATTTTGCTTTTCTAACCTTTCTCCTTTACTTACTATCCCCCTAAGGTGGGTACTTTTATCCAATAGCTTCTGTCTCATTTGAACACATATGCTTCTGTTATAACTTCTAAACTCTTAGTTACTCTGTACACCCACACCCTCACATTACAAACCCTTCACCCTCTTACCCATACAGTTTCTCACTTATTTAAAGCATATTCTTACTTAAAACTACAGAAACATGTTTATCATTTTTCTGCTTAATGTCTATGTATTGTGTTTTTACATCAACCCAAGCTTCTTCCAGGGCTACAGATCAGATCCTTCAGTGTCTGTGGAAGTTTCTGTTTTTCCAATTCCCACATTTTCCAGATTCTGTACTGCATTAGTTTGTAGCTCTGAACTTCATATGAAGTGTCAATAAGTTCTCCTAACAGTTTGGTCAGACAAAACAATCCTTTTTCAGCCCCAGAACCAAGGACACCATTGCAGCTTCAGGCCTAAAAAGTGCAAACAACAGCAATTTGAGGAGAGCAGACTGGGAGGATGGGACTGCATAAGCTGGAGCTGTAATTGGACAATTAACCCCAATATGGAAATGGACTAAAATGGACTAAAAAAGTGTGAAAATTCGGGGTCCATCTTGGGTGGAGCCTTGGCTGGGCTCTTGTACTGCCCAAGGTGTGTCCTTTGAAGGCCTTTAATAAATCTCTACTTCATTCCTTTAACTCTGTCTAGCCTCTGTTCTAGGTAGCCCCTCAAGGCATCAAGTGGGGCTTGGTGGACTCCTCCATGCCACATGTCACCATGTGGGGACAGAGGGCACAGGGCAGGGTGTCATTGTCACTCTTGTTGTGGGGAGAGCACACAGTGAAGTGTCAGTCTTCTCATGAGGCTCTCCTGCTTCCTCTGCATCTTCACCTCTTTTCTGTGAGGGAAAAAGTTTGCAAAAAGCTCTCTAGCAAGACTAGAGAGAATGAATGAGAGATGAAGAGATAGCCAAGTCACGCCACAGACAGCTGTTTAGGATGGGGAAATTAATAATTTGAGGGTGTTTTAATGTATTTTTGGGCCCTTTTATGTGGTCAACTAAGCCTGAAGCAGAGGAGCTTTTAGGTGACATAGCTGTACTTGGTATGAGATACCATTAAAGAATGCTATCAAATTAGTACCTGGATCTCTCTAGATGAATTACGAGGTGAAAACACCCACTTGCTCAGAGGAAAAAGCTGGGAAACTGGGTTAGCACGTGTTCAGATACATATTCCTGACAGACTCTCATTGCCTTGAGGCATGTGTGGGGGAACAGGGGTCCTGGGCTTTCACTTAGGCTGCTGCCTTTCCTCACTGAATGCTGTGAGTGATAGCAAGTTCCCATCAGCTGCTGATCGTGGGGCTTTCTTGTGAACAAACTGCAGTGTTTTCAGTAGTCATCATGGTTGGGGAGATATAAATTATATGGGAGTTTATCATTAGATATTGGATTATGTGGTAAAGAGAGGATGAGTTCTATCTGTGTGTTAGTGTTCCAGTGTCTGGTGAGGCAAGTATGAATCACAGTTTGAGCAACCACTGGTTTTGGAGAACACATACTTATTTCTGTTCTCTAAGTATAGAGTGAGCTGTCCAACACTGTCCACTTTAGTTTCTCATTAGACACTGACTTTATATCAGCTGCCTCTGTATTTGCTTTCTATGAAACTGCTAAACACGTGCAGCTGGATCTGCAGCTCTTCTGACTTCCTCAAAGCCAGAACAGGGACCATTTTATATTGTGTACCTTCCTTTTTCTCTGTTATACTCCACGTTTTCCACTGGGAGTGACCATGTTTTTGATGTTTCAGTGATTTTATGCTTCTGCAGAAAATAATAGAAAAAATAAATAGAAAGTCTGGAGGCCAAGGTGCTTTACAGATGGTCCAAACCCCAGCCTGAGAGGTTTGAGACCAGGGGCTTGCCTGTGGTTCTGCTACTTTAACCAAGTGTTGTGGCCTGGTGGATATTCTTTCTTGGGGTAGAATTTCAGTCCAGAACGTGAGTTTTGTATGAAAAAGGCTTAGATTCTCATGTATTTGTCATCATTCAGAGGGTTCTACTTCTTGTAGCTGGCAATAAGGGGAACCCTCTGCTTTTTCTTTGAGAGATTCTCTATTTACATGTCTCATTTTTTAGGATATTTTATTTGTGCCAAGCCCTAAAGAAAAAAAACCCCAACCCTCTCCTGCAGACTGCCTTTCACCAAACATGGTTATTAAATAGTTTTATTAATATTTTTATTTTAACCCTTCTTTTCAGGACATCCCAGCTAAGTAGCTGCTGTCTGACGGCTCTTTTGCAGGTTGGCCTGGCCGTGGTGAATGGACAGCTGATGGCAGTGGGGGGCTTTGATGGCACAACATACCTGAAGACCATTGAGGTGTTTGATCCAGATGCTAACACGTGGAGGTAACTTGAATTTGTGTGACAGTCAGTGAAATCCAGCTGGAGCTGTCCCAGGCAAATTAGGAATGTGGTACACACCATAACAGAGAACTTGTGTGGGGTAGAACCATCACAACACTCCCATTCTGGCTTCTTGCCTTGCAAGAAAGAATCACATTTTGAAAAATATCCCAGTATGCCCCTTCTGTTCATTTTGGGCTGAGTCTCTCCTGCTTCCCAATAAAACTGAAACTGTCCTTAGCAGAAGGAACTCACAGCCACCATGTAGAATTGGGCCTGTTCACTTCTTGCTTTCAAGATGAGGCTTGAAATGAGAATGAATCCTTTTGTAGGAGCTGAAACACTTCAAGCACATGTTATTCCCCTTTAAATCAGCAAGATTCAGCCACTGGAAGAATCTCCAAGGTGGGACAAATAATATGAAATTGCTGATCAAAATATACGCTGAGCAGAAAAGAAAGAGGGAAAATAGCCTTTCTAGTCATAACTATCCTTGAAAACAATTGCTTGTCTATTTATTCCCAAATGTAATTAGCATAAAGTATCAAGCTCCTGTGGCTATTTTTGCTGCTGTGGTAATCTGGCAAGGGTGGGGAATAGAAAGAAATTAATACCCTTTTTCTTACTAGTTGTCTTGGTTTGAAAGACAGGTACCTGCCAGCAAAAGCTGGAATTTCCCTTTGAATAGAGAATGTAAACCCCCTCCCTCAGATTATTATAATTTTGCGATTGGAGGCTCTCAGGCAAAGATTTGGGAATAGGAATAACAGTTTTTTATTAGGAATATTAGACAAAACAAAGAAAATACAAATGTAATAGCACTAACAGACATGCAAAACAAAAACAATAAAACCCTAGGAAAAAAACAAAAAACAAACCAAACAAAAACCCTGACAGAGTAGGGGATGTGACTTGACACCCCGGGTGTCAGGGTGTTAAAAGCAGTCCAGATGAAATCTTCTTGGAGTAATAAATGCAGTTCTGTGAAGTGGAAATGGTCCTGTAGGAAAGTCCAGTGGTGACAAATTAGTCCAGTCTTCTTCTGGGAAGAAATCCAGTGGAAAACAAGCAGGGTCCTCTGGTGCTCCAGCGTCTTTTCCAAATGCCCTTCAGACCGAACTGCTTGTTCTATTGCTGTTCCCTAGGAAAAATGTGCTGCCTCCTTTTGTTTCAGTCAAGTACCCATAAGTACACAGCAATTAGTTACCTAACAAAACCACCAGGAAAAAATTCCACAAACACAGAAAACCAGATCCAACCCCCAACACTGGTGATAGTAGTAGTTTAACCCTTCACTGATACGAATGGCTGTCACGAGCAGCAGTGGAGGAATTTCCCCTGATTTGGTGAGCCATGGATCCACAGGACCTTTTGAACTGCTGAGGAAACCAGTTGAGAAAAGAATGGTACATATACCAGATTCCTTAGTGGAATGGTTTCAGCTACACTCTGGGACAGTCCAGAGTTAGGAGTTACTGCCTGGCAGCCTTTCACACAGTTTGGGAGATTATTCGAGGTATTATTAGCCTGTGGTTTCTTTCTCCACTGAACTCAATATAGGTGACCAGCTTCCGTGATCTTCCCTTTCTTTTGTTTCTTTTGTATCTTGAAGATATTTTTTATTTGTGCAGCTTGACTGAGGAACGATTATGCTGCAATTTGGCTTTAACAAAGCTGTTTGGAGAACTTGCTTCTCCTGTTCCTACCAGCAGACTCCAGTGGCACAGGGGAATATGCAGCTGGAATCTGTAGGGATCTGGTATCCCTGTGAAATGCAGACACCATTGCAGTCAGCAGATGGTGCTTGGGATGTGTTATATCTTGGTTGGATTAGCTGAATGTAGGGGTTTAGACATACAAATTAAATTAGTTGAATTGTGAGGACTAAACTTAGTCCTGTGTCACCCAAAACGTAGCTTAAGGTCAGCTATAGCCTACGAGGTTATTTTCTGTCTTGGACGTTACTAGACGGGGAGCAGGAAGTATGTATTTGAGTAGCAAAATCTGGTATCAAATCAAGCAGCAGTTTCTGTTCTGAGAGAGAAAGGCTCGAACAAATACAGCTGTTTACTTATGAAGTGTGTAAGATGGGTGCTCCACAACCTCTTCTTCACTTTAAGCAGACGTTAATGATGGCAACACGGGCTGGTTCAGTGTTTCCAAAGGCAGCTCCCAAGGGTTGGTGTCCCCGTGGGGGAGGACGTGAGCCAGTGTGTGACCCTGCAATGTTGTCTCTGCAGGTTGTACGGCGGGATGAACTACCGGCGGCTGGGCGGAGGCGTGGGGGTTATCAAAATGACACACTGTGAATCTCATATATGGTAAGCTTCCAGAGGGAGGGAGTCCCCTGCCTTCTCATTCCTAGAAAAAAACTGAAGAGACTTGTTGTCACTGGACCTCTTTGCAGCTCTAGTATGCACGGTCTAGATCCAATGTAACTCTTTGTCAGTGAACTCTTTCTATGGAATTATAAAAATTGAGTTCTGTGAGAGTGTGCCCCGCAGGAGACCACATTGTCAGACTCCAGGGAACCACTGGACAAAAGTAGAAGTGTTGCTTATGTCCGTATTTTTTCTAAATAGTTCTACATTTTTTGAATAAACCAAACTGTAACAGTTATTGTAGCCTAAAGGATGCTGATGTAGAGCCTATACACTGTACTGGGAGTCTGGCCAGGAGGAGGGATTCCTGCTTTCCCTCCTGCTGTGGGAGCAGTGGATGTGGCAGCTTTTTGGTGGGCGAAAGAGAAAAAAGTGATACAGAAAACATTGCTTTTGCCTTATTTACAGAGAGCTTAAAAAAAAGTACTTGACCTGCAAGGTGCCACCTTTGCACAGAAGCTTTTCTGTGCACAGAGTATATTTATTTTTTCATTTGATTTGTATCATGTATTTCCTTTGTATCGCTCACAGCGATGATTCCAGCTTTTTATATACATCTCTGTGTGTGCATATATATATGTATTTTATATATATATATGTATATGTGTGACTTGCATTTCGACTGGCTGGTGGTTTGGGCAGGGCTGTGTCCTGCCAGCTACTGTGGTTCCAACCCTTGTGGTATGATTTGGGGTCTCTCAGAGGACAGGAGAGCTGTGAGGATGGGTGCCCTGAGTATCTTTTCAGAACTGGAACTCTCATCGCTTGACTGAGTCAGGGAAGTGCCCAGAAAGGGTAAGAGGAAAAGGATTTCAAACAATGCCTTTTTACTGTACAAAAGTTCAGCTTTTCTCTCCTCTCCCCTCTCCTGTGTGTGATCCTGTGCTGGCTTGAAGGTAAACCAGCAGGGGAGGGATTAACCCCACACAAATACCTTGTGAGAGATTTCAAGTCGGAGTTACAATTCACTAGAAAGATGACAATAAATGCGATAAATACACAAAGGCTGGCTTAAAACCAGTCCTTATTAAACAGTGGTTGCAGTCCTGTTGGAATGATGGATGAGGTTTTATCAAAAGCACTGGTCCTGTGGAAAGGCCTGGTCCTTCTTTGGATGTCCAATGGTGGTGGTTGTGTCCAAGTCCCCAGACCTCCAGATCATGGACCCTCAAAGCCAGGAATGTTGAATCCCTCCCCCAGAGCAAGGGATTTCCCAATGAAATTATGGAATCCTGAATCACAGGATGTTTGGGGGAGTCCCTGATGGCCCATTGGCAGAGATGACCCCCCCCTTAGGCTGGGTTTAGTTGTCACTTTGTGAAGACAGAGAGAACACTGCACCCAGCTCACAGCTGTTACAAAGGACCCACCACTAACAGGAATAATGCAGGAATAATATCAGTTCATCAGAAATAATGCAGATGGGTGTGGAATAGTTTGGCTACACCCACACTGGTACTTTATACTGCAACCACTGACAGAACCTAAATCCGCCTACTTCTAGCTCACTTCTGAAAGCCTTTTTCCTCCTGTTGCCTGCTCATATCAGTTCTTGTCTGAAGCAGGATGCAGGTATCATCTGTTAATTCTGATACCCACTTCTTGTGTTCTTGCTGGAAGGGCAGACCCACAGCTAGCTCCTTCCTGCTGAAAAAAACCTCAGACCTGCCTCACCTCAGCTGTCCTCTTGTTTGTGTCTGTAGAATTCCTGACCATGATGGATGGTGCCCTCTCTTTGAGTGATTTTTGTGCACTTTGCCTGTGTACGGTTAGAGCAGGGAAAGGTGTGAGGCTCATTTAAGAGTTTGGAGAGGAAGGGCTGTTTTCTGGCACTGTGAATAACTGTGGAGTCACCCAGGAGTGGGGGGAGAGCAGGGAAGAACTCAAGACTCAACAGTTCTGGTTTTACAATAATTTCTATTGAGTATGGAAGAATGACCTTTTGCACCTGATCTGTGGACCTTCCTAAATTTGATTTTGAAAAAAGAGGACTGTAAATTCCTGAGATGAAAAAGGCAGTGCTGACTTCTTAAGTTCTTTAACTTCATAGTTTGACTCATAGTAACTCAGACTTTAATGTGCTTGAATATAGTAAAAATACAGTACAGTCATAAATGGGACATTAAAACTTTTTTAAAAGCCCCTTTCCCCCTAAAGGTTGGTATTCTTGTGTTTACATATGAAGATCATTTGCACCTTTACAAGGAAAACAAGTATTCTGTAAACAAATGTTTACATGTATCATTTATGCTTTTTTCTAGCATGAGTAACTTGTATAAATAGTGCTATCTTAATAAATTTCTTCTACGCTGTTCTTGGTTTGTTCCTTGGGGTAAAAGCAGTAGGGGGTGTTTTTCTGTGGTTTATATGGACAAAGATGCTGGGGAGTTTTTCCCCTAGATAAATCCCAGTAAAAGAGGCTTAAAACTGCTGTTTCTTGTTACCCTTCACATCACTCAGAACCAGCTTTTTCTGGAAGGAAGTATCCGTGTTATCTGGCTAAATCTTATCTCTGCTCACTTGACTGCATTTAACAATGAGGACAACACAAGGAAGAGGTTAAAAGAGGCTATAGGAATTTAGGTTTTTAGAGATTATTTATGCAAATTTGTTGGAAAGAGCTAAGCATTAGATTTAAAACTTAGCCCTGAGTGTAACAGTCCTATTTTCAAACCAAATATAGGTGCCAGTTATTTCCAGACCTTGTACTCCTTTGTCCAGTGCTCTTCTGACTCCAGATAGCAAACTTTGTCTGAGATATTTCAAAAAAGAAAACTAAAGCACCAGAAGTGATAGTTTAAGTAGCTGCTGAACTGCCAAGACCTTCAGAAGATCACTTAGCTGCTTTTACCAGGGTAGGAATTACCACATACTTCAACCTTAACATGCAAAAATAATCCATCTTCAACTAGTAAAGAATCTGAAACCAAGTCATGTTTCTTTGTTTAATTCTGGAAATAGGTTAGGAACTAGGCATGCAGTTATGTCATGTGTTAGGCAGTTCTACACTGGGAAAAAAGAAAGGAAACGTGCATCCCTATTTAGGAGGTCATAGCACAAATCAGCTCCTAGAGATGCTGCACAAGTGTGAAGCAAGAAACTAGACTTGGAAGCATTTAATAAGTAACAAGTGGTGGTTTGGTCAGGTAAGCTGTAGTTGGAAATAAGCTCCATGCAAGGATATATTTAATTAGACAGTCTTGGTCTTTCCTTAAGACAAAAGATGGACAATATTTTCTTTATTTAGTACTATATTACAAAAATGTCTTAGCAGGTGCTACTTTCTGCTCCTTAAATGTCCCTCTGAACTCTTATCTGCTCCAGAAGGGAGGGATCCAACATCAAATTCTAGCACACAGCTCCAGCCCTGAGAGCTCTCTGGCCTACAGGATTACATCCAAGATTACAAACATCAGGTCAAAGCCTAGTAACTATCAAGCTTATCCACACCTCACTTTCCTATCTGTCAACTTGCCTGGGAGGACCAAGAGGCTGACAGGTGCCTTGTGTCCAGTCTCATGCCCAACTGGAACATAAATGAACATTATCACCATTACGAAGTATTCTTAACAAGGTATATAGGGAGTTAGAAACCTGGATTTTTCTGCCCTGGATTGTAGAGTGTGCACCCTTTCTCAGGCGTGCTGAACTTTGCATTTAGGCTAGCCCAAGAGTAGTCACAGGTTAGCCAAGGCCAAGGTCTGTGTAGCTTAGGCTGTCCAGTGAAAACCAACTTTGAAACAACAGAAATACCTGCCAGTAAGTTGCATCAAGAATTTGCATTGTTTGTCTCTGAGCTGATACCTGCACTTAAATAAAATGAGTGACTCTGAGAAAACAAAGCTGCTCAGGAAGCTGTCACAAGTTTGCATTGCAGCCCTTCTTCAGGGCCAAATGTCTGCTTGACTTTGCTGTGCGTGGAGTTGCACAGCCAAGTGCTGGAGTTACAGTTTGACTTTGGACAGCCAGAATGAGAGGAAAGAAGATGCTGCAGGAGTCAGTTTCCTGGTGGTTTCTCAGCACAGACTGTCCAAACAGAAAGCCTTTTTAGCATGAAGAGCTACTGAAATGGCTCTCACTGTATCTGAGAGATTGCGAGTTCAGTCAGTAGCATCAGCACTCCAGGCAGGTATTGGCTGTGTAGAATCTGCAAAAAAAAAAAAAAAGAGAAAAAAGCCTGTCAAAGCAACAATGGCAGTTGCCAGATTTCCTTCCAACCAGGGCTTCAGGGTGTGGAAACTACCAAGAGTTCTATGTGTTTATTCAGCTGCTCTGTTGTTGCTTTACTTTTCCCATACTGTATATGACTTGAATTCTATCCTGTTATAAAAAGCCGTAACTGAATTTACACAGCACACATTCCACAAGAGCATCCTTCAGAAAGCCTGAGATATCTTTGTGTACTTACCTGCAACAGAAAAAGTTGTTTCAGACAGTTTTAAGCAATTACAGATAAAATCAAGCAATGTGCTCCTCATCATAGGGTAAATTTAAACAACTGCATTTACAGACTGTTCTTTAACTCAAAAGAAAATATTGTATTGCTTGAAGGATTAATGTTCAGTGGTTTGAAGGATATTAGAGATACCTCTGTAGAAAGACCAGCACCTTTATGAAAGGGGTTACACGTGAAGGAGTGACAAAGGAGTCTTCTGCCTGTGTATTAATAACTACAATACTAGAAAGCTAGTAACTCTTTTAAAGTTTGGAATCTTTTTAAGTCCAAAAGGAGTTTTTTTATGGCCTAAGAAACTTCCCTGTTCGTACCACAGCTAATACACCTATTTCTGGCCCAGGCATGTAGCTTCTGCTGCAACACAGTAATAAAATACTGTACTGGCAGCTGCCCCACCTCCAAAGCTAAGTATTACTAGTAAAAGCTGAGAATTTAATAATTCCTTGTAGGAAATCATGCAAAAGAAACAGGAGACCTTAAGGTACAGCTGTTTTACTTGGCCAGCATTAGGACAACCTGCTACTAAGGGCCTCACCTTTACAATCCCATCACAGTGTGCCGAGGCAACCGCCGTGGAAATCTTCACCAGCTTTGCAGCTGACAAGTGGATCTTGAAGTGCCTATGGAAGTGGGCATAAAGGCAGTCCATGAAGACATCCACCTCCTCTTGGGTGATCTCTCCTGGCGTTTTTTGCACCGTGTCCCACAGAGCTTTGGCATCCTCTGGGTGGATGGCGTAGGAAATATCCAGGGGCTGGGACAGGCGGGGCACGGAGAAGGCGAGTTCCACGGCAGAGGCAGCTCTGTCCAGCTTGCAGCCAGCCCACATGGCCACCATCCAGCTGAGGTTCAGGGGGCTGATGGCCAGGCGGCGGAAGCAGCAGTCGAAAGTCTTCTGGAACCAGCTGCCAACTAAGGACGTGTAGCTCTCGGCCCCGTGGCTCAGGAACAGGGGCAGGCAAGTGAAGTGCTCCGGCACGTTCTCGGAAAGGTCATCTCCAAAGACGGAGCAGAACCAGCCCGACCACACCGGTTTGTCTTCAGAGCTCCTGGAGGAGGCTCGTGACCTCGAAGAGAGCTGGGATGGGGAGAAGAAGCATTGCAATGCTGCAAAGCAAGTATGGCTTTTTTTTTTCATCAGCTAAAATATATTTTATTTAAAGTTTTAAATGTTTGGTAAAAGTGTTTTTTTTTTCCTTGTGTCAAACACATACAATTATTCAGTCTACCCATTACATCCCTAAATTGTACCCATTACATCCCTAAATTGAATGCAATTCTTTTGAAAACAGCAGGAAAAGCGCTTTTAACTTCCTTAGGAACAGTCCTGAGATGTGAGTTTATGCTGCTTAACTCCCATGGTACATCCTACAGCCACGGCCACAATGAACCTGACATTGCAGTAGCACGTTTCACTTGAGGTAAAACATTTCAGAAACATGAATTAAGCTCTGGCCAGGAAGTGGAATTATGCCAGCGTTATCCAGGAAGATAAATAACCCATCCAAGTCCTGGCAGTAAATTGACTGCTGAACTACAACATCAGATAGAGATTGCTCTGTATAGTCGTACTCTGCTGCTGTTAAAAAGTTGAACTCAAACTTGCTATTTACTGTATGCATTGCTTAGGGGAGCTCACAGAATCAATTAGGCTGAAAAAGACCTGTGAGGTCATCAAGTCCAGCCTTTGACCAAACACAACCTTGTCATTAGACCAGGGTTTTAACTGTGTCACAACCAGTCTTTCCTTAGATACCTCCAGGGACGGTGACTCCACCATCTCCCAGGGCAGCCAATTCCAATGCCCAGTCATCCTTTCTTGTGAAGAACTTCTTCCTAATGTCCAACCTAAACCTCCCCTGGCACAGCTTAAGACTATGTTCCTTTACAGTTAAAGATAGACAAAATTCAGGTTCATTAAATCACAGTGGATGCCCAGTAGCTATTCCACACAGCTAGGGTTTAACTTGGGGGCTTGCTTTCAAGGCAGAGCGTTTCATGACAACAAAACCAGCTCCCTCACCTGCACGAGGAGGGCAGCCTGGTCCAGCTCGCTGCCCCTGAGCTCGGCAAGGCTGGACAGGGCCACCTTGATGTCCAGCTCGACGCCCACCTCCACGGCCAGCCCCTTCTGCTTCTCGGCGGCGATGAAGGCGCCGAGCAGCCGCGCGTAATCGCTGAGGCGGGCGCGGCGGAACCCGTACAGGGGGGTCACGCTGTACAGCGTCCAGGCTTTACGCAGCAGGAACGCTGTTTTCTGCGGGTCTGCCTTTTCCTAGGGGCAAACAAAAGGAAAGGAAAACGGTCAAAGTTTGCTCTTCCCGCGCGGCGCGGCTGAGGGGACACGGAGGCGATAGGGAGGCGCCGCCGCCC